>CM070110.1:23645916-23790916 GCA_036178185.1 Liparis tanakae | reverse complement strand
TAATTGATAGTAATCTAACCCCATAAACTTTGTCTATACTTGAGAATACTCACTAAAACCCCCAGTACATCCAGACACAGCTGTCGTTCTGCCAGTCGTCCAGCAGGGGGCGCGCCGACCTGCTAATCTTTCTTGTAAAAAAATAAAAAGGAGAAAAGGGGGCGTGGCCCACTGTAATCAGCATTGCACAGCAGCTGCGTGCGGCTCCTCCAACATCTTTAAAAGCTGCTGCTGCGGACGCTCCGGACACCGCGCGCTCCTTCACCTCACCACCCACAGAAGATGTTCTGCAGACGGGCTTTGCAGCGAGTCGGGCCGCTGGCCCGGAGGGCGTTCCCCGCCGGGGCCAGGCATGGTGAGTGCCCCAGGAAAGAGCTTTATCAGAGGCTTCTGAGTGCAATTTAAATGATTTAACGTAGAGGAGATGTCGCCTTCTAAGCCTATTTGTTTAAACTTTGGACATTGAATCGTTTTTTTTCTCACAGATTGAAAAAAAAAGTTGCTCACACATTTACAACATATATCTATATTTTGATATGTATTTGTTCTTTTAAATGTTTGCATTGTGTGTGAAGGTCTCCTATAGGGATGACTCCGACAGGGGTTCATTGTGCAGGAGGGGGCGTGGCCTGCTTTGGGAACACGCCGTTCTAGCACGTTATGAAAGAGCATCACACACACACACATGCACACACACACACACACACACGTGCACACACGGTGGAAAAAAAACTCGTTGCTTTTAAAGGTTTTGATAAATTGCATCGAGTACACTTTTATTATCTTTCAAACAAAAGTATTTCAATGTGAAATTTTTAATTGTATGTGAAGCGTTTTTAGAACATGTTTGTCTCTTAAAGGAATGATGTACCTTCCTGGTGACACGGTGTCCTATAGGACCTCTTCTGTACACGGACACATAATGGTTCTTTAAAAAGCTTTGTGGTTCTACAACGAACCATCACATATACTGAAGAACCAGTCTTTAATTTGAGGCACCTTTTTATAGGTTATTTGTAGAGCTATGTAAGGAAATGCTTCTTAAAAAAAGGTTATTTGTGGAACCAGAAACGGTGCCTTAAAGATCCATGTTTTTAAGGTTCTTTGAGACCTTTAGAGGTTATTTGAAGAACTCTTTAAGGAAACTGTTCTTTAAAGAACCCTGCATTGACAGGTTATTCTATGGCATCACTCTAAAGAACCATGTTCGGTTCCAGATGTCACCTTCATTGTTCTGTGTCGGCTTAGTTGCTCTCCTGAGAATCCTATATAAAAAAACAATGTGCATAATATCGAACAATTAAAAGTAATAACTCTTTGCATCAGTTGCACCTGAGGAAAAATAATGTTTTCCTCTTCATAAAACATCTAGATAGAACTTCTTCCCAGACGTGGGTTCTGGCCTCTCGGGGCTTTTCATTTCATTTCTGACCTTCACGCCGATCATCCTCGACTTTGGAACCTGAGCTTGTGGAATTTCCTCCTGAGGTCAAACTGCCTCTGACTTCCTGCTCTAGAAAACTAAACTTTACTCCGACTGAAGACGAGCTAAATGAATTCCACCTGCACGCGTCGGTCTTCATGAATCCTTCTTTTCCTGTATCCTTGACAACCGTCTGCTGCGACCCGCACCGGCCGTTGCCCTGCAGGCCTAAATATGTGATGTCCCAACATGCGTCGTCACGGCAGCCATGTTGTCTGTTGTTTGCATGACATGCATGTTCCCTTTTCTTTTTTTTCCTCTCGCACTTGAACCTCACGGCAGGATTAACCGATTACCTGTATAAATAACCTGTACGTGGCCGAGTGCTGTGTCACGGGTGTTAAGAGGACTTACTGCTGCAGCGGCTCTGCAGCCACAACACAACAATATCCAGCCTTTAAAATAAATAGAGGTTATCACCTGTCATTAAGTAGTAGAACTACCTTCTTTTTTTAAATGTAGCTGCAGCAGGTTAATTTAATTTAGCATAAATATTGGAAAAAAGGGATAAATGGTTTAAAAATCTCCTGAGGAGCTCAATAATTCCATGTGGTGTATCAGGAGCTCGGTTACTGCTTTACGGTCAAGTTATACAACTAGAATTTGCAATTTCTAAACCGTTTTATTTAATTATTAGAGAAAAAAACTAGAGGAATGCATGCTATAGTCAACAGAACCGGGGCGTCTAGTTTCCTGCCTGACTAGTTTCCCAGTTGTTGGTTTATGCTAAAGCTAGCTGCCACTGTGTACGCGTCAGATGAGTCGGGTCCTAATTTTTCATCGACAAAAAAAAAGCAGCAACGTACTGTTTATGATCTGTGAAAACTGATGGGAGAATTTTTGCTTTTTAAAAGTCAAGGGGGGGGAGAGGGCAAGGAGGGTCGTCAGTGGAAGAGTCTCGGGGTGATTTATGATGTCTGAGCCGTGTTTGTGAAACATGGGAAGGGCGAAAAGGGGCGGAGTCAGCTGTACATTGTGTTCTTTCGGTGTGCCTGCTCCGGTTGCTGAGTAAACCATTTGTGCACATGCATGTGGCTCATGCTAAAGATATCCTCTGAACTGTAACTGCGTGTCCCTGCTGTGTGTGACGAGATTAGGCCGTTTTCTTTTTACAACCTCTGCATGCACCACTGGCAATCCTTTAAACTCCAGCAAATCTCTTCGTGACCCACAGCCGGCCATACTGCAACTTGAATAGATGGAAGATGATAATAAATCAGGAGTTACTGAGGATCGAAAATGCATCAAAGGAGTAATTAATGACTTCAAGCCCACTGGATATTTAAAGTTTAGTTTTCTCGGAGCACGTTTGAGATCGTGAAGCAGGGAGAGTTTAAATTGTGTGTTTTTTAGATGTAATATAAGTGGTGATTTGGTGCTTGGCTGCTGTAAATCTCTCCATCTCCTCTGCAACGTACCAGAGCTCCTGTGTAACTGGATTAAGGGATGGAGGCGTGTCAACGCAGCCAGAGCGCCCTGCTTTGTTTACGCCCAGTCTAAACTCTGATTTCCGGAATAAAATACGACACAAATCAAATGTTTATAACTATTTGCTCATTTAGGATCTCATAACTCTAAAGAAACCAAAGCTCTGTTCACTAAAGGGCTGACGAACTAGAGTTTAATGTACATCTCGGCGCTGTGGCCGTCCTGTTCCTCTCTAACGCTGTCCTTCTGTCCCGGCAGCTCCCGGCCGCCACATGTCCTTCGGGGTCCCGAGTAGCTCCAGCAACATGGCGTTCGTGGTCCTGGGGGGAGGAGGCCTCACTGCTGCCGCCGTTTACGTGAGTCTCCATTACCTCCCCACGTAACCTCCAGCTCTGGCCTGACCTTCAAGACCGGAAGGGCCTAGAACATGCATTCTTCCTAATGGCCACCAGGGGGAGACTAAATTGTAGTAAAAACAAGGTTTTTTTTTTTTTTTTTCATATTGCAACTTTTACTCTTTTGCAAATGTATTTTAAATTTAAAAAAAAAGTAAATTGCGATATTTTTAAGTGACTAAAATGTTTGTTTGCACGAAAAATTGCCAAAATGTTGAACATGCAGGCTTAAAAATGTCAGTCTGTAAACCAAATGGGCGACTACATTCCCTTCTTGTATACACGCTTTATGATTATTACCCTTGTGTCAGCGGTGAGTATAACGATGTTTAATGGAATATTAATTCTTTGCTTTAAAAAGATTAAAAACTGATTGCACAGAGTAGATTACGTTAAAGTCAGATTGTAATTCCAAAGGAATTTAATAGATTAGTCGGAATACAAACTTTATTAATAGGCTTGCAGGTCTATAGTAGCAGCTGTGTGGACTAGACTGGGTAGCAGTGTGCAGGACGGACACTAAATGGACTTGGAGGCTCTCATATTGGGAGTGTTTGTACTGCTGGCATGTAGTAATCGTGTATTTTGCTCTCTTCTCTCAGGCCTACAAGACGGTGCGCGGGGACAGCGAGCCCCACGAGGACCGGCTCGCCAGCATGGCGCCGGCAGAGAAGGGTCAGTGAGGCGCTCGAATGAGTCCACCGGAAGGACGATTTTATTTTCTATTGCGTAATATAGTTTGGGCCCGTCGATGGAAAACTAATTACACTGGATGAGAATCTGCAGCCGCAACATGACGACCTTTTCTGATGGGCGGCGACATTTTGCATATTGTCATTAAAACGATGATACGTGCGTCATGTGGCGTGTTCTGGGAAATGGAAGCGCTAAAAAACAAACGAGAAGATATCGGCGCGTTTCCTCGCCACCGCCCAAAAGTCGCCCGCGGTACAGCGACCCCGCTCAATGGGTCCGTCTCGCCCGTCGGGTCAGGTTTCTGTCTGCCAGTCATTTGTCTAGTCAGCCGGTTGAGAGGCGATGGCGCGGCGCCCGGAGGGGATGGGGATGAGCCGCGTCTGGTTCAGCTGTGTACGTGCAGCCAGTGTGTGTGTGTGTGTGTGTGTGTGTGTGTGTGTGTGTGTGTGTGTTTGTTCTCAGGCTTTTTGAACTGGTCAGAGCTCCCGTTATGTAATCCAGTTAAAAAACGTCCCGGAAACCTCTTGATGCGCATGGTGACGGTAATTTAAATAGATTGCGCCCGAGGATCGTATCGTCTCAACAAGTTTAATTAGAGAGACGTTTAGGAAAAAGATAAAAAGGTTTACTAGATGTTGGTGTTTGGGCAGCTTAAGTATTAGAATGTCATCAGTTGCTAATTAAACAAACTATTTCATAGAATAACCCTCCATAAAATTGTATTACTTCTGTTATTGATGAGCTGTTTTTTATTGTCGCTGTGAAAGAAGAACATTCTCCTTTTTGTTTTTTAAGGAACTGTACAAAAATAATATATATATATATATATATATATATATATATATATATATATATATATATATATATATATATATATATATATATCCATCAGTTATTCAGACTTTGTTCTTCAGGTCATCGGTTATATTTCTGTTCTGATTCAGCGTCATCCTTCACTTGACTCTGGCGCTTTATCTTTGTTTGATCTTGATGCCTAAGCGTTTGACCTTTGACCCCGCGGCGTGTTGTCAGGAGTCTGTACTCCTCGGTCTCGTGAAGCGTCATCAGTCGCCTCCGGAGGACGCGTTCCAATTCAAAGTCCGCTTCTCGCAAAGTGACTTGACCCTCCCACTTTACCCAGAATGCACCAGAGCAGTTTGAACTTTAAAAGTATATAGATGTTATAATGCTCTCCTGTCTGACCTCTCTTGCCCTGCAGCACCTGAAGTAGCGGCTCCTGCAGCTGAAGCCGCCCCGGTGGTGGTGGTGGAGCAGGTGGAGGAGGCGGCGCCGGCCCCCGAGGTCGTCGCCGAGTCGGCCCCCGCCGTGACGGAGCCTGAAGCCGAGGCCGTCGCCGAGCCCGTTGTCGAGGCTGAGGCTGTAGCTGCAGAGGTGGAGGCCGCTCCAGCTGCAGAGGTGGAGGCCGCTCCAGCTGCAGAGGTGGAGGCCGCTCCAGCTGCAGAGGTGGAGGCCGCTCCAGAAGAAGCTGCTCCAGCTGCAGAGGTAGAAGCTGCTGCTGCTGCTGCAGAGGTGGAGGTTGCTCCACCTGCAGAAGCCGCTGCAGAGGTGGAGGCCGCTCCAGCTGCAGAAGAAGCCGCTCCCGCTGCAGAGGTGGAGGCCGCGCCAGCTGCAGAGGTGGAGGCTGCTCCAGCTGCAGAAGAAGCCGCTCCCGCTGCAGAGATGGAGGCCGCTCCAGTCTCGGAGGAGGCCGCCGTCGTTTCGGAGGAGGCCCCTGGTACGGCAGTAGTAGATGACGCCCCTCCCCCTCCCGAAGCAGAGGGCGCCCCCGAGGCCCCCGAGGCCCCCGCTGCCGAGCTGGCTGCGGCTGCGTAGCGCCGTGCCGGAGTTAGTCGTGTCCCACCTCTGAGCCCGGGGAGGGAAAAGGACTCATGAAACCCCGTTTTGATAAAGTGGGAAACTCTCTTCTGGTTGTTTTAATAAATGCCAGCTCGGGGTTCATCAGTCCTGTTTTTGGGGCTCTCTCCCTCTCCTCAACCCTCCACCCCTGAACTCCAGCATTTGGCATTGGGCTGTCTTTTAACATTCAGTTTGGAAAATTCCATTTCTATAGGAATTTTGTTTTTATATGACCAGAGCAGATCTAGACGGTTTGTCTGCTGTACAGTTCCGAGTGTTGGGGATAAAAGGGATGACGCGCAGCTGGTGGCTGATGTTTGATGTGCCTTTTCTTTTCAAAAGCAACGGCCTCCTGTTTCTTTGCCTTATCGAAATGTCGCCCATCTCCGTGTGTCGCGTCAACGTTTGCACTCTGTTGTCTTCGGCTCACGTCCCGCTCTGAATCATCGCTTCGCTTTAGTCTGTAAACCGTAGAGATGGAACAAAGTCATGGGACCAAAAACCAGTTTGCTCTTTTCCTGGTTGCAGCAATTGTCTAGTTGACTTCATCATTTTCCTTATGAGAAATATAAATACTTATATATAAATATTTATAAATAAATAAATAAATAAATATATATATATATATATATATATATATATATATATATATATATATATATTCTTTACACATTCAAATACTTTCAAAGTTTTCCCAGCCATTTAGCCAAGATTTCTTTTTTTTTTTTTTGTTAAATTGACTCCTCCCCTTTCTTTGTCCATGTGAAGTCTTTCAGCAAAAACACTACTAGACATGTTGTTGTTGTCGTTGAGCACGTTGCCGTTATGACTCATGCGGTTTTTCAAAGAATAAAACGTCACTGGATGAGAAGCGTCTCGATGTTATTGCGTTTGTGCTCTCGGGGTGAAACTTTATTTATTTGCGTGGATGAGAAACGATGGAGCTTGTAGGACAACTGGTTCACATCGATTCCGCTTGGCTGCGGCGGCTTGTTTTTGATGTCGTAAATATCGTAGCTAGTCATTTGTAGCTGTAGAGTTGTTTAAATGTCCCGTATAACCCCTGTGCTGTGTTCATGCTCTGAGCTGAAGGCTGAGAAACGACCAACGCAATCCTGCCTCTCAGGATATCGTTTGTTGGAAATGACACGAGGCTCATGATCACGTTATTTTATGTAGCCTTTTTCCTCAAGCATTTATAAAATTATTTTACAATTATTTATATCATATAATCCAGATGCACAATCTCAGTTATCTGCAACGATGTCAAACAAGGTTTTAAAAAGAGCAACAGACCCATCTGGAAATATATAAATGCTTAAAATGTTATTTCATTGACATATTTTTTTTTTAATGATATCTTTTTAAAACATATTTTTTTCTTCTTAAATGTGTATTAAAAAAGAATCTTTTAAAAATGTATCTTTTGAAAAATTACTTTCTTTAAAAAAAAAAAGTGAACTCATTTAAATTATATCATTAATTAAAAACAATATAATTTTATCTATATTTATATATTTTTATCTTTATTTATATCTTCTAAAAATTATATTTTGATTTTTAGAATTGATTATCTTTAAATAAATATATATTTAAAATCGAAAGTACAGAAAAGAGCTGCAGGCAGCGCTCTGCAACACAGGGATGGGACGGGTCCGGCTAGAGAGAGCTTCCCCATATGCAGTCTTAACGTTTCTTTCCTCAAGCTTCAGATCTGTTTTTGGCTTTTGATCAGAGTCCTGATTAAGTTCAGTGACATGACGTCTCAGACTAATCCTAGATTACGCTGCTTGTTTTAGGGCGTCCTGTTGGATGGCAGACGGGATCGATCCAAGTCTGTTGACCATTTTACTAAATCAAATCTCACACAACTAAATAATTTGAGCGTTGAATTGGTGAACGCTTTATTCAAAATGTCCATATATGATTCATATCTAAAGGACTTGAGGCTTTTTTATCAAATGTTGCTCTCAAAGAATTTCCCTCAATAGTTCACACTTTAAAAGGTTTCACCAGCAGAGGAGCATGAACCGAGCGCCGGGTCTCCTGTAGAGTTTCCTGAACCTGTGTAGACAAACAATAGAGAACAAGGTAAGTGAGAACAATACTGTATTTACCAAATAAGTGATGCAATGACCTGTGTTCAGTTACATGAGCTGAAATCTTAAATCCTAAATGAGGGAATTGATGCAAACAACTCTTTTTATCGTTTATTACTCAGGCGTTAAAGACAAAGTCCTCAAATATATTACATTTATAATTATTTTAACCATAGTAGTAAAACCTCACATTTGGAATGGCTGGTTCCAATACATTTTTCCTTTTTTATTTTTATTAAATAACTTGAGCCAGATAATTTATGGTCAAAATTGTCCCAGATACTTTTTTTCTGTCTTGGATGAATTTAATCTTCTTAAATTGTCGGAAAAATGACGAGTACCTAACCAGTCATGCTTTAAATGCATTCTTATATATATATATATATATATATATATATATATATATATATATATATATATATATATATATATATATATATATATATTTAAAAAAATAATATATACAGTATACAAACAAATTTGACTGCACATGAAGCTCATGTAACTGGATGTTAGGAGTCGTTGAAAATGTGTGAACTTCTCGTTTACGTTGGATTTAAAATCTCTCCCCTAATACTTCCTGTCCTCCAGAGCTGGTGCCAGATCGGCTCTCGGCCCTGAAGCTCTTGGCCGGCTCTCCGGTGGAGATGGCGGCGTCTTCTGTCGGGGACGCCAGTCTGCTGAGAGCTGTGGGAGATGGGAAAGGTTTGGACTTCACGCCGGAGGCGGTGGAGCCAGAAGATCTGGAAGCGACCACAAAGACGGCGGCTGAAGAAGAAGAAGAAGAAGAAGAAGAGGAGGCTGAAGAGGCGACTGTAGCTACCGAGGAGGTGTTGAGGAATGCAGAGGCCCCCGAAGAGCTGGTAGAAGAAGAGGCCTCTGCCCTAGAGGAGGAGGTGGAGGAGGAGACGAAGGCTGAAGAGCTGGTAGAAGAAGAGGCCTGTGCCCCTGAGGAGGAGGAGGAGAAGATAGAAGAAGAGGCCTCTGCCCCAGAGGTGGAGGTGGTGGAGGAGATGAAGGCTGAAGAGCTGGTAGAAGAAGAGGCCTCTGCCCCAGAGGAGGAGGTGGAGGCGGTAGAGGAGATGAAGGCTGAAGAGCTGGTAGAAGAGTCCTCTGCCCTAAAGGAGGAGGAGGAGGCGGGTGAGGCGGTGGAGGCAGTGGAGGTGGTGGAGGAGATGGTAGAAGAGGCCTCTGCCCCAGAGGTGGAGGAGATGGCTGCATCTCTGTCTGAGGAACCTACAACTTCAGCCCCGACAGTGGAGGAGGGCGTCTCCTCTGATGCATCACCTGGAGGTTCTGCTCCTGCTGAGGAGGAGGCCACCACCACCACCACCACCGATGCTGACGCTGTCCCAGTGGAGGAGGCGCCGCCCAGCGCCGAGTCGCCGGTGGAGGCCGGTGAAGCTTCGGGTGAAGCTTTGGGTGAAGCTGCGGCCGTGGTGGACTCGCCTCAGCCGGCGGCCGCCTCCTCCAGGTCAGACCTGCAGGTCCTGGCAGCCGCTGGACCAGAAGCTGAAGCTCCATCAGCAGTGGAGGTGGAGGTGGAGGTGGTGGCGCCACCTGCTGCTTCGGGGGTGCAGTGCGCCAGAGAGGAAGTTGTGGATATGGAAGTGGAGGAGCTGGTGGAGGGGCAAAGTAAGAACCTACAGAGCGACACGCAGGTCAAACACCTCCCCTAGTTTAATCTATTACACTTATCTACTATTATTACTGCGTAATAGCTTCTGTCATTATTGTCTTTATTATAAAGAAATTAAATAACTGCATAGAAAGAGCCTAGAATTACACCCACAGTTTCAACTGTTATCCTGTTATATAGAATACTGATACAAGTGAATACGGTAAGTAGTTTACGGTAAAGAAAGGAATATTTGATTTTTTTGCCAAATAGTTGAACCAAATTTGAAGGTTCTTCAACACCTTCATAGGTTCTTTGAATAACTCTTTAAGTAAATGGTTCTTTAAAGAACCCTGGTTTGTAAGGTTCTTTGTGGAAATGGTGCCTAAAAGAACCATTTGTTAAAGGTTCTTTGAAGAACTATCTGAGATAATGGTCCTTTTAAAGAACCCTGGTTTGAAAGGTTCTTTGTGAAATCATGAATTGTGCCTTAATTTTTTTTTTTTTTAAAGATTCTCTTAGACACGTTTATAGGTTCTTTGAAGAACTCTTTAAGGACATGGTTCTTCAACAAGTTCTTTGTGGAACCGGAAATGGTGTTTTAAAGAACCCTGTTTTTAAGGTTCTTTAAAGAACAATTTGAGGAAATCCTTCTTTAAATAATCCTCTTTTGAAAGGTTATTCTTGGAACCATAAATGGTTCTTCTATGGCATCACTCTGGAGACCCACTTTCTTTAGTCAGTAATGTTCTCTAATTGTATCCATTTCCATATAATCTGTGTTGTGCTTGTCGGTTTCAGCCTCAGAGGCTCTGGTGGTGGCGGCCCAGTCGTGACGTGTCGGCAGAACCTTCCAGAACACGAGGGAAGCTGGTCCATAGCGATGTGTCCTTTTTTATTGTCTTCAAAGGTGTTTTTTTATGTTTCCTATCTTCTTTAGCGTTTGTGAAATGACTCCCATGATGTCTCTTGTCCTCTAGGTGTCGCTGTAGCAAAGCTTTATTTTTTAAGCTTTATATGTATTTATTTATTTATTGTTTCTGATGTCGTGGAAAGGGGTTTGTTGTTTATGTAGTGTCGTGATATATTTATTTTCATAGATATAATCAACTTAAAAATAACGATTGCACAAGGATGTTTTTTTTAAATAGGGGATTAGTTAATTAGATTAGTTGATCAGTTAATCATTGTGTTGCTAATTTGAAAGTGAAATCACAACATAAAATACTAATTACACATATTGCACCTTTGCTTATATTTTGCTTTTAAAATTGACTTTAACTGATAACAATAGTATATCTATATATTTGTATTTATCCATGTTCTTCTTTTCTTTAGATAATTGTACCCTTTGCAACAAAAGGTGGATATACATGATATGCAGGTTAATTTCTCATTATTATTACACATCAATTAAAAATATAACGACATATTAAGTAGTGCATATACCTGTTTGTATTTAGATAAGTATATTGTGTATCATTTGCAAACATTTGAAATAAAGTGATGTACAAACAATTCAAGTCAGTTTTGCTGTGTGTAAAATGTGTTATTAATCAACATATGTTTGCACAGTGCTATCGTGAATGTCAGTGCAACACTTGGTGGAGTCTGTTTAACTGTTTATTGGATAATTTGTCCAAATGTATGGATGCTTTTTAGGGATATCACTTGGTGACATCCTCTTTTGATTCAAGATTCAAGTTTGTATTAGCTATTTCTGCCTATATAGACCAACAGTCCAGTCACATTGGAACGCTAGTACAGTTTAGAAATAAAACTATATTAATAATAAAAAAATACTCAATATATTTTTTTAAACACTACGCAGAAGGTAGTAATAGGTATAAGAACAAGAAAGGTGCTTGTTAAAAAAAATCATGAAAATAAATTCCTACTTAAAAAGACCGATGGATTTAATATTTTATTTTCCGGCACGAGTCCGCTCGGGTTGTCTTGTTTGTTCGCCGTGACGTCACGCGAATACTTCGCCCCGAAACGAGCGGCGAGTAACTGACAACCGCGTCGGTCTCCGTGAGCGGAAGGAGCCGCCTCGTCCCCCGGTCGAGCCCTCCCTCGTCCCGACTCACGAGCCACTGGAGAGGGGCACCGGGGAGCCGTCTGTCCGGTCCGTCCGTCGGTACGGAGGCTCGCGAGGCTCACGTCGGGGGGGTTGGAAAGAAAATACAAACGGCTAACGTCAAGCTAGCGTTGCCGTTAGCAGCGGGGACTCCTCCGCTGACAGTCGACAGCGCGAGCGGGGAGGAGACAGGAAAGGAGGAGAGAGGAGACAGGAGAGGAGGAGACAGGAGAGGAGGTTCCTGAACGTCTCACAGCAACCAAACACACGGGCGACAAACTGTCACGGAGCCCGCCGCCAGCGATCGTCAAGTTTCCGCTTGGACGCTGAGAAGTTAACGTTAACCTAAGTTTCCAGGCGGCAAAAGGTGACCGACGGCGTTCCACGGTGAGTCCGCGGACCGCAGCTTGAGCCTCGTTGCTGGTTTCGGGTTTCTCCTCTTGACAGCTTGTTTTTCTAGCGACGCTCCTCGTAAGCTAGCCGACGTTAGCCAAGTCCAGTTTCGGTTTGACGGTCCTTGAAGGCATCATCGTGTCGGTACATGATTTAATGACGGCGTACTAATCTTTAAACAAATAATCGATATGTAAATGATGCAAGAGCGAATAGTTAATCGATAGAGTTTAGGTAATAGCATCAACAGGGAATCCCCATTTTATACGCTGATCAGGCATAAAGGAGGCCATTGTGTTTTTAAGGTATCCCAGATTAATGTTATTTGTTATTAAAAATCGACACGTGTAAATGTGCATGAATGTGTTTTTTTAGAAATAATGCACATATTGTTAATAATCGTAGGAAACTTTTTAAAAGGTGACAGCTAATGTTACTTTTTCATTTAGTAGTTATTATAACATGCTATAGTGCTGCTATGTAAACTAACATACTTTTATTGATCTGGTTGTTATTGTTCTTTATTATTAGTATTTTCACATTGCTTCAAGGGTCATGGCAAAGGCTAATAATAATAATAATCACAACATAAATAATAATAATAATAATAGTGGAATACCATATATTGTGAAACTGTGACAGTTGTCAAACTAAAATTAAACTTGCATGATGATACAACCCCTAAGGCCTCTCAACAGTTTAAAAAACAAATGTTCTCATGACTTATTAACAATTAAAATGGATAATAACTGCTTTAATTATGTACATCCCTCGTTTTATTACCTTTTGATGTATATAAATAAAAAGGAACGTTTTACTGGGGAAATTAAAAAACCCTCACTTTGAGAACGCTTAAATCGGCCCACATCTGGTTTGTTTTCCTCCATAAAGGACTTAAAAGAATCAGTTTTGGTCAATTAGATAAATGATTTTTATCGGACTAATTATTTCAGACATTAACATAATATTTAAAGGCTCATTATTCCAAACTTGCAACTTTTGGGATTTAGTTATAGCTTCCTGAATGACTGTTGACATTCAAGGCCTTACTAACTTATTAAGACTAATAATTAAGTATTCCAGAATAAACTGTGACGGTTTCAGACACTATAGCAGATTGTTAAAACTCAACCACATGAACATAACATAGCAACTAAATGACATAGAACTTGTCTGTGTGTGTGTGTGTGTGGGGGTGTGTGTGTGTGTGTGTTATTTGCACATTGTGTCATCATCACTGTGCCTGTGTGTATTGGGAGAGGGCACGGCACAAGGCAGGGCGTTGTATCCTTACCAGCAGCCCCAGATACTTGGAACAAAAGCTCTGTTGTTGAAAGATCATGTGACTGTGTGTGTGTGTGTGTGTGAGTGTGAGTGTGTGTGTGTGTGTGTGTGTGTCCACCCGTGTCATGTGATCTGAGCTTAGGGCAGGGTCTGAGAAGAAGTGCTGACTGGCTCTCAGAGGTTCCTTCCACCCAGAGAACAGGCAGACAGCAAGCAGAGGAGAGATGGACGTAGCAGACGGAGGGATGCCGGAGAGAGGAGGAGATGGGAGAGAGAGAAAGAGAGAGAGAGAGAGAGAGAGAGAGACCGGTGCAGAAAAAAGTCCCGTTGTTTTCTCTTCACTCGGTTCTCATTCTCCTCGTCTCGTTGTGGATTTGTAAACAGCGGCCAAGTGAAGATGCAAGCCTGCAACTTTTCTACAAGGCAAGTTTTCACTGTTTTCGTCTTTATTTTCATGCGTTTGCTGGGATTTGTAAAATAATCTACTCGTGTGCTCCCATCCGGGTGATCAAGGGTTAAAGGTGAACATAATTAGACTTCTCCCAGTGACTCGTGATGTTATAGTTCTTGTTCAGAATGAATTTCATGAGTTTCAACTCGGCAACAGTCCATAAAAAAAACATTAATTTCTCTTTGTAACACGACTGGCGAACGCTGGTAATTTCCGATTGGAATATTTTGCGGTGGTGGCGATGTTAACGTCTGCACTTCATTCATATTTTAGAGCTCAGGCGCCACAAGAAGGAGCCACGTGTTCACATTCGTACCTGAAGGTCCTGTATTACTCGTTTGAGTCGATTCAACCTGCAGGTCTTGCTTAAGAGACTCAACGGACACGCTGTGTGAGTGTGTGTGTGAGTGTGTGTGTGTGTGTGTGTTGGATCTCTGGCTGCAGTTTGCATGTTTCATAACAAATGTGGCCCTGCAGAATTAGTAGTATTTCTTCAATTGTCGGAGGGTCATTTTGCCCACTTTGATTGGTCTTCTCAAAATCCTAGAAGGTGAAAATAAAGAAGGGATGAAAAGTAAAATAAGAGAGAAGTTGCACTGCGATACAAAGTCATACTGCTGTGTATGCCGTCATTTAAGTGCCGGATCATTGTGTTGACCCAGTGAAGACCTACAGGCACCACATACTGGACTCTGCACATTGACCCCTCCATTGACACCCCCCCCCCCCCTCTTCTCTCAATCTCTCTCTGACTTTCTTTTTTAAATATATTGATTTAGATTTTTACAAATTAACAAGGCAGCACTTTAAGGATACAATACAACAGGAAAGGAGAATAAAAGGCTAAAGAACAACAACAAAAAAGACTCAAATAAATAAATAAATAATAATTGGATCTCCATGACTTTCTAAAGAAGAGGCTGAGACGGGTTGGTTGGATGACAAATCCCAGGGTGTCACAACATCCTCCTCTTTCTCGAGCTTACTCCATAACATCTGTCGGTTTAACGGCACACTGTGCAGCTCGTGTGCGCACACACACCTTTCTTTGGTTAGCCGGGTGTCTGTGCCAGATCGCTTGCAAGTTGAGAATGAAATGTTCAAACAGAGAGAGGGGGGATAAAAATAAATAGTGTTGTGGTGATAGTATAAAGTATTAGTCACTCTGAATTAATCCAAAACACAGCATATATGGGTACGGAAAGTACTCGGACTCCTTTAAAAATGTTCACTCTTTGTTTCATTGCAGCCATTTGCTAAAATCAAAAAAGTTCATTTTATTTCTCATTAATGTTCACGCAGCACCTCATCTGGACAGAATTTTTTTTTGCACATTTATTAAAGAAGAAAAGCTGAAATATCACACGGTGATAAGTATTCAGAGCCTTTGCTGTGACGCTCACGTTTAACTCGCACGCTGTCCACTTCTTCTGGTCCTCCTTGAGACGCTGGCTCCTTCATTGGAGTCCAGCTGTGTTTAATTAACCTGATTGGCCTTGATTAGCAAAGGAACACACCTGTGTCTCTGAGACCTGACGGCTCACAGTGCAGGTCAGAGCAAACGGGGTGCCGAGTAGATTAATGAGAAATAAAATGAACTTTTTAGATTTTAGCAAATGGCTGCAATGAAACAAAGAGTGAACAATTTAAAGGGGTCTGAATACTTTTCGTTCCCACTGTATATAGTTATTTTAATCCAGACTCATGAGGCCATAAAGCAACAAACACAAATACAACAAGGAGGTATAAAATACAATAAGAGGATGCGGGTTTAAAAGTCACAACATACAAACACTCTGTGTTGGCTCAGTTAAAATGCTTTTGATCGACATTTACATGTATATAGAACATTCCTCAACACAGAGTATACGTCTCTGTGGAGGCACGTCTGCTCCGGGATGTTAAATAATTGAACGGAGGATTTCCACCCGAGCTGAAGGCATGTTGAGGGCACAGCGGGCCTCCTCCATTATGCAGCCGGTGAAGTAATCAACCACGTCCTCATATCCTCCATGAGGACGCTGTATGTGACATTGTAAAGTTACATCACTTTTTACAATATTCTTCTTTATTATTATTATTATTTGGTTCACGTTGCTTTAAAAGGTAATGCCAACTGCGAATAACAATAATAATAATAGTGGAATACCATATATTTATAAGTTGGTACACATCTAGAATCACACATGGACTTTACATTGGGTTATGGCTATTTTTTAAATGACCTTTTTTCACTGGAACATTAGTGTTTAGCAGAGGGAGTCACTTCTAAAGCTTTTCTTTGAGACTTCAGAAGAATTTGAGGCAGTTTGAGTGGGAGTGTCTTCAAGCAGAGCGGCGTTACCTGGAGGCAGGTGAGCTGAGGTTGCTGAGGAGAAGAGAGTTCGCTCTGTTTGGGCCTCGTTGATGAAACATCACGCAGGCCGTTAGCTCGGCTCAGCATAGAGAAGCTAACCTGTACAAAAGTAACAACCTGAATAAAATCATTATATTATCTATAAATTATCTATATAATATATATATACATATGATATTGTATATATATATATTATTTATTATATATATATATTATTTATTATATATATTATGTATCATATATATATATATATATTATATATAATATATATTATATAAATAATAGATTTATATATATATATATATTATTTTTTATTTTCTTCATTCCTTTTCTTTATTTTACACAAATCCCAATAACACGGAGAATCAGAATCAGAAACATGTCTTTACTACGTGTGTTAGACACGCTGGTGTGTTCATGAGACGGACAACAAAACAACAACAATCAACATCCTGCAAGAGTTTAAACATTACATTTACAATGTTATAGAATAAAAGTGCACAAATAGATAACAGTGCTGCAAAACAGGGGACTGTAAGCGTGTTAAAGTGACGTTAGATATTAAATATGAAGTGTAACGAGGTGTGCAGGGGAAGTAGGTGGACTTCTGCCATCGTCAAACACAAATTACCTTTTTTAATCTGCATCACACACATTTATTGTGTTGAACTGTTCTCTCTCTCTCTCTCTCTCTCTCTCTCTCTAGGGGCCTTTCTCCACCGAGCTGGTGGGAGTCCACCCGACGGAGGCGCCGCCCATCCCCCGAGGAGCATGAGCCATGACCTCGGTGCTGCTGGTCGACACCGGCGGGGCGGCGGTGGAGTACGTCACGCTGGAAGAGGGGCACTCCCAGCAGGTGGGCCGACGGCAGAGGAGAGCAGGTCACCTCGCCCTCCTTTTCCTCGGAAACCCACAACTCTTTCATCCCCCCCCACCCTGCAGGAGGAGGGCGAGTGTGAGCTGGACCTGGAGTTCGAGGGAGAGGTAGAAGGCGAATGCGAAGCCGAGGAGGAGGAGGAGGAGGAGGAGGAGGAGGATGGAGAAGCGCAGGAGGCGGAGCGCTACCCGGCGGTGGTCGTGGAGGAGGTGCCCGGAGCCGGGCTGGCCGACGAGCGCGGTTACCTGGCCCGGGTGTTCGTGTATAACGACGAGACGTACCTGATGCAGGAAGTGGGCGACGAGCAGGAGGCGGAGCCCCGAGGGGAGGCAGGTAAGACGCCGTTCTACCCGATGGTTCCTCCGGGATGTCAATGTGGTGTCTCAGGAACGAGACCGGGGTTCTGAGAACTTGTGACACAGAATATAACTCCAATGTTTGGATTTAAAGGTGAAGCTCACCACAAGGAGCCGTGCAAGTCGGCAATGACTGTATTCTGATGAGAGATCCGATGGGTTTGGGTAGTAACCGTCTGTCTACACACAGAACAACAATGGTTCTTAAATGGTTCTTTAAAAGGCTTAGTGGTTTTATGAAGAACTGTCACCTACTGGAGAACCATTTTGGAAATTGTGTCTTTTTGTGTTTTTTTAAGGTTCTTTGAGACACCTTTATGGGTTATTTGAAGAATTCTTTAAGAAAATGGTTCTTTAAAGAACCCTGGTTTGAAAGGTTCTTTGCGGAACCAGAAATGGTGCCCTAAAGAACCATTAGTTGAAGGTTCTTTGAGACACATTTATAGGTTCTTTGAAGAACTCTTCATGGAAATGGTTCTTTTAAGAACCCTGGTTCGAAAGGTTCTTCGTGGAACCCAAAATGGTTCTCCTCTATGGCATCACTCTGAAGAACCGTTTTCGGTTCCAGGTGGCCCCCTCATGGTTCTGCGTGTAGGGTTCTGTGTGCGAGGCCTCTCTATAGACGTTGGAGCTCGTCCAGCCGTCGGCTGAGAGGGGGTGCGGTGTGTCGGAGGCCTCCGTCCTCTCCGGCCACAGGAGGGTTTTCTGATTTTAAAGTATATTGTGGTCGTTCATGGGGCGGTCAGGACTTTGTTATAATAATTTGACCCGTTCAATAGAAGACAGACGTGTCGACTCTTCCACGCTGAACGCTTCCTCAGCATCGAGCGAGAACTACAGCTGCGTCGGCATCTTGTCCAGACCGCCTCGCCGTGAGAGATGATGCAACTTTTATTCTAGGTGCCAAAATCTTGAACAACAGCTTCTCCAATGTCTGTTTTTAACGTATTGTTATTTTGGTTTGCAGATATTCTCTGTTGCTTCTGTTTGTTGTGGTTTGGCTGGTAAAGTTCTTCTCATCTGATTCTGCATCAGTGTGATGAGGTCTGGTGAAGTCGTCTGTGAGGGGCACACTGCCACCTGCTGGGTGTTTTTGACATTGCAGTTTCATGAACAGTGACGATATTATCCATTATTAACTCTAATCACACATTATTACCTTGTAGTTATTCTGACTCGTATCCAGCCCAGTGCACCTTTCATAAGTATAACATGGACTAAAAAATATCAAATTAATTATAATTGTACTTACTGAAGAAACCAAAGTGTTCATAAAGGCCCACTATAAACACACAATTGTTGTCTTTTTGTGTAAATAAGGATGCTGTGATTTTTTTGTATATAGAATTTAAATTAAAGAAATCATAGCATCCTTATTTACACAAAAAGACAGATAGATATCACACTTATACTTGAAAAGTTTTCACTGCTAGTGAAGCACATTCACATAAACATATGTATACTGTACAAGTAATAGAAATTAAGCCACTTTAATTATTTAAATGATAATCACCTATGCTGTAATTTGTATTTATTTTTTCTACTGCATTCGGCTTGTAGAAAAAATAAATCAGTAAAGTAATTTGAATAGAAATTTTAACTAGAGCAATAAAGAAAATATCAGTCATCACAAAACATGGCGTCTGTTGTTCCGAACTTAATTTAATTAGATGCGATTTTATTTAAGTCCAGCTTTATTTGACGTCGTCGCTCCGCGAGAGAGGGAGAGAGAGGGAGAGAGGAGGGAGGAGGGAGGATTTCCTGTGTCGGCTGCGGAGGGATACCTTCTTTTTCTGCTACCGCCGTCGTGCGTCTCGTCGAATTCGATGAGAGATTTCCATTCGCGGCGGAGTGATCTGAGCCAGTCGCTTCCTATACAATTCAGTGAGAAGTCAATGTGAATCTGCAGCAAGGGGGAAAACATGGCGACTTCGCAGCATGAGGGGCACGCTAACCAGCTCGATCTACTCATCCGAGCCGGTAACGTATCTCTGTCCACCGATAAACCGTAAACCGGGAGCTTTAACGCGGAGGGTTGAGTTTTTTAAAACCGCGTCCGCGGCGCCTCCAGTCCGCGGTGAAGTAATGGAGGAGGGCAATCAGGAAGTGATCACCTTGGTAGCAACCTGCATGGCGTTGCCACACGGTTTACCGGACCCGGTGTAAGAGGGGGAACCGCTCTCCCGGGGCTCGCCGGTGTGCACGAGCCGATCGGTGTCTGCACGGAGAGCGTTATGCATGTTGTTGCGTAATATAGTCCCTTGGAATAACAATGTGCAAGATCGGCTCTGCACAACCAGGAAGTGGAGAGATGTTGTCTTTCCTGCGTCTTTGCCACGCTGTCTCCGAGTCGGAAGGACATGTGGGTGTTATTTTTTTGCTGGCATAAAATTGGTACACGCAGCCCCAAAATATATATATTTTTTAATTAAATGTTATTTACATTATATGTGGCTGGCTTAGGGATTTCCCCCCGTTTACACGTTGTCCCTAAATAACAGCCCATTACACATGAAAAGCAATGAGCGTCGTTTGTATTTATTTATTGCAGGGTAGATTTTTACAGACATTAAATATAGTTTTTTTTTTGTGTGTGTGTGTGTGTGCTCTGGTTTCCGTTATGGTGTTGTGCATCCGCGGTTTGAAGCGTGGGGTGGCCTAACTCACTCTTCTTTCTTCCCTATAGTTTCAAGTTTTAACCTTCGACCTCACTTTCCCTTCAAAATACACACACGCGTTTAAAACTCGAGTTTTAACCGTTTATTTTAACGTTCTTTATCTTTTATCGCGTCGTTTTTCACCTGTTTCTTTCTTCTAATTTCAAAAGTATTTTTTTGTCCCGTTTCGATGGCGGAAGCATTGTGCGTGAAGAGGGCGTGGCGAGCCGTCGATTGACGTGTCCTCTAAGCCAATAGCGGGCGCGCTGGTTTATGACGTCAGCAGTCGTCCAATCCCAGTCGAGCGGAGGCGGGCCGTCCGCTGGGAAGCGAGCCAATGGGAGAGGAGGAGGCCGTTGATTGACGGGAGGATTAGAGAGCTTCTTCCAAGAGAACTGGAGGGAAAGGACGAGCACTGTAAACACGGAAGTCACCGGGGCCGCACTACTTTCTGTCGGACCTGCTGCTATTCCTGGCGCCGTTACATCGTCGTATCGTTTGATAATAAGGCGTTTTATTAACTTATATTCATTATAACACTTTTATAAAGTATTTGATGTGTATTTATTGCGTATATTAAAAAAGTGAGGATAAATCAAAACCCTATTTTTTGGGGGGGAAATACTTTAAATGGCTAAAGTGTCCATATGTGGTTATGTAGGTCGAGCCGAAGCTTTCTAACTTCACACCTTTTTGGCGGTGGCGTTTCAGCCCGGACACCTTGTTGCTCTGTAAGCTGTAGATTTCCCCTGTGTTTGTTTGTGAGAGGGAATTGAATGAGTTGGACAATCTAAAGATAGTCCAGCGCTCCCCCTCCGCTGGGCCCGGCGGCTCGGTGAGAGAGCCAAACATGGCCAGGGACGGCGTGACGGGCTCTCGTGTTTCCCTCCGGTGATTGACACCGACAGCAGGTGCCCCTGGGTTCCTCCTCCGGGGTCCCAGGTGCGGCGGCGTACCATTTCCTTACGGCTGAATCCCATTCACCTACGCAATGGGCGTTGTGTGTCGCCCTATCTGCGAGGCCTCAGACGGGACGGCGTTCCTCACGCCACTCTCTTGAGCATCCTGGCATCTTGAACGTCAAACAAGTAGAACTAGTAGAGGCAATATAGCAAAGACGCTTTATACCCAGGGTTTGTACGGTCATGGAAAACCTGGAAAAGTCATGGCATTTTAAAATGGTCATTTCCAGGCCTGGAAAAGTCATGGAAAAAACATAAATCATAAAAGTTTTGGAAAAGTCATGGAAATGTGTTATAATCACATGTTCATTTACTGCGAGTTTGAAATAATTAATGTGTTTTTTAAAGAAAGACACTCAAAATATAAGCCGGCCTACGCTCTCGATACGCACAATGTTCTAAATTGTTCATGTTTATACCGAGATTTCAGTTTGGGCATGGACGTTTGGTTTAAAGTCATGAAATAGTCATGGAAAAGTCATGGAAATTCATTGGTCAAAATGTGTAAGAACCCTGTATACCCTGAAGTGTGTGCTTCACATGCTGTCCCTGGTCGTCGGTGTGTTGCTTACTGAAATTGATAAATAATTATTGGTAATTTGTCTTGCCACTAGGGGGTGCCAAATAGTTACATTCTATGTATGTGTGTATATATATGTACTAGAATTTTATTTCCCATATAAACGCTAAGAACCGTAATTTTATTTCCCCAAATCAAAAAAAAATCAAAGTAGTACTAACAACACCTGTGTCATATATATATATATATATATATATATATACATAAAAAAAAAATATATATATTTAAAACATTTTTGTTTTGGAGAAATTCAATCACGGTTCTTAGCGTTTATATGGAAAATAAAATTGTAGCTCTTGTAAGAATGTTTACGATATACTAATTAATTGTGTGTGTGTGTGTGTGTGTGTGTGTTTCAGTGGAGGCTTCTGTCCACGGCACCAGTCTCCACTGCTCTGACAAGACCTTCGAGGCTGCAGAGGCTCTGCTGCGCATGGATTCACCTTCCAGCCTCAGAGGGGACCGCAGCCCAGGTAAGACGCTCTAATAAAACCCTTTTACAAGTCATGGGATTTGCAAATGGTAAAAAATGAAAAAAATAAACATCCCAAAAGTTTTGGAAAAATCGAATACTTTATTTTCTTCATATGTACATTTAACGCTTTTAAACATTTAAATTTTAAATAATTTACATGCTTTTCAAAAGAATGACGCTCTAAATATAAGTCGCCATACGCTCTTTCATACTCGCACATTTTTCCCACTGCAAGTGAACGCACCGTAACTGAAAATACATGAATGTTTCATTCTTTTAATCTAAACTATTGTCTCTCATTCATTTGAGTCATTTACTGTTATATACTGTATGATTTGAAATTCTCTTCTTAGTTTAAATACAACATTTTAACACTTTTTCATGTTTATACACCGAGATTTAAAACATTCTGGTCATGGAAATTTAGTTTAAAATCCTGGAAAGTCTTGGAAATCCATGAGTCACCATGTGGATGAACCCTGAAGACCCCAAAACACGATTTACAAATGATTAATAATTCAAATTTTGTGAGGTTTTATAAAGAACTCAACATAACTGTACACATCTGTGTGGCTAAATACTGAATGTTTAGTCTTTTCTTTGCTGCAGATGAAACAGAAGTATTGTACGTCACCCTAAACGTTTGTCAGAGCTCAACTCTTCCCTCTTGTGTCGTCCCTCTAGACGTGTTCATCCCGCCCTACATGGTGACGCCAGACTTCCTCCACGCAGCCATGCGCCCCGACATGATGTCAGCAACGGAGGTCGAGATATCGACGGAGGAGTGCTGCGAGGAGGATGAAGAAGAAGAGGAGGAGGAGGAAGAAGAAGATGATGATGAGGAGATGGTCACTTTGCATGAAGAACCAGAGCCGGGCCACCTGCCCGTCAGGAAGAGGAGAGGTAGGCGGGAAGATCGCATGTCCAACGCTGCAGAGAACAGATGTGTAACCACCGTGTGTGAGGCGTACAGAGCCGATGTGAGTTAAAGGCTATTTGAGTGGAACAGCACCACCTAGTGGTAGAATAGAAGAATAGAAATATACTTTATTAATCCCCAAGGGGAAATTTGTTGACACAGTAGCACCAATAAACTAAACACAATAAAATATAAATATAAAAAAGAAAGTGACTGTGCATAAAGTAAAGTATGCAAAGTGAAATATTAAATACAAAATAAAATATATATGTATATATACAACATATATGTAAAATTAAATAAAATATATATATATATATATATATATATATATATATATATATATATATATATATATATATATATATATATATATATATATATATAGACAGACAGTGTGCAAAATGCAAAGTATGTGTGTAGTGTAAATGAAATGTGTGCAGTGCAGATCAACAGTGTAAGTATGAATGTGAATATGTACAGTGAGTTATTGCACGATGGTAGATGAAATAAAGTGGGGCTAAACTTTAAGCTCACAAGTTCGAGAGAATAACAAAGTCCCGTTTTCTATCGTTTCCCCGCTGCAGCCGGCCGGAAGCCGAAGACGCACCAGTCCGTCTCCAACGGCGCCCTGGACCTGGGCATCAAGAAGAAAGCGAGAGAAGGCAAAGGTACGAGCGTCTCGCGGCGTACGCGGCCCGCCTGGCGGGCCGCGTGTTGACCGTCCGCTCTGCCCCCAGTGGGCAGCACCACCTACCTGTGGGAGTTCCTGCTGGACCTGCTGCAGGACAAGAGCACCTGTCCCCGGTTCATCAAGTGGACGCAGCGCGAGAAGGGCATCTTCAAGCTGGTGGACTCCAAGGCCGTGTCCAAGCTGTGGGGGAAGCACAAGAACAAGCCCGACATGAACTACGAGACCATGGGCCGCGCGCTCAGGTGAGGGGGGGGGGGGGTGTGTGTGTGTGTGTGTGTGTGTGTGTGTGTGTGTGTGTGTGTGTGTGTGTGTGTGTGTGTGTGTATTTCTGGATTGTGTGCATGTGTAAGGGATTTATGGATTGTGTCTGTGTGTTGGATTTCTGGATTGTGTGCATGTGTGTGTAAGGGATTTCTGGTGTGTGTGTGATTTCTGGATTGTGTGTGTGGGATTTATGAATCGTGTGTGTGGGATTTCTGGATTGTGTGTGTGGGATTTATGAATTGTGTGTGTGGGATTTATGAATCGTGTGTGTGATTTCTGGATTGTGTGTGTGTGTGATTTCTGGATTGTGTGTGATTTCTGGATTGTGTGTGTGTGTGATTTCTGGATTGTGTGTGTGTGTGATTTCTGGATTGTGTGTGATTTCTGGATTGTGTGTGTGGGATTTCTGGATTGTGTGTGTGGGATTTCTGGATTGTGTGCATGTGTGTGTAAGGGATTTCTGGTGTGTGTGATTTCTGGATTGTGTGTGTGGGATTTATGAATCGTGTGTGTGTGGGATTTCTGGATTGTGTGTGTGTGATTTCTGGATTGTGTGTGTGGGATTTCTGGATTGTGTGTGTGGGATTTATGAATCGTGTGTGTGATTTCTGGATTGTGTGTGTGTGTGATTTCTGGATTGTGTGTGATTTCTGGATTGTGTGTGTGTGTGATTTCTGGATTGTGTGTGTGTGTGATTTCTGGATTGTGTGTGATTTCTGGATTGTGTGTGTGTGATTTCTGGATTGTGTGTGTGTGTGATTTCTGGATTGTGTGTGTGTGTGTGATTTCTGGATTGTGTGTGTGTGTGATTTCTGGATTGTGTGTGTGTGTGTGATTTCTGGATTGTGTGTTTGTTTTTTTGTGGCATTAATAATCCTGATGATTTCTTCTTCTCAGGTATTACTACCAGCGCGGCATCCTGGCCAAGGTGGAGGGCCAGCGGCTGGTCTACCAGTTCAAGGACATGCCCAAAAACATCGTGATCATCGACGACGAGAAGGCGGAGCCGCCGCCCTCCGCCCGCCACGGCGATCCCACGGGCTCGGAGGCCGTGGCGTCCTACGAGCGCGTGCCGACGCCGTCGTCCGACGCGCCGCCGCCCGCCGAGCTGTCGCTCTCCAAGAAGCCCAACATCCTGCGGGGCGGCAACCGGGCCAACGCGCCGCACGCCACGGCCAGCAAGGCGGCGGCGGGAGGCGGGGCCACGGCCTCGATGATGGCGGGGCTGCCGAGGATAGTGTCCCTCTCGGGGGCGCTGGACGGGAGTCGGCAGTCGCACACGGCGATCATCCCCACCTCCAGCGGGCCCAGGTCAGAGGTCACGACCTCCGGGTCGAGGGGGCTTCCCGCTTCGGCGGCGCCGTCTGACGAGCTGCCGCCGCCCGACCTCCTCTGTGTCCGCAGGACGGTGCGGCTGGCCATGCAGATGCCGGTCGTCATGACGACGTCACTGGGTCAGAAGATCTCCACCGTCGCCGTGCACCAGCCGACCGGGACGACGGGGGCGACCGGCCACACCACGCTGCTCGCCAACAGCTGCGCCGGGAACACCGGCTCGCAACAGAAGGTGTGTGTGTGTGTGTGTGTGTGTGTGTGTGTGTGTGTGTGTGTGTGTGTGTGTGTGTGTGTGTGTGTGTGTGTGTGTGTGTGTGTGTGTGTGTGTGTGTGTGTGTGTGTGTGTGTGTGTGTGTGTGTGTGTGTGTGTGTGTGTGTGTGTGTGTGTGTGTGTGTGTGTGTGTGTGTGTGTGTGTGTGTGTGTGTGTGTGTGTGTGTGTGTGTGTGTGTGTGTGTGTGTGTGTGTGTGTGTGTGAAAATTTAACGGAACTTTTGGATTAATTAATCAATTACTTATGTTACGGCATTATATTTCTATTAAAGCTCAATCGAGGACAGTTAAAGAACCTTTTTCAATTAATAATTATTTTATTAATTCATCTTCTGCTTATCCAGGTCCTTAAAAACAGCCTTCTCTTTGTTCCTGTAACGTTTTACAGATCAATCAAGGAAACTGTTAATGTTTAATAATCCTTTTTTTTAATTCTCTTTTGTATATTAATGTAATTTTTAGCAAAAAGTTTAAGGAACTTTTGGAATTTCATAATAATAATAAAAAAAAAAGAATTCATCTATCCATCTTCTCCTACTTATCCAGGTCCTTGTTTTATTCAGGGTTCGTACGGTACAGTCATGGAAAACCTGGAAAAGTCATGGAATTTTAAAATGGTCATTTCCAGGCCTGGAAAAGTCATGGAAATGTGTTATAATCACATGTTCATTTGCGACGAGTTTTAAATAATTCATGTGATTTTTTTTTTTTTTTTTTTTTTTTTTTTTTTTTTTTAAAGAAAGACGCTCAAAATATAAGCCGGTGTACGCAATCAATACGTAAAATTTTCTAAATGTTTCATGTTTATACTGAGATTTCAGTTTGGTCGTGGAAATTTGGTTTAAAGTCCTGGAAAGCCACTGGTCAGAATGTGTAAGAACCCTGTTTATTACGTATATTATTGGTAATAACTGTTTCACCGCTGCTGGTTCTCTATCACATTTTCATAATTGTGAAACTGAAGCGTGTCGTTCCTGCTTTGTCGTCTCCTCTAACTTTTATTTTGCCGTGTTCTCTGGCCTCAGGTGGTGATCCAGACCATCCCCACCATGGTGCCGGCCACCGCCGAGAACGGGGACAAGATCACGGTCCAGCTGGCCAAGATCATCACCATCCCGGCCCACCAGCTGGCTCAGTGCCACCTCCAAACCGCGGCGGGCGCCAACAAGTTCGGCTCGCCGCCCGGCCTCAGCCTCCTGCGCAGCCCGCTGACGGTCCGGGCTCTGGCGCCCGTCAACGTGGTCGCCCCGGGAACGCAGGTGATGAGGCTCACGCTGCCGACGCAGGCGCAGCAACAGACTCTGGTGGTGACGCAGGCGGGCGGCGGCGGCGGCGGCGTGGTCACCGTGTCGACGGCGCCCCAGACGATGGCGGCGCACCCGCGGATCCTGAGCGGCGTCATCAACGGCGCCGCGGTGGAGAAGCTGAAGGCGGCGGGCGTCCAGGTCCAGGCCGTGCAGCTGGCGGTCCACCAGCAGGGCGCCACCGCGGGCCAATCGGGCGCCCTGGACATCAAACTGGAAGCGCCCGACGTGAAGATCGAGTCCGAGTGTTGAGCCGGCGGCCGGCGGCGCCGCGTCACTCTTCACCAGCAGCGGGCTGAGAGACCCCAGAGACTCCCGGGACGCCCGTCTTTTATTATTTTTATTTTTACATCTTCTTTGTTGCTACGTAGAACTTTTACTGATCCAAGCCCGGTCCTCCAGAAGCACACTGAGACCTCAGAGGGACCAACCTCCACCACCACTACACTATCTGAACGACGAAAACATCAAAAATCAAAAAGCCGAAACACTAAAAAATGAGGCAAATTCTAGAGAAGTACACGAGTGTGTAGCTAAACTTTTGTAGAGACCGTTTGTTATAATTCAGCCACTTCAGACGTTTAAACCAGCAACTTCTTATTTTTAATTTTTTTTTAATATCACTGCAGATCAAGTGGGCGGGGCTACCAGAGAGAGAGAGAGACTAGAGAGAGAGAAGCTCAAAGAAGAAACAACGTCAGAAAGAAAATGATCATGTATGTACATATTTATATATATGTACATTTTTATATATATATATCTCTACTATTTGCAGTTTACGGAGCTAAAGTTAACGGCCTTAGATTTTAATTTTCTTTTTTCATGTATTGTCTGAACGTTAAGCTGAATTATTTTGTGTGCGTGTTTTGATACCTTGTACCAAGCACAGTATTATTATTATTATTATTCTTAAAAGTAGGTGAACTAATATTTTTTTATTGATTCCACTGTCGCTATCGGGTTCATAAAGATGATGCCGCTTTTTGTCCGGAGGAAAACCTCGAGGCATGAATTCAGATTCCCCCCCGACTCGAGGATTTTGACTATTTCTTCATTGTTTTTAATTGTTTTTGTTTGTTTTATTTCACAACTCGACACAGAAATGCGACTCGGAGCTGCTGGTTGCCATGACAACATAGGAATGTATGAACTCGGATCAATACTTAATTGAATCAATTATTTTAATTATTAAAATAAGTGAAGCTCTGAAATTTCAAGTTTATGCAGCAAAAAAACTGCAAAAAATATAAAACCACTGGTCAAGGTCAAATACCCAGCATGCATTTCTTTTTTTTTTTTTTTTTACTGCCTTTTTGGCCCCGCCACATTTCATAATTATTTTATTTTTTATCGGAAGAGGATGATTCGTGTTCGGACTGGACTGTTTCTATATTCAACATTTGAAAGTATATTCTATTTTGTTGTACTCTTGTTTCAAAGTGTATTAAAGTAGATTTTACTGAAATATAAAAAAAACATTCACTGTTGTCTTTTTCATGTTTTTTACATTTGTTCTTAAAATATTTAGCTTGATTAGTAATTGGATTTATTTTCTTTTGTGGGGGGGGGAGAGGCAGAGAATGTTCAATATATATACATATATATACATATATATATATATGTGTATATGTATGTATATATATACATATGTATATATATGTATATATATACATATATATACATATGTATATATGTGTATACATATATATATATATGTATACATATATATATGTATACATATATATACATGTATATATGTGTAAACTGATAGGACGTTATTGGCATACATATTTAGGTTATTCCTTTTCTTTCCTCCTGATGTAAAAAGAAAAGCATACATTTACTGAAAGTAAATGATAAAATACTTTGTTAGTTCATGTGTCCATCGCTAATCGGAGGCTGAGGATGTATGAGCTGTACCGCAGCCAGCCACCAGGGGGCGATCCGTACATCAAAACTGAATCCATCACTGGATAGTTTGGTTATTTGGGTAAACATCACAAACCAACTAGAGAATAAACAAACAGTCGTATCATTGGATGTAAACTTTACGTCTTTATTCAGTTTGAAGCACAACATTTACTAGTTTCATCCATTACTCTCCCTGTGCAGGTGGACGTTGTTGTTGTTGTTGCAGCATCCTCTGTGACTGTCATAAGTTATCCGACCGTTCCATCCAGTCAAAAATAACCAACTCAGTTTTTTTCTTCTGTAACTTGTCATCTTCCACCCGTCGCTCCAAAATAGGGTCTCGTAAGCCCCGCCTCCTTCTGGCGTTAGAGCCGACCGCAGCCGATCTCGACGTCGCCTCTTTTCAACGTCACCTCTTCCTCGGCGTCTCTACCTCATTGCCTCTTCCTCTTCTAGGCATCACCGCGTTGCCTCTTCCTCATTGTCTCTTTTCGGCGTCGCCTCTTCCTTGTCTCCTTCCTCGGCGCCTCGTCTCTACCTCATTGCCTCTTCCTTGGTGCCTCTTCCTCGTCACCTCTTCCTCGGCGTCTCTACCTCGTCTCCTCTTCCTTGGCGTCTCTACCTCGTCTCCTCTTCCTTGTCTCCTTCCTCGTCTCCTCTTCCTTGTCTCCTTCCTCGGCGTCTCTACCTCATTACCTCTTCCTCGTCACCTCTTCCTTGGCGCCTCTTCCTCGTCTCCTCTTCCTTGGCGCCTCTTCCTCGGCGCCTCTTCCTTGGCGTCTCTACCTCGTCGCCTCTTCTCGGCGTCTCTACCTCTTCCTCGTTTCCTTGCTCACTTCTCCTTGAAGCTGAAGTCACACACCAGAGAGAGGTGGTCCGAGGGGTAGCTGAGCGAGGGCAGCCGGTCGGGCCCGACCTCTTCCTCGGTGGGCAGCTCCAGGACGCGCTCCACCCTCAGCCGGTCGCGGCTGTACCAGATGTAGTCCAGCGTGGCGCGGCATTCCCCCGTGGACCGGATCTTCCAGGACGTGAACTCCGGCTCCGTCGCCCCGTCCTCGCCGAGCTTCTTGTACGCCGAGTCCAAGCCGAGAGGCGAGGCGGCGAAGCGCCGGTACACCTCCTCGCTCGGCGCCGCGTTGAAGTCGCCGCACACCAGCAGAGGGACGTCCGGCGCCGCCGGGTCGCCGGCCGGGTCCCGGACCAGGTCCTGGAGGTGGCGCAGGAAGTCGGAGCCCTGGGCGCCGCGGAGCCACTCCCATCCGGAGCGGGCCTTCAGGTGGGTCACCGCCACGCACACGCGTGACCCCGAGGCCCGGCAACGCAGCGTCGTCAACACGGCAACCTGGGGGGCGAGAGAGAGAGAGAGAGAGAGAGAATTTAATTGAGGAATTCAAACATTTAATTGAGAGGGCGAGAGAGAGAGAGAAAAAGAGGGGGAGAGAGAGAGAGAAAAAGAGGGAGAGAGAGTGATAGAAAGAGAGAATAATTTAATTCAAAGGGATGCAAGAAAGAATTGAATTGAGAGGGAGAGAGAGAGAATAATTTAATTGAGAGGGCGAGAGAGAATTTAATAGAGGAATTCAAAAATGTAATTGAGAGGGTGAGAGAGAGAAAAAGAGGGGTAGAGAGAGTGATAGAGAGGGAGGGTGGGAGGGAGAAGAATTGAAGTAAGAGGGATTAAAAAATGTAATTGAGAGGGAGAGAGAGATATAGAAAGACGGATCGAGAGAGAATCATTTAATTCAGAGGGAAAGAGAGATAGAAAGAGAGAGGGATTGAATTGAGAGGGAGAGAGAGGGAGAGAATAATTGAATTGAGAGGGAGAGAGATAGAAAGAGAGAGGGAGGAAGAGAGAATAATGTAATTGAGAGATAGCGAGAGAGAGCGAGAGAGTCAACATAAACTAGTTGCACATCAAAAGTTTTAGAACACGTTCCTCATTTTTTCCAGTTTTTATTGAACTGTAAAAAGTGAATAAACTGAAATGGTCCAAAAGGTCAGCGGCAAACAGCCAGAGGTTAAACACAAAGGTCTAAACACAAAGGTCTAAACACAAAGGTCTATTACTAGAATCTGAAAAATAATGTACAGAGTTCTACAAAAAGAGAACAAGTAATTAAGGGTTAACGAGGTGCAGCTGGTCTGGAGGTGAAGAGGCCTTGAGTCGACTAACGACTCCTCCAGGTGTCTCCACTCTGGTCGATTTCTGTGAGAACAGACGTCACTACAGCCTCTGAAGCTTATGTGGAGCGTTATACAGCAAGAAGTCATATATTGTTCTTATGACGACAAGAAAAAGGGCGATGCACACAGGCAGACCATAATAACCCTTAAAGGGTCTTTCCGTGAGGCGTCGAGGCGTCGTTAACCTCCGAGCCGGGCGGACTCACCTGATTGGTCGGGATGCGCATGGCGGCCAGCCGGACGCTGTCGCTGCCCAGCAGCTCGTAGCGCGAGCGGTCGAAGAACAGCGCGCAGCCGTCGGGGCCGTTGTTGCCCTCCACCTGCAGGCAGGGCGACCACGGCTTAGGGCAGAAGTGACCTCCGTAGCCGAGGCCGTCCAGCACGGGCTGCAGGGTGTCGTGGTAGTGGTCCACCTCCTGCAGACACAGGATGTGAGGCCTGTAGGCCAGGATCTCCTCCAGGATCAGGTACTTCCTGCGGGACCAGCTGAGGGCCTCCGGGGGACAGCGGACAAAACCGTCCAGTCCCTCGCCGAGAGCTGCAGGAGAGAGGAGGCCTGACTTCAGCTACAGAGGTCACTCACGTTGACCTCGACTATTTAATTACTATTCCATGACTATTTAATGACTATTTGTCACGACTGCCGGGAAGCCACGGAGAAATAGGACTCAAACGCAGACACACGAACGAGGAAGTCAGATTTCAGGAACAAACGTACTTTTACTGGGCAACGATTAGAGACGAACCGACCCAGACAAGAGATTGACACAGAACTAAACACACAGGGCAATGAGGCACAGGTGGAAACGATGAGGGCGGGGTCAGCAATCACACAGGAGGGCGGCACACTAGGAGGGAGGAGTCTGAAACAAAGACAAGGTGAGTGACAGACAACAGCACGGAGACAGACACACAGAACTACCCAGAGGGGCTGGGTGTAACAGCATTCCCATGACTATTTAATTACTATTTAATTACTATTCCACGACTATTTAATTACTATTCCACGACTATTTAATTACTATTTAATTACTATTCCATGACTATTTAATTACCATTCCACGACTATTTAATTACTATTCCATGACTATTTTTCTGGGTGTAACACTATTCTCATGACTATTCCACGACTATTTTATTACTATTCCAAGAATATTTAATTACTATTCCACAACTATTTAATTACTATTCCAAGAATATTTAATTACTATTCCAAGACTATTTAATTACCATTCCACGACTATTTAATTACTATTCCATGACTATTTTTCTGGGTGTAACACTATTCTCATGACTATTCCACGACTATTTAATTACTATTCCAAGAATATTTAATTACTATTCCACGACTATTTAATTACTATTCCAAGAATATTTAATTACTATTCCACGACTATTTAATTACTATTCCAAGAATATTTAATTACTATTCCACAACTATTTAATTACTATTCCAAGAATATTTAATTACTATTCCATGACTATTTTTCTGGGTGTAACACTATTCTCATGACTATTCCACGACTATTTTATTACTATTCCAAGAATATTTAATTACTATTCCACGACTATTTAATTACTATTCCAAGAATATTTTATAACTATTCCATGACTATTTAATTACTATTCCATGACTATTTAATTACTATTCCACGACTATTTAATTACTATTCCACGACTATTTAATTACTATTCCACGACTATTTAATTACTATTCCAAGAATATTTTATAACTATTCCATGACTATTTAATTACTATTCCATGACTATTTAATTACTATTCCACGACTATTAAGTAACTTAATTATTTAAAACTCAGCGTAATATGAACATATGAATATAACAACATGAAAACTTTGAGTATTTCATTTTTTCCAGGCCTGGAAATAACCATTAAAACAAGTCCATGACTTCCCCAGGTTGTCCATGACCGCAGGAGGATCGATCTAAACGAGGCTCCGTGGTTCACGTTGGCATCTAGCTTCTCGATGACCTGCAGACTCAGAGTTAGCTTAACTAACTGTGTCTGCAGCTTGTTGCCGGGCAGATTACTCTACTGCATCCTGAGATAAATCGGTGTGATGTCATAGTAGACGTGCTAAAAGCAAAATAAAAATAACCTTGGGCTAATATGTTCCACTGCATCACCCGGACGCCGTTGCCGGGGACGCCGTCGCCATCGGTGACGCGCGTGAAGGTCCTGTGGAGGCGCGGCGCTCGGTCCGCCCCGAGGGCGTCTTCGCACTGCCGGAGCAGCGCCGCCGGATCGGAGGGACACGCAGAGGACGACCTCCGGCCCTGAGGAGGAGAACCGACGACCGTGAGACTCTGTTCATGTTCCAGAGGCGGAGATCAAAGGATCTGCATCGATGACGGAAGAGAAGGAAGAAAAGAAAAGGCACCTGGCGGAAAGATGGATCCAGGTTAGCGTCGGCGGGCTGGGGCGACGTGGGGGGGAGGGGAGGGGTCAGGGCGCCGTACAGCCGGGCGGCGCCGCCACCCATCGGACACACTGGAGGAAAAAGGGGAGAGAGAGAGAGAGAGAGAGAGAGAGAGAGAGAGAGAGAGAGAGAGAGAGAGAGAGAGAGAGAGAGAGAGAGAGAGAGAGAGAGAGAGAGAGAGAGAGAGAGAGAGAGAGAGAGAGAGAGAGAGAGAGAGAGAGAGAGAGAGAGAGAGAGAGAGAGAGAGAGGCCAACGAGCAGGGGGCGTTTAATTTAATGGCGTCACGCACACAAACAGTCTCACACACACAAACAGTCTCACGCACACAAACAGTCTCACACACACAAACAGTCTCACACACACTCTCACACACCGTCATACACAAACGGTCACACAAGCTAGGATTCCTCCTCCTCAACTCAGATCATGAGTCTCTCTCTCTCTCTCACACTCACACTCTCACACACACACACACACACATTAACAGCCTGTCCGGTGCTCGGTCGGCAGCCTACATGACGGTTTATGAAGCAGAGAGGATTTATTATTCACATATTTAAAAAACCAAGAAACTAAACTTTGCTTTAAAAGCCGAGCTGGTTATAACCGCGTCTCCTCTACATGTTGATCATAGCAGCTCTTAAACACAAACAACAGAGGACAAACAAGCCGTTTGCCATCGACTGGAGGAGGGGAACACCACAAATAAACATTAATATTAAAAAAATACATGCGCTAAACTTAAAGTTGAATTCAAACTAAATATGTAGATATTATACTTTTTTTTAATCTCTTTATCTACAGTAAAATAGAGAATATCTCACCCACAGTCTCCATCACCGTCCACAGCTATATGTCCACTCTTGAATAACAACAATAAATATTCCTCTATGATATATTCCGAGCGTTGCGGTCGGCTGACTGAAGCTCGCGTCTCCGCGGCCGTGCCGGTGACTTCACGTCTGACGTCTGCTTCTCGCTCGCGCCCTGACGCCTCAGGGAGGGAGCGTGAGATTAAGAGGCAGAGGTCACCGGACCGGATGGAATAATACAGACGTTGCGCAATCCAAACCGCTGCGCTCACACACCCACGCGCTTGTGTTTGTGTGTGTGTGTGTGTGTTTTGCAATAACGACTTCCTGGGTGTGCGTGTTGTAACCACGCTCGGGTCGCTTAGATCAGTCAGGTATTCTCATGAAAGAAAATTCACTTTGTTTACACACATGTTTTTAGGATTTTGCTATTTTTTTATTTGTGGAATCTAACTTTTATATTATTCACCTATCCAAACAATGAAATATATATATATATATATATATATATATATATAAATATTATATATAATATATATATTATATATATATATATATTATATAATATATATATATTATATATATGTTCGGTTAGTAATCCAGATAACGCGTGAGAATTCACAAATAAAAGATTTGCAAAAAAAACTAAAATCACAAGTTTAATTTTATATATATATATATATATATATATATATATATATATATATATATATATATATATATATATATAAATAAAAAGGAATCTAAAAATGGCAATGTTAACTATTAATAGTAAAAAACAATAATAATACCGCACAGTAACAGTCCTGCAATCACATTTTTACTTAAGTGAGTAAAGAGGTGGAGTAGATTATATAATAATAATAATAATGCATTTAATTTATATAGCAAATTTTTACATCATTAAAACATCCTAAAATCTATACAATAAAAATACGGGTGGAGCGTTCGATTATAATATAATGCCGGAGAGTTTAAAGAAGAAGGATATATATTGTGAGTAAAATCTGAACCATGCAACGTTAGCTGTGTGCGTGTGTCTCACACACACGCACACACAACCACACGCACACGATGAAGCACTAAAAGCTCTTTTGACTCGAGTGGTGACTCACGTCTCTAAAAGTCTAATAAACTACGTAACCTTCACCAGGAGTTACGACACCATCGTGGTCGGGTTTAACAAACACGATTTCTGATTTTCTTACGTTGTTACGTTGTGTCTTCCACAGAACTAATGTCCAACCATGAATAGATAATATACGTCAGTGAGTGCATGTGCAGTGGAGTGGGACTCTGAGTCACTCGATCCTGTAGTGGCACGGTGACATTTACACATCGAAGAGCGGCGGCCTCTTGACATTCCAATATGAGTATTTCCTTAATGCGATATCTTCTACATGGCTGAATTGATTATATACACATATATTGAAAATATAGAATAATATAACATAAATATATATAATATAAAATAATACTTACACTGCATACAAACACTATAGAATAATAATATATATAATAATACTTATACTGCATTAAAGAAATATATTATAATAATATCATATATAATAATGATATATATATATATATATATATATATATATATATATATATATATATATGATACTTATACTCCATATAAACAATATAATATATATAATACTGCATACAAATAATAAAGAATAAAATAATATAGAATAATACTTTTACTGGATTTAAACAATATATAATACTTATACTGCATATAAACAATATAATAATAAAATATAAAATAAAATATATAAAAATAAAATATATAATAAATGTATACTGTTTACAAACGATATATAATAACAATATTATATAGAATACTTATACTGCATATAAACAATATAGAATAATAATATGTATAGTATATAATAATACGTATACTGCATATAAACAAAACAAACATGACATTAATATCTGAACCAAATGTTATGGTATACAAGATATATATAACATAATATTCATATAATATATTATACCCTGAAATATATTTTAATAGTGCACCTAGAAATTTATTAAAGTCCATCTTTTGAACGACAAGATACACTTTAATAAAATCCTAGTTGTTCAAAATGATGCAATTTAATCATGTTCTTAAGTCTTGCACTAAGTCTTGTGTGTGTGTGTGTGTGTGTGTGTGTGTGTGTGTGTGTGTGTGTGTGTGTGTGTGTGTGTGTTATCTTCCATGTGCATGTTATGTAGTGTGTGGTATTAAATTACTTGGTGACTCTCTGACCTTTAGCCGCCCCCACTGCAAAGCCGAGTGAACACAACACACACGACACCACCACACAATGGGGCCACTCAATCATACACATGCATGTTGCATTAGTTATGATGGCGCCCGCTTGTTTTAAGTTGTGAACTGAAACGTGAGCCGCTGGTCTCTTAGCACAGATATGAGACAACACCAGTCACAATGGGAGGAGAACTCCAGTGGAAAGCATTCGGACCACTTTGTCACGTCCATGCAACGCACTCCTCAGAGTCATTCTAGCGTTGGTTAATTCTCTGAGCTACAACATTAACAAGCGTCCGGGACATGGAAACACACATAACTCGCTCAGGAAAAGAATTACTCCGGTCCATATGGCTGAACTTTCAATCTATATATATATATATATATAAAAACATATGATATATATATATATATAATAATATATATTTTTATATAAAAATATATATAAAGAAATATATTATATATATAAATATATATATATATATATATATATTAAAAAAGAAGAAATATATATTAAAAAAAGTATATCAATATTAAAAAGAAATATATATATATTTATACATTTATTAAAAAAAAAATATATATATATACATTATATATATGATATTTATATATTTATTTAAAAAAATAATATATATATATATAGACGGCACAAAGGAGTTCAGAGCAAAGTCGAGGACTTACCTCCTTCCCTGAGAGTAGCTGCTCACTTCCCTTTTGGGGATCTCTTTCTCCTCCTCTACGTGGTCCCAGGCGTGTGCGACGCAGGCGGTGGGGAATGTTTCTCTTTGTGCGTCTTTGTGCGTCTGCATGCTTTCTTTTCCGCTTGATTTGACCCTCAAGCTACAAAGTCGCAACGGAGAGAGAAAACCTCCGGTGTCCTCTGCCGTCTGCTGGTGTCCAACTTCAGTCTGGGGAGAAGGAAAAGTCAGTAAAACTCCCAAAAATAAAAACCCAAAAGGCGGGGCAACTTTATTTATAGAGAGCACATTTAAAAAACACAGGTGAAACTAAAAGTGCTTCACATCGGCTCCATTTGAGCCCCAACAGCAGCAGGTTCATCCACATGACCAATGAACAGGTTTATCCACATGACCAATGAACAGGTTCATCCTCATGACCAATGAACAGGTTTATCCACATGACCAATGAACAGGTTCATCCTCATGACCAATGAACAGGTTTATCCACATGACCAATGAACAGGTTCATCCTCATGACCAATGAACAGGTTCATCCTCATGACCAATGAACAGGTTCATCCTCATGACCAATGAACAGGTTCATCCACATGACCAATGAACAGGTTTATCCACATGACCAATGAACAGGTTCATCCTCATGACCAATGAACAGGTTCATCCTCATGACCAATGAACAGGTTCATCCTCATGACCAATGAACAGGTTCATCCACATGACCACATAACCAATGAACAGGTTCATCCACATGACCAATGAACAGGTTCATCCTCATGACCAATGAACAGGTTCATCCACATGACCACATAACCAATGAACAGGTTCATCCACATGACCAATGAACAGGTTCATCCTCATGACCAATGAACAGGTTCATCCACATGACCAATGAACAGGTTAATCCACATGACCACATAACCAATGAACAGGTTCATCCACATGGTCAATGAACAGGTTCATCCTCATGGTCAATGAACAGGTTCATCCTCATTACCAATGAACAGGTTCATCCTCATGGTCAATGAACAGGTTCATCCACAGGGTGACCAATGAACAGGTTCATCCTCATGGTCAATGAACAGGTTCATCCTCATTACCAATGAACAGGTTCATCCTCATGGTCAATGAACAGGTTCATCCTCATGGTCAATGAACAGGTTCATCCACATGACCAATGAACAGGTTCATCCTCATGACCAATGAACAGGTTCATCCACATGACCAATGAACAGGTTCATCCACATGACCACATAACCAATGAACAGGTTCATCCACATGACCAATGAACAGGTTCATCCACATGACCACATAACCAATGAACAGGTTCATCCACATGACCAATGAACAGGTTCATCCTCATGATCAATGAACAGATTCATCCTCATGACCAATGAACAGGTTCATCCACATGACCAATGAACAGGTTCATCCACATGACCAATGAACAGGTTCATCCACATGACCACATAACCAATGAACAGGTTCATCCACATGACCAATGAACAGGTTCATCCTCATGATCAATGAACAGATTCATCCTCATTACCAATGGGTTTCCAGGACTTTAAACCAAATTTCCATGACCAAATTTATTTTTGAAATCTCGGTGTAAACACAAAGTGATTAAATGTCGTATTTAAACTAACAAAGAGAATTCCAAAGCATACAGTAAATAACCTTAAATGACTCAAATGAATGAGAGACAATAGTTTAAATTAAAAGAATAAAACATGCATGTCTTTTCAAAAACTGAGCACTTTTTCTCTTTTCTTCCAGGCTTGGAAATAAACCATTTTAAAATTCCATGTCTTTTCCCATTTCCCCTGAATAACAAATGTTCCGTTTCAGCTATTATTTAAATAAAACTACTAGTAACACCAATACAGCCTCTACCAGCATGAAGAGAAATAAAACTTGATTCCATCTTTTTGTTGCCGTGAACTTTATTACATGTTTTATTTTATGTTTACTTTATGTTTTATTACATTTTATTTTAATATACGTTTTATATTCCAGACGCAGGTTATCTGAATCCTCCGCTCTGCTGCTCTGCGATGGTTTTGTCGCCTAGCCGCCTGCTGAAGTCCAACATCTGTTGCCGTAGCAACGTCTCCACGCCGCCCAGCCGCCGCCTCCTGGCCTCCAGCCGCTCCAGCACGCCGCTCAGCGCCGCCAGCGGCACGCCGTCGGCGCTCTGCCCCTCCCGGGTCGCCGCCGCGTCCTCCTCCCACGCGCCCCGTAAGCTCCTCAGCGAGCTCTCCGCGCCGCGCTCCAACCGGCGAGCCTCCCGCCGGCGCCGCCCTCCGGCCTCCCGGACGCCGTCCAGCTCCTCCGTCATCTGCCGGACGCGGAGGCGCAGCCGGCTGTTCTCCACGCCGACCTGCTCCAGCTTGGCGCCGTCGTCGTAGGCGGCGACCTCCACGGCCATCAGCGCCGCGGCCCGCTCGCCGAGCGCGTCCGCGGCGCCCCCTCGCAGCGCCGCCAGCGCCGCCCTCAGCTCCTCCTTGGGCCGCAGCAGCGACGCCGTGTTCTCCCGCAGCCCCCGAACGCACCGCTTCAGCTCGCTCCTCTTGCTCCGGAACTCGGAGGTCAGCTCGCTCGACCTCCGGTGCCTCGCTCGCTCCTCGCTGCACTCGGCGGCCGCCTCCTCCAGCGCCTCCTCCTGCTCCTCCAGCTCCCTCAGCTTCTCCTCGTGGCTCCTCGCGGCGCTCGCCGTCTCCGCCGCGCACCGCTCCACCTCCTCCCGGCTCTCCGCCTCTTTTCGCCCGCGCTCCGCCTCCAGCTCGTCCGCCGCGCTCGCGGGACGCCGCTCGCGGAGCGTGGCCTCCTCGCCTCGGAGCTCCCGGTATCTCCTCCTGGCCTCGCCGATATCCGAGGTCACCTTCGCCACGTGCTCCTCCTGCCTCCTCTTCGCCTCCTCCAGTCGCCCCGCCAGCCGCCTCTTCTCCTCCTCGAGGCGCCCGACCTGCTCCTCCTCCGCCGCGGCGTCGTCTCGCAGCTCCTCCCGACTCCTCTCGAACACGCGCCCGCCGACGGCCTCGGCCTCCCGGAGCTCCCGGATCTGCTTGTCCATCTCCTTCGCCTCCTTCCCGTGTTTCACCACGGAGGAGACGCGCTCCTCCAGCTGCAGCTTGCTGCGCTCCAGCTCCCGCCAGACGAGGAGGTGCTCCGCTCTCGCTTCCTCCTCCTCTTCGCGCCGCCGCTTGAACACCTCGTAGACGCGAGCCAGCGAGTCTCGCCGCCGCGATCCGGACGCTCGGCCCGCCGTTATTTCATCCTCCTCCGCCGCGACGGCGTCTTCCAGACGCCGGACGGCGGCGCGGAACGCCTCCTCCGACTCGCGCGCCTCCTCCTTCAGCGTTTCCTTCCGCCGCCTCAATTCTTCGCGCTTTCGAGCCTCGCCCCGCAGGCGGATCTCGTTCTGGCGCCGAGTCGCCGCGAGTTTTCTCAAACCGCTCTCCAGCCTGGCCACGTTGAATATGACGACGCTCAGCCGGTTCCTCGCTTCTCGCTCGGCGGCGTTGATCTCGTCCAGCTCTCCTCGGGTCGTCTCGACCGAACGCTTTTGCCGCCTCGCCTCCTCGGCGGCGCGGTTCGCCTCGACGCACAGGGCGTCTTTTTCCGCCGCGAACGCCTCTCTCTCGCCCTCCATCTTCTCCCGCAGGGTCGCTCCGTCCCGCCGGACGGCGGCGGCGCCGGACGCCAGCGCCTCGATCCGGCCCCTCGTGTCGTCCACCTCTTTCTGCGAGTCGTACTTCGAGGCGATTTCCTCGTTCTGGACCGCGACAACCTCTTCGTGTTCCGCCGTCGCCCGCGCTCGCTCCAGGCGCAGCGCCCCCTCGTGGCTCAGGAGCGCCTCGCGCCTCTTATCGGTGGCGTCCTGCGCCTGAGAGACGGCGGCGAGGTCCTCGCGCAGCTGCTCCATCACCTGAGCGTCGGCCGCCCGAGCTGCCGCTACGTCAGCCGCACATTCCCGGTTCATTTCTTCACTTATATTGACAATCCTGTGTCTCAACTTGCTGTTTTCTATGGTTTCCACTTCTAGATGATCGTGAGCGGCGCGGCAATCCGCCTCGACTTCGGCGACGGCGGCGGTGATCGCCGACAGGTGGATGCTGGCTTCAGGTGAGAAGGGTACCCCGTCCTCCTTCAGCTGCTGGTCCAATTCCTTTAAATGCTCCAGAGCAACCATGACGGCCGGGAAGTCCGGCACGAGACAAGAAGAAGCCATTTTACATCCCTTTGTTTGTTTTGTACGTGCGTGTGTTCACGTGTGTGTGTGTGTGCGGCCAGTTCAGCTAGAGTCGAAGCGCCGATAACTTGTGAGTGGGGGTTGCCGTGGCAACAACTAACTACCCAGGAATAATGGCAGCGTGCTACGGCAAGCGAGCGGGGCTAAGTGGCGAAGCGGTCCGCTACCTATTAGCTAGCTAACTAACTATCAGTAGGCTAACGTTACGCGATATCCAACGTGGTGCGTTATCGTCAACAAACTACGCTTTAGTTACGTTTAAATAGTAGGATAAGATAGTAATTTGTGTTACCACGGCTTGATAGTGAAGGAAGCAAAATAAATACGTCGCGTGACCTTTACGTTTCTAAGCGTAAAGAACTCCGTGTTATCGCAGGAGAGAAGTTTGTCCATCCGCGTCATCGCTTACCTGGAAGAACAGCCGCCGAACAGACGTGAGGTTGTTACCTGGGCGTCCCAAGACGCGCGTGCGACCTGCAGACGAAGATCGGACTCACCCGGGATGACTCTAGGTGGCCGGAGCGCGAGCCCGAGTGTTGCCAGATTTGAAAATATCCCGTAAATCAGTTTAAAAAGTGAGCTACTGCATATATTTACTTGACTGTGCTTAAGTGTAATATTGAGGTACTTGTAGTTTGTTGGGGTACATAATGTTTCTCTCTCATACTTTATACCTCTACTCCAGGCAGATATCGATCTTTATTATTGTCGATAAAGCTTTACGACACTGTAAAGTTCTAATCATCGGCCCGTCGTTCATCATAACAGTTGTTGTTATTGTTGTTATTATTATTATTCAGTGTTTCATCTACATCATTTATGTATATCTTTTTGTATATCTTTATTTTACCATGTGTGTTTTTTTCCCATCTTATTTCCCTGATATTATGTTCATTCTAGGTATGTTATTAGGCTTTATTGAAAAGGAATGTGTTCTGCAATTATTATTATTATTGTATAATGATTAGAATCCAATATTGTAATACGCAACATTCTGAAAGGGGTCATCCCACATCATGAGTTGTTGTACTTTTGGTAAGCCAAACTTATAGCAATACTTTTGTAACTTTAGTCTTGAATGCAGACCTTTCCCTCAGACTCTGACAGTTATTTAATGTGGTAATTTGAAATATGCAGCATGCAGAAACTATATTAACTTACGTAAAGAAACATATCAATTAGATTTTGACATGAGGCATGTGCAAGACTGTGCCTAAACATTATACATATATATATATATATATTCAGGATAATCCTTGAGGGCCCATTATTTTGACAATCAAAAACTAATTGCCAAGTTTTGGGCAGTTCTTTTAACAATAGGACCTGGCAACCCTGAGACGGTCGCGGTGTGCTGTCGTCTGTCGATAAATGATGACGTAAAAGACATAGAGATAGAACAGATAGACGATGGAACATCATTTATTGGCTCTCGTTCTCATCTGTTTTTATTTGTACTTTTAGAAAAGCCCCTAAAAGCGTTTTTTGACTTTTCTTTTGTCTAAAATATTAAATATATTGTTCAGTGTAATAGCAAAGTTGAATTACATTTGGTTTACGAATTAAGTCCTGGTCACAATGATATGAATTTGAGTCTCCTGTTTTCTTTTTTTGCACGTAAAGTTGTCATCACCATCAAAATGCATCAGTGCATAACAACATTTAAAAAAGACTGCATCCAAAAATAATTGGTATAATTTCCCCACCTGATTTTTGTTCTATCTCGCCTAACTCTGCAGCCAGCTCAGCTCGCGGAGCGGAGGCGGCTGCAGAAAACAGCCAACAGGCACACAAGTCATGGATCTCATCAGCAAACCGAGAAGCAAATCCATCGTGTGGCTGTATTTCGGCTTGAAGGCAGACGATAAGGGACAGCCTTTGGACTCCGGAGGGGCCGTTTGTCGTTTGTGCCGAAAAATAGTCCTCGCTAAAGGCGGAAACACCACGAATTTAAGAAGTCACCTGAGACGTCGACATCGCGCCGATTTCTTCGAGAACATTTCTTCCACCACCTCTGGAGCTTCGTTCGAGGCTCAAGGTAAACACACGTCTGCGCTTTTAGTGCGAGAATTGTGCATTCCAGGGTTGGGTGTGGTGGGGGGGGGGGGCATCACACGTAAGTGTTGTTGCTCATCCACCCCCTTTAACTGGCAATATCAGTGTATTGGTGTTTATAAAGTTGCATTTGAATGGGAGCGTGAACACCACGTGGTACTTTTTAATCTCAGGATAATGTGTCGACAGCCTTGATGTGTATTAAGTGTTTCACTATGAATGCAACGTTCAATTCCGACCATGCATTGAGAATCAAAGAGTCTATATAACCAAGATGCGAGAGTACAAGTACAACTAAGTCCGTGTATTCAAACATGTGGGGTTAGCTCTTCCCAGGTGATCGCAAAGTCCACACCACGGCGTTAATGTGTTCCAGTGCGGCGCCATTCTCATCTAAACACGTGTGTGCGCATGCGTCAAAGAGCATCTTCTTTTACAGCAGTGTTGTTGTTGTCATGGCAATCACCTAAACAGCCGTTCGCGTACCGTTAGCCCCGTTGTAAGGAACTGAAGCTAATAAATAATACATACGGATGGTAAAAAAACATGTTGATGGTCCCGCTGTTATGTGCGGTAATAAATAACACTTTATAAATAAATTAGACTTTATTACACCGTTGGTGCGGTCTCGGCCGCCATCTTTTAGCGTGTTAACATTAAGCAATGAGCCGCGAGAGGCTGTGGTTTATGGTTTTACCGCCACTAACGGGCGTCGCAAGGCTCTACGTGGACCGCGGCTGCTGCAGTCAGATCACCATCTGTCGGGTAAATCCCTTTTTACACACTAACTAACACGGTTTCCCCAATACAAGCTGATAATAACTGTCAAATCGCCATAGAGCACCAGAACCGTAGCACTCGATCGGTATCGATCCACTTTGTTTACATGGCCACAATCCTGACACCTGGGCTCGCCTACAGCTGACGGCGCCAACAGCTGCCACTGTGAATGCAGACATGGCTGATTCAAGTGAGACCCTGGATTTGTTGGAGCCCCACGTGAGAACTGGAGAGGCGATCATTCCGAAAGAAGAGGACGAGGACGAGGAAGAGTTCGAGGCGAACGGCACCGACGTTCCCAGACACGCGGCGGTATCGGACGCGGAGCTGGACGAACTCGAGTGTGCCAGGACCGAAAGCAAGCTGACGAAGAATCAGACGGCGTGGGCTCTGAACTGCTTCACCGGCTGGTTGGCGTCCCGCGGGCTCCGGGTGGACCCGGCCTCCGTGGGCAAGACGGAGCTGAACGGGCTGCTCCGGCACTTCTATGGATCGGTACGCAACGGCAAAGGGGAACACTACGGCGTCGCCAGTTACGTCGCGCTGAGAGCCGGACTCAACCGGTACTTCAAAGAGCCTCCGGTCAGCCGCCCCGTGAGCTTGATGAAGGACGCCGAGTTCCTCTCGGCCAACGCCGTGTTCTTGGGAGTGCTCAAGAGAATCAGGAGGTCCGGTCGAGACGTGAGGTTGCCCCGTCGGGCGATGTCGCCCGACGACCTCCGCGTCCTGAGGTGCTCCCGCTCGATGGACACGGGCACCCCGAGGGGCCTCCAGAACAAAGTCTGGTTCGACATCCAGGTGTATTTCGGGCGCAGGGGAAAGAGAGCCAACCGGAACCTGAAGCCGGATTCGTTCGTCGTCCGAACAGACGGGCGAGGACGCCGGTACTGCGCGGCGGTCGCCGGCGACGACGAGACCGACGATCGCGCGAAGGACGCGCGCACCATGTTCGAGAAACCGGGGAGCGACTCGTGCCCCGTCGCTTCTCTTCTGAAGTACCGGAGCAAGCTCCCGCTCGACGCCACCGCCTTCTACCTGCAGCCCAAGAGGGATTTTGCGGATGGCGTTTGGTACGGCCGGATCCCGATGGGGGTCAATTACCTCGGCTCCATGTTGACGCGCATGTCCAAGGAAGCCCGCACCTCCGTCGTCTACACCAACCTCTGCATCAGGAGCACGCCGTTTCACCTGCTGTGTGGCGCCGGGCTGGAGGGTGGAGGAGTCGTCCCCGTCAGTTTGTACAGGTGGGATGAGTTCAGTCACCCGTTGATGTTTTATTTAGTCTTTTACAAAAGTGCTGAAATGACTTTCCGATCTTTTTCTTTTCTTCGTTAAATGACAGGTCCGAAACCTCCGTTCAAAGTCACCGGACGGCGCCCGTCGGGAGCGAGAAATCAATTCACCTGTCCCGGCAGGTCTGCCACGAAACAAGTGGGCACCCTTAACAGAAGTTCAATCAAAGAAACGGAGTCCTTATCTTTAATTAATTACAGTAATGAAACAAATTAATGTTCTGATAGACGTCTGAATGATCCCGGATACTAGAAGCTCTAAAAAAAACCGATATTTTCTAAAATAAAAGTAATCAAAACAAACAAAGTTTCTGTCTTTGCTATAAATATGGAAAGTTTTAAAGTGTGTCAAATCGGTCCAGTATCCATCACATTGTGATGCGACATTCTCCAAAAGCTCTCTGTGTACACGTTACTATCCTGGATTGTCAATATAATATCTCGACTATTCCATATTTAACGTTTCCTCTTCTATTTTTTCTCTTTTTGCCTCAGCAGGTTTGGATTCAAACCACGACGAGTTCTTCGAGGATGTCCCTTTCCTTCAGGCGGTCTCCAACACAAACTACGTCCCGGATGCCGTGTTGCCGCCCGGGGAGCCGTGGCGGCGAGGCGGCGGCGGCGGCGGCGGCGGCGGCGGCGGCCCCTCCTCCCGGGCGGCGCTGTCCCTGCCCTCTTGCCTGTTCCTGTCCGGATCTCCCGGCGAAGAGCAGAAGGGGGAGATGAAGGTGCTCGCCAAGTGTCACCTGCAGGAGGGAGTCATGTTCGGGCCGTACGTGGGCGAAGTGCGCCGAGGGCAGATGCCGAGCAACCTCAAATACGCCTGGGCCGTAAGTAGGACGTGTTCTAGTGGATGACCGGTACTTTAAAATTGAGTTTTAGGGCAAGAAACTCGTTTTATAACAGTTCGTACGGTCATGGAATTTTTTAATGGTTATTTTCAGGCCTGAAAAAGTAAGGGGGTAAAAATTTTTGGGGGAAATTCTGGAAATTTGTTATATTCACAGGTTCATTTACACTGAGTTTGATTAAAATTTATATAAATATTTATTCTTTTTAATCAAACTATTGAAATTAAATCCCCAACATTTTGAAAACAATATCCTGGAATTTTTCTATATTAACATGTTCATTTAGTTTGATAAAAATGTATAAACATTTATATAAATATTTATTCTTTTTAAACAAACTAGTGAAACTAAATCCCCAACATTTTGAAAACAATTTCCTGGATTTTTTTTATATTCACATGTTCATTTATGCTGAGTTTGATTTAGAGAATAAACATTTATATAAATATTATTTTTAATCAAACTATTGCCTCATTCATTCACATCATTTAAGGTTGTATACTCGTGTACACACGGACATTTCACAAAATGTTTGGAAATTTACAATTTTTAAAATCCTGTAAATCTATTGGTCAATAATACAATAATAATACACGTGTAGTCCATGATGTAATGTGCTACTTGTGTTGTTTCCATCTCCAGATCAGGGATGACGCTGCTTTTAACTACGTTGACGCTTCCGATGAAAGCAAATCTAACTGGATGAGGTGGGCAGGAGTTTATTTTTTTTCTTTCCTCCTTGTCTGACAAGAGATCGTCTCTTTCTTTTTCCCGGTTCCTGTACGACCCTCATGTTCAGCTCTCGTGTTTCAGGTACGTGACGTACAACAGCAGGGAGGAGGGGCACAACCTGGTCGTCTTCCAGTTCTACCGCCACATCTACTACAAGGTCTCCCAGCCCATTACGGAGGGGGCGGAGCTACGCGTGTGGATCGGCAGGGATTACGCCACCCTGTTGGGCCTCGGCATCGGTAACGACACGCGAGGCAAACGTTCAGATTGATGATATCTTTGTTTACTTCCACTTACTAGAACACCTCAATGCCTCTAAAGGAAAGACCCACACTTTTAAGTCTGTCTTCCTTTGTTAATCAACTTTTTACTAGTCATTATAAGAACACTATATGACTTCTTGCTGTCCACATAAAGCTTCAGACCCCGTTTACACGATGTGAAAACGCATATATTTCCAAGCGTTTTGGCCTTTCATTTACACAAAAACAGAGGTTTTATCACAGAAAACGATAATTTCTAAAAACTACGGCCAACGTGGAGATTTCAGAAAACTCTGTTTTTGTGTTTGCGTGTGAACGAGGTCAATCACATCACACATCACAGTGTGCGACTAAAGATGCTTCATGTCATGTGAGCGTCTTATGGGACGTATGCGGACGGCGTATTTATGCGGGTTCATATAAACAGAAACTTTTTTGAAAACAACCTTGTGTGTATGACGTTATTTTTGAAAACGGAGGGCCAGAAATATTTGTTTCTGTAAATACCGTGGACTAATGTGGACTAAGAGGGTGTAGTGGCACTGTTCTCACACTGCTTCATACAGACAGTAATCAACTAGAGTGGAGACACCTGGAGGAGTCGTTAGCCTCGACTCTCAAGGCCTCGTTTACCTCCAGACCAGCTGCACCTCGTTAACCCTTAATTACTTGTTACCTAAAAAAATGCCTTTTTGTAGAGCTCTGAAATGTACATTATTTTTCAGTTTTTGGTAAACATAAAAGTTTTGTACCATTTCAGGTTATTCACTTACACTACCGTTCAAAAGTTTGGGGTCACTTAGAAATGTCTATTTTTCAAAGAAAAAGCATGTTTTTTGAATGAAGATAACATTAAATTATTAAGAAATGCACTCTATACATTATTAACGTGGTAAATGACTATTCTAGGTTGAAACACCTGTTTACATTTTTTTTATATCTACACGGTTGTATAGAGGCCCATCTCCAGTGTTCTAACGTCACATTGTGTTATCGCCTTAGAAGACTAGCGGAGGGGTAGAATTTTATAAAACCCCTTTTGTTATGTTAGCACAGCTGAAAACAGTTATGCGGGTCAGAGATGCTTTTCAACTGGCCTTCCTTTTGCGCTTGAAGTCTGAAGAACACAATTCATATCTAAAATAAAAATCATTATTTCTAACCTTGTCAATGTATTTACTATATTTTCTATTCATTTTGCAATTCATCGGATGAATAAAAGTGAGTTTTCATGGAAAACTCGTAATTGTCTCATTGGGTGACTCCAAACTTTTGAACGGTAGTGTACATTTCAATAAAAACTGGAATAATGAGGGAAGCGTTCTGAAACTTTTGTCCGGTCGTGTCGATTTTCAACTGACGGTTGATTTTAGTTTGTTTTTGTGTTCAGGTGACAACATGAAATGTGAATTCGGAGACAAAGAGACCGTCCTGCGCCTTCTGCAGGACATCCAGCTGGTGACCCTCGCCGAGCCCAGCAGCTCCTCCCTGTGGTCCGACCGCAGCCAATCGCCGAGCCCCATGCCCGTCATCAGCGACGTGACCACGATGTCCAACCCGGACACGGCGAGCGACTCGGGCGCCACCGGCTCCGCCTTCCCTTCCTCCTCCTCCGCCGTCTCCTTGCCGTCGCCGAGCTCTCACCCGTGCGAAAAATACGATTTCATGCCCGGAACCGAGAGGCTGCTGAGCAACCCGAACGCCGCCGCGCACGACAGCCCGTGGAACTTCTTCGGGTTGGAGCCGGACCCCGCCGGGCGGCCTCTGGACCGCCGCCTCGCCGTGTGCAAGCTGTGCGGCGAGCGCGTGGGCTGTGGAGGCGGAGCCTCGGCTCTCCAGAACCACCTGACCGGAAAGCACCACATCAGACCCCCGCGGGACGGCGTCAAGGACCGGAGCTTCACGGCCATCGGTGATTATGATTATTATTATTATTATTACTACGATGACACAAACACGCACTCGTTGGATTCCAGCCGGCTCTTTTTGTCGAATACATAAAAAGTGGCATTGATTGAGTTCATAATATTCATGTTTTTTTTCTACATGATATATTTTATCCATAATTTACACATTTTGTGTTTTTTGGGTCTTTTCTCTGCTCCGTGTTTACTAATAAGGTGAATGTTCATTCTGAGGTAGGCAGACTCCTTAAAATAGGTAATAATCAAGGTCAGTCCCTGAAGGACATGCCACTAATACACTTAAACCGTCAGGTGGTTCAATCCATGTTGTGAAACATCCAAATTCATCCTCTGGGGATTCTGAACGTCTTCACATGAACGACAGGCCGCGAAACACGAGTTAAAGAAACACGAGTTAAAGAAACACGAGTTAAAGGAGTTAAAAAAACACGAGTTGTAGAAGTTAAAGAAACACGAGTTAAAGGAGTTAAAGAAACACGAGTTAAAGAAACACGAGTTATAGAAGTTAAAGAAACACGAGTTAAAGGAGTTAAAGAACCACGAGTTAAAGGAGTTAAAGACCCACAAGTTAAAGAAACACGAGTTGTAGAAGTTAAAGAAACACAAGTTAAAGGAGTTAAAAAACCACGAGTTAAAGAAACACGAGTTAAAGAAGTTAAAGAAACACGAGTTAAAGAAGTTAAAGAAACACGAGTCAAAGGAGTTAAAGAACCACGAGTTAAAGGAGTTAAAGAAACACGAGTTAAAGAAACACGAGTTAAAGGAGTTAAAAAAACACGAGTTGTAGAAGTTAAAGAAACACGAGTTAAAGAAACACGAGTTATAGAAGTTAAAGAAACACGAGTTAAAGGAGTTAAAGAACCACGAGTTAAAGGAGTTAAAGACCCACGAGTTAAAGAAACACGAGTTATAGAAGTTAAAGAAACACGAGTTAAAGAAGTTAAAGAAACACGAGTTAAAGAAACACGAGTTAAAGGAGTTAAAGAATCACGAGTTAAAGAAACACGAGTTATAGAAGTTAAAGAAACACGAATTAAAGGAGTTAAAGAACCACGAGTTAAAGAAACACGAGTTAAAGGAACACGACTGTCTTTTCAAACTAAAGTGAAGTTTCTTCTTCCCCCTCTAAAGGTCGCCCGCGCTCCCAGCCAGCGGCGGGTCCCGGCGTTCCGGTCGGCCCGCTCCCCGCGGCGTTCCCGGCTCAAGTGACCAGCGCCGTCGCCGACTTCCTGGTGGCGGACGTGCAGCCGCCGGCGCTGGCGTCCGGGCCCGGCTTCCGGCGGCTGCTCCGCGCCCTGCGGCGGCGGCGAGACCCGCCCTCGCCGTGGCAGCTGGAGACCCTCCTGAGGGAACGCCACGCCACGGGCACGGCCAGCCTGGCGCGGCGGCTGCGGCGCCAAACGGCGAGCGGCGAGGGCGGCGGCGTGGGCGTGGGCGCGTCCGACCACACGGCTCCCGTGGAGTCTGAGCCCGGGAGGCGCGGGCGCCAAAAGGAAGTGCCTCACTTCGTCACGCTGAGCGCCGACGTGTGGACGCACGGCTGGCGGGGCGGCGCCCAGCGGCACGTCACGCTGTGGGCGCACTACGTCGACGCCGCCTTCGGCTTTCACAACATGGCGCTGGCGACCCGGAGGCTGGAGGAGGACGGCGGCGTTGAAGACGGCGGCCTTGGAGCGGCGGCGGCGGCTCAAGTGAAGCGGATGGCCCGTGCGTGGGGGATCGCCACGCCCAACGCGCTGCTGCTGGGCGGAGAGCGAGAAGAGCGGCGGCGGCGGCGGCGGCGCGGCGGCGCAGCGCCCGAACTCCACCGCGCTCCCGGACTCGCCCGGCGGAGGCCCTCCCCCCGTGCCGTGTTTCTTCGGCGCCGTCCGGTCCTGCGTGGAGGAGGCGATGTCCCACCCGGTCGTCTCCGAGACGCTCGCCCGGTTCCGGGACGTCCTCGCCGCCCTCTTCGCGGCGGCGCCCGCTCCGAGCTCGCGGCGCCGCCGGAGTCCGCCGCTGCGGGGCCTGAAGAGGCGGGAGCGGGCGGAGCTGGCGGCGTGGGCGCACGGCGGCGCGGCGTGGAGCCGGCTGTACCCGCTGCTGAGCGCGCTCGTCGAGCACAAGAGCGTCCTCTGCGCCGCTTCGCCGAGTGGGAAGCGAGGTCGAAGGGCGGCGAAGTCGGAGTCCGGGTCGTCCGCCTCCCCGTCGTCCCCGGCGACGACCTCGGCGACCCTGCGCTCGGAGTGGAAGGTGGCGGAGGAGCTGCGCCTGGTGCTGCGGCCGCTGGACGTGGCGTGCCGGACGCTCGCCAAGGAGGCGTTCCCGCGCCTGACCCTGGTGAAGCCCGTCCTCACCGGGCTGCTGGCTCGCCACCTGGCGCCGCGGCCGGGCGACGCCTCCTCCTCCGCCCTGAAGGAGGTGAAGAGGAGGATGAGGAGCAGCCTGGCGAGTCGCTACGGAGACCCCGCGGTGAACCGCGTCCTGTGCGTGGCGTGCGCCCTCGACCCGCAGTTCCACGGGCTGAGCTTCATGGGGGAGGAGGTGAGGAGGAGCTGAGTTTAAGCCGGATGGTCTTTGATGACTTTTCTTTTTTAAATAACTTTATGTGACTTTGTAAACCCACAGTTTAATCACTTTGTTAGATCAATGCAAATAAAGTTATATGTGCAACAACAAAAAGCACACAGGTGGAGGTGGAGGTGGAGGTGGAGGTGGAGGTGGAGGTGGAGGTGGACCTGCTGGACGACGGAGAACCGGTTCTGTGTGAACTAAACTAAACAAGTTCAAATATTTGGCAATAAAGTCTCAATTCATCTCTTTGAATACCTCGGAAAGTGCTGAATAGATCTAATGTCTTCTTCTTCTTTTTCTTCTTCTTCTCCTTCCTCTCTCTTTTTCTTCTTCTCCTTCTTATCATCCTTTCTTCTTCTTCTTCTTCTCCTTCTCCTTCTCTCTCTTCTTCTTCTTCTTCTCCTTCTCTCTCTTCTTCTTCTTCTTCTTCTTCTCCTTCTCTCTCTTCTTCTTCTCCTTATCATCCTTCTTTCTTCTTCTTCTCCTTCTACTCATCCTTCTTCTTCCCTTTCTTTTTCTTCTTCTTCTTCTGTCATCCGAAGATCAAATGCCACTTAAACACTCGACGCCCCGGACTCACCAGTTTGATACTGAACATTTTTATGGAGACGTTTTAATGTTTCTAAATTCGTTCAGTGTCGTCGGGATTAATTTAGGAGTAACGAATATTAAACGTTTGTCTCCTTGTGGAACTGAACATAAGAAGTTAAACAAAGTAGAAAAGAGGTCAACGGCGTTTAAAACTACATTTAAAAAGTTCTTTAATTGATTACCTTTCAGCTCCCGACCTACCTGTTAGTTAAAGATCCTGACGTCACGTGACTCGTGTGACTCCTCCCCCCCGTGGTAACAACGTGACTCCTCCCCCCCCCGTGGTAACAACAGTGTGACTCCTCCCCCCCGTGGTAACAACAGTGTGACTCCTCCCCCCCGTGGTAACAACAGTGTGACTCCTCCCCCCCGTGGTAACAACGTGACTCCTCCCCCCCGTGGTAACAACGTGACTCCTCCCCGTGGTAACAACAACGTGACTCCTCCCCGTGGTAACAACAACGTGACTCCTCCCCCCCGTGGTAACAACAATGTGACTCCTCCCCCCCCGTGGTAACAACAGTGTGACTCCTCCCCCCCGTGGTAACAACAGTGTGACTCCTCCCCCCCGTGGTAACGATGTGTAAAGTGTCTTGTTGGTGTGATCGTCTCCTAGGAGCAGAACGCCACGTTTGATTGGCTGAAGGAGGAGGCGGTCCGCATCGTGAAGGAGGACCGGAGGAGAGCTCGAGGTCACACGGCGAGCAAGAGGAGCGCCTCGCCCGGGTCGCCGGGGTCGGACGGAGACTTCCTACGGAGGAGCAAGCGCCTCAAAGAATCCCAACGCATCTTCAAAGAGGCGGCGGACGAGGAGAGCGACGCGGCGGCGGAGGGTGATGAGGAGGAGGATGAGGAAGAGGAAGAGGGGGAGGAGCAGGAGGAGGAGGAGCAGGAGGAGGAGGAGGAGTGGGAGGCCGACGAAGGCGAGGCGGCGGACCCGCCGGGCCCTCAGGGCGGCCTCTCCGGCATGGCGTTCCTCCTGGGGGACCTGTTCTGCTCGGCGCCGCGGAGCAAGCGGCGCTCCGTGGAGGAGGCGGTGGAGGCGGAGCTCTCCGTCTTCAGGGCCGGCGAGGGGGCGCCGCTGGGCGTGGAGCCGCTGCAGTGGTGGAGGAGCAAGGCGGCGCAGTTCCCGCTGCTCGCCACCGCGGCGCGCGCCTACCTGGCGGCGCCGGCGGCGGCGGGGAGCGCCGCGCGGGACTTTGCGCAGGAGGGAGAGGAGGAGGCGGCGGCGGCGTGCGTGAAGAGGGCCAACATCCCCCCGGAGAGCTTGGACTCCATCTTGTTTCTGCACCACAACCAGATGCACGGCGCCGAGAGCTCGGGGAGCGCGGGGAGGGAGGAGGAGGACGAGGAGATGTGAACGGTCGCCATAGCAACCGAGTTCATGACTTCTGCCACGGGATTTAAGTTCAACTTCCTGAAGAGTTCGTCCTGCTGGTCCAGAGAGATTTAAAAGAAAGAGAAAAACTTCTGACACCTTCAACTTTTTATATATATATATATATATATATATATATATATAGGTACCTTCTAGTGCCTTACTTCTTTTGGACACAATTAAAACCTAATGATAAAGCTGTCTAGATTGTTTGTCTATATATATATATATATATATATATATATATATATATATATATATATATATATATATATATATATAATGTCATCTACAGTAGCATTGTGTAAAACTACTCCAAAGATTGAATATTTGTGTATTTAATGCTACTTGTTTTGAACATAAGTTGCTATTAGCGTGAAACTTTTATTGAACGTTATTAAAAGTGGAACAGACCTTTTATTCTGCTTACACTTTTTCTATTGAACATTATATATTCGAGTGTCACTCCATACTTTTTCCTCAGGAACTGATCCATATTAATAATTGTATACGTAACTGTTAACTGTAAGAAGTTACTCCCCAACACTCATTGTGGGATATTTCATTTATCTATATATTTACATTTCTATACATAAATGTATTTATTTATAAACATATTTATACATATATATTTTTTAATATATTTATATATATTTATATATAAAATAGAAGTATTATTTGTTATCTGTGGTTCATACAATAATGGAGCCATATATGCACAACACTGCATATTAAAGCTAGGGTTACAGATGTTGAATAAAAAACACTTTTATTATTAAATGAAAAATACATTTTTGATATGCAAAACAAATAAAAACAAACATTGTGAAGGAACATTTACAAACGAACTTCACTGAGTAACGAGACCGTTGGTGTGGATGAGAGGCTGGATGTTCTATTATCAATAGATGAGAGGCAGGATGTTCTATCATCAATAGATAAGAGGCTGGATGTTCTATCTGTGAGCAATAAAACAATTCAGTGAACTTAGATGATAAGAAAAGTCATGCAAATGTTTTAATTTGAGTGTAAAAAAAAAAAGTGTAGAAACAGAAAGGCGAGGACAACGATTTAGTTTCCTTCAGAAAACCTTAAAAATGTAACCGTTAATTTTCCGATACAGAAACATTCGTCTAAAAGACTCGACGGGTTTGTTTAGTAGTTTGTATTTCCTGAAGAAACGTGACCGTCTCGGTTCTTGTTGTTCTGAGTTTGTACTCCTGGTTGAATTCTCTTATTGTAAGTCTCTTTGGATAAAAGCGTCATATAAGTGACGTGTGATGTGATGTAATGTAATGTAATGTGATGTAATGTGATGTAATGTAATGTAACTATAACTCGGTGACGTCGATGACGTCGCCGTCCTCTCGGCGCCGAGCTGCCGCCCTGCAGCGCATGAAGACGTAGGCGGGATGGATGAAGCCCAGCAGGCTGACGGCGATCAGAGCAATGTCCACCTGGAACGCATCGGCTATCGGTTATCTTATTTATATTCATATTTATATTTATATTGATTAATGTTGTAACTTTCTGGAGCGCTCACCAAGAAGGGGTCTCCGCCCAGAGGCCCTTTGACGAGGGTGAAGCACGGGTACTGAAGCAGGGAGAACACGGCCGACAGGGACATCGCCGCCCCGTACAGCTTCCCAAAGTGACAGGCTGGGAAGCTGGGGGGAAGAGAGAGAGAGAGAGAGAGAGAGAGAGAGAGAGACATTGAGGGAGAGAGGAGAGGGGGGAGAGAATATTTGAATTGAGAGGGATTCCAGAATTGAATTGAGAGAGAGGGGGAGGGAGGAGATATTCATTGAGGGAGAGAAAGAGGGGGAGAGAGGGAGGAAGAAGAGAGCAGGGGGAGAGGGAGGGAGAGATAGACAGGAAGGGAGAGAGATAAACATTGAGGGAGAGAGGGGGGAGAAGATTTGAATTAAGGGATTCGAGAATTGAATTGAGAGGTAGAAAGAGAGAGGGATGGGGAGAGATAGACAGGAAGGGAGAGAGATAAACATTGAGGGAGAGAGGGGGGGAGAAGATTTGAATTAAGGGATTCGAGAATTGAATTGAGAGAGAGAGGTAGAAAGAGAGAGGGATGGGGAGAGATAGGTAGGGAGAGAGAGAGAGGGGGGAGAGAGGGAGGGGGGGAGAGAGAGGTATGTTTATTCGATTTAGTTTCCATTCGTCACTCTGAATCAAAAACAAGTTCCTGTTTACAAGACACTCTTTATTGTCTTATTAGTATAAGAAGCACAAAGTACCACAGAGTATAAATACTATGATAATATACTATGAAGGTCCTGACATTACATGCTACAGTACACATGTATGGATAGAAATATACGAACAGGACCAAAAGTATTCTTTATGCAGAACGACTCATTGCACAGGTGTGTCATCAGGTGTTGTCATTATTGTGTCCGCGCTCTGTACGTTGACGAGTGATTCCCGTACTCACGCGATGTTGATGAACGCCGCGTTGCCCCCGTAGATGAAGGAGCGGTTGAGGACCTGCAGAGCGAAGGTCAAGTACTGCAGAGGGAGGAGAGGGATGGAGGCGCACACCGAGAACAGGAGGCACTGCAGGGAGGTGAGGAGCAGGGACAGCCAGGAGGAGCGCAGGTCGGCCTCCTGCGCGGTTTCTCCTGCGGAGGAAGAAGAGGAAACAGAAGCTCCTCGCTGATTCAATTTCTCCGTGGTAAGTCAATTAATTGTTCGTGTTGCTCATGAATCGAGAATGTGTTGCTGCAAATGAAAATGTTTGCTCTAAAAATAATATTTTTGATATTTTTGACACAACTATTTTAAATGTTTGGGCTAACGTTCTTTGTTTGTTTTTTTGAGCAAATGTTTTTTTTGAGAGTATAAGTTTTTAGTGAGAGCAATTTTTTTAGCTAATCTTTTATTTTTAGAGTAAACTTTTTGTTTTTAGACCAAATTAAAACATTTTGAGCAATCATTTTTTTTATCAATTTATTTTTGAGAGCAAATGTTTTTATTTTTAGAGCAAATGTTTTTATTTTGAAAGCAAATGTTTTTATTTTTAGAGCAATTTCTTTTATTTTGAGAGCAAATGTTTTTATTTTGAAAGCAAATATTTTTATTTTGAGAGCAATTTCTTTTATTTTGAGAGCAAATGTTTTTATTTTGAAAGCAAATGTTTTTTTTTATTTTTAGAGCAAATGTTTATTTTTTATTTTTAGAGCAAATGTTTTTTTTAATTTTTAGAGCAAATGTTTTTATTTTGAAAGCAAATCATTTTATTTTGAGAGCAAATGTTTTTATTTTGAAAGCAAATGTTTTTATTTTTAGAGCAAATGTTTTTTTTATTTTTAGAGCAAATGTTTTTATTTTTAGAGCAAATGTTATGTGTTCATGAGCAAACACTCATGAACACATTAAATACACAAAAAACGGGTTCCAGAAAAAAGGACACACACATGCACACACACACACACACACACACACACGCACACACACACACGCGGGTGTTTACCGGGCGCGAGAGGCCTTCCCTTGTGTCGGTCCATGATGAGTCCGTTCAGGGGACCGCACAGCACGCCAAACAGCTGCGTCAGGGCGAAGGCGTTGGTGTACTGACTCACTGAGGGGGGAGGAAACGCCAAGGAGAGGAGCAAAGGAAACAACACGGGAGTGAAGATGACGACGACGACGACGACGACGACGACGACGATGATGAAGATGATGATGATACAATTTAATTCAGTTGATTTTGTATAGCCCAATATCACAAATTACAAATCTGCCTCAAAGGGCTTTACAATCTGTTCACATACGACAGCTCTGACCTTTGACCTTTCACATCGGATCAGGAAAAACTCCTCCCCCCCCCCAAAAAACTTTTACGGGAAAAAAAGTGAAGAACCCTTCATGAGAGCAACCATCTCCAGGATGGACAGAAGAATAAATAAATAATAAATACTAGGGATCGAAGCGTTGCGTTATAGTCCGTTACTCCGTAACCATGGTGATCTATCAGGAGTTACCCAGGCCGGGGTCGCCGTGGGCCAGCCGGTGGAGCATGGGGTTGAGCGTGCCGATGAAGAGGTAGTGCCTCAGCTGCATGATGGACAGCCACACCAGGTGCCACAGGAAGAACCACGACAGCAGGCAGCTGCGGAAACTCACCGCTGAACATCGAGGAAATGACAAGAGGAAAGATTAAAGCTGCCCACGAGGAGGGCTTTGAAGTTGAACACGTGGATGTATGTCTGCTTGTGATTGTTTTTTAAGAGATTTAAATGACGCCCATGGGTGATAACAGGGCGTCGTACCTTTCCCCGGCCCTTGAGCCTCCGTCTCGACCTCAGCTGCCGGCGGCACGGCGTCCTTCTCGCCGGACTTGTGTAAAACGACGGCGGCTCGTTTCCTCGACCCGTCAAACTTCTCCACATGGAACGCGTTGGCTTCTCCGCAACTCAATCTGAACATCATATTTATATATTATATTATATTATATTTATATATTTAAATAAAGATCATAAATATATATATATATACATATATATTTATATAAATTTAAATAAATGTCTAATATATATATATTTATTTTTAATTTGTATATATATATTTAAATAAGGTCATATATATATATATTTAAATAAATGTCTAATGTATATATATGTATATATATTTAAATAAATGTCTAATATATATATGTATATATTTATATATACATATATATATTTATTTATATATATATTTATATATTTAAATACATGTCTAATGTATATATATGTATATATATTTAAATAAATGTCTAATATATATATGTATATATTTATATATACATATATATATTTATTTATATATATATTTATATATTTAAATACATGTCTAATATATATATATATATAAATATATAAATACAGGTCATAAATATATCTATATATAAATATATATATAGATATATTTAAATAAATTAAATGTATTTATGTATATATATATATATATATATATATAAATAAAGGTAATATATATGACCTTTATTTAACCAGGTCAAATCAATTGAGAACCAATCCTCCTTTCCAGTGGTGAGCTGGCCAAGAGGCCTCTCACCCGTAGGTGTAGTGCGGGGGCAGCGGGTACGGGATCAGGGTCCTGGGCATCAGCAGGAAGGTCCTCACCAGATGAAAGACGCTGCAGGACGACAACACCAAGAGGCAGGAGCGGAGAGAGATTCCCTGTTGGTGCAGAACCTGGACGGCGGAGAGAGAAAATACACGGCAAAAAAATTCGAGAAAGAAATGTATAAGCAATTCTATTTCATAATTTCGGAAATGGCGCCGCTTTCACCTTGAAGACCAGAAACACACTAGCAGAGGAATCGTAGGCGCCGGTGCAGAGGGTGATGATGGTGGAGCGGTGAGCGGCGAACAGGTTTCCCATCTTCCCAAAACACACAGACAAGTTCAGCAATACAACAGTTATAGTTATGAGTTATTGGAAAGTTCAAGGTGTCTTTGGTCTATAATTCACTTTGTTTTTTATGATATATTAAGTTGTAATTCACCTGCATGTTGGTCATAAGGAGCACAATTCCTCCCACGGCGATGCAGGACAACGCGGGGAAAAGCAGCTCTGAAAATGCTGCATGAGGAAGACACACTTTACATTAAAGTTTAAAGAAATAAAAAGCACCTTGATTAGTGACTCATGCCATGTTTGTAAATTAATTAATTCCAGACACACGATAGCCAGAAGCACGATGAACTGACCCATCGGGCCGAACCTGTTCCTGTGGCAATGGTTCCCACAGCCACACAACATAAACAGTTATCACAAGGTGATTTATTAAAGGATGAGTTATGTTCCGTACCTGTCATGCACCAACAGATTAAGTAAAAGTTTGCTTCCTGTTTTATTCCTCTCCTTCTGGTTCTTTTCTTGTTTTGTTTTTTGCACTTTTTTCTTTAGTACCTCAGTCTGCTTCTTTAAAAAATATATAAATATATATATATATATATATATATATATATTTATATATACATTTATATATATACCTCCCAATACACACACATATATATATATATATGTGTCTGTGTATATATATGTGTATATATATACATATATATATATATATATATATATATATATATATATATATAAATATATTGACTATCTCCCAACACAAATATGTATTTATTTATATATATATATATGTCTGTGTGTATATATATTACATTGTTCGCTTTTTTATTTTGTATTCTGCCATCATCCTTTTGTTCTTAAAGTCACCTTTTGTTCATCTACCTGGCCGTTAAGTGTCTCTTACACATGGGTACACCTCTCTGAACCTGGAAAAAGGGCCCCTATCAGCTTATCAGGGTGGCGTTGGTATAAGTGTGTCGTATAACCCGAGGTCTGGTTATGAAATGTGTGGAAAGGTCAACAATATAATCCTTCATTCAATAAGAAAGGAAAGGGAAGTGAGATTTGGTGATCATAAAACATGCAGCATGTTGGAATGCAAAAAGTAAACCAAAAATCCCTGAAAAAAATCTTAGTTGAGACAAGGGAACCCATAAATGCAAAGAAATATGACAAATCTTCATGTTTAATGTTTAAAGAATATATTATATTTTATTATATTATATATGATGATCCTGAAATTGTGATCCTGAAATTTCCCAACTGTGGGACTAGTAAATGAATATCTTATCTTATCTTATATTCCTTTATTAGTCCCACAGTCGGGAAATTTCAGGATCACAGCAGCGGGTGAACGTTAGAGCAGAAATAAAAGATAAAAAATATGTTTGTGTTTTTATTTGTGTCCCTTTGTTCGTATCATTGGCTGTTATGCTCTTATGTCATTTTTATTTATTCGTGGTTGTTTTGGGCTGTCTGCTGTAAGTTGTAAAAACTTAAAATAAAATGATTGAAAGGGGAAAAAAAGATAACAAATAAAACACAAAACACAAAAATAATACTAAAATACTAAATATACAGAAGAAACAACATATATGCACAAGTCAGAAACACCTCTTGGTTATCTGAATGTACCTGAAGGCACTGACCTGCGCTGGAGAAGGCCAGCAGCAGAGTTCCGGTGGTGTACACAGATCTGGAGAGAGTGACGTGAGTTTAGTGCAGCAACATCAGAGTCTCAACAGCGACACACACTCAGACACACTGGAGACTTTAATAAAGAATAAACAGGTAAATATCAGGTAAGAAGACACAATTATGGACTCTAGAACATGTAGATGTATTCCTCAGGTCCCGATACTGTGAAATTCTATTTTACTGGAAAACATTGTTATACTACATTTACCTGACAGAGAAGAAATGCTGATTTCAGATTGGACTCAGATTTTACTGAGAAAGTATGATAATTAAAAATAAATATTGAATGCATTATTACGTTGAGCTTCAAAACATTGAGCTTGAAGACGTTGAGCTTGAAGACATTGAGTTTCAAGACATTGAGTTTCAAGACATTGAGCTTGAAGACATTGAGTTTCAACATATTGAGCTTGAAGACATTGAGTTTCAACATATTGAGTTTCAAGACATTGAGTTTCAACATATTGAGTTTCAACATATTGAGTTTCAAGACATTGAGTTTCAACATATTGAGTTTCAAGACATTGAGTTTCAACATATTGAGTTTCAAGACATTGAGTTTCAACATATTGAGCTTGAAGAAATTGAGCTTGAAGACATTGAGTTTCAAGGCATTGAGCTTCAAGACATTGAGCTTCAAAACATTGAGTTTCAAAACATTGAGTTTCAAGACATTGAGCTTCAAAACATTGAGTTTCAAGGCGTTGAGCTTCAGGACGTTGCAATGTCCAAAGTGCACCACATTCTTCAAAAAGGTCTATCTTGGGATCTTCACGATAATCCCCTGTAATAAGAAATAGATCATATAAGATATACAAAGGAACACACAGATAAAGATGTGTTTGCTTTATATTTATATGTCACCATTACATCTAAAGTACAGATGACATCACAATGATGCATTCTGTTGGTCAGATTGTCCCAAAGGGGGTTAAAGTGATGACCATGCACTTCACATACAAGGGTTAATGGAGGCTCTGGAGTCCAATAAGTTTCTTTTTAGTAGCTTGTGAAGTGGCTGCTGTCACACGTCTCGCTAATCGGAGTGTGAAGAACGATCGATGCATCGTGAAAGGCGGTCTCCGCCTGGATGTCCACCGGCTACATTGGTACCTAGAGACTGGGATTGTGCCGTTACGAACCCTGATAGGTGTGGGGGGCTTCAAGCTGCAAGGCCTTTTCTCCTATTCTTTGTGGCCGAAGATCGGCTAACTCGCGTTAGCTAACCAGAACAGCTTTGCATTCTTGACGTTATTGGAAAGAACCTTGCACAACTTTCGTATACCTCCCTTGATTAAAAAGGAATATTGCAATGTGGCTAGCTGGCGGTGGCTTTAGTTAAAAAAGATACACCTCTAATACGATTCGTCAACACACTAAGACAGGACCGGACTTTAATCAAGAAGAATGAGACTCACATTGCCAGCAGCCTGGTCACCATGGTGCCAAACCGATCAAACATGTAGCCGTTGAACAGGTTCACGAAATTGTTGAGGAACGAGGCGATGGTGAAGACCAGAGAGAACTGCTCGTCCTGTCTACTGCAGTCTATATGAACTGGAAGGATAGAGACAATATGGACGTTATGGACTATCGGTGGAGACACCAACACGTTGAGGAACGAGACTATGGTGAAGACCAGAGAGAACTACGGTACTCGTCCGGTCTACTGCAGTGTATATGACCTGGAAACATAGAGACATTATGGATTGTATGAACTATTGGTGGAGACATCGAAATCTTGAGGAACTAGACTATGGTAAAGACCAGAGAGAACTACTCGTCTGGTCTACTGTAGTCTACAAGGACTAGAAACATAGACGCAATATGGACGTTATGGACTATTGGTGGAGACACCAAAAGTTGAGGAACTATGGTGAAGACCAGAGAGAACTACAGTACTCGTCCTGTCTACTGCAGTCTATAAGGACTAGAAACATAGAGGCAACGGGGGTGTTATGGACTATTGGCGGAGACATCGAAATGTTGAGGAACCAGGTGAAGGTGAGAACCAGAGAGAACTACTCGTCTGGTCTACTGCAGTCTACAAGGACTAGAAACATAGAGGCAACGGGGATGTTATGGATTATTGGCAGAGACATCGAAATGTGTCGTCTTAAAGTAGAATAAATATTGACATTAGGTTCCTCTGGGTTGTTATTCTGACATGTCTGCTGGATGTGTACGAGTACATCTTTATTTGACAGTACCGATTGTACTTTCTTTCTTTCTTTTTTTGCTCACCTGTGGCGGTCAGGTTGTTGCCGGTGACCGGGACGCTGACGCACAGGTGACCGAAGTAGCCGTCTTCCTTCAGCACGAACACCAGAGAGGCGTAACCGAACACCACGCCGGAGAAGCACAGACACTCCAGGATCCCCGAGGCCAGGGTCAGCCCGTAGAGCAGCCGGTTGCCGGGCAAGTCGCACCTCAGCATGCTTCACTTTGCTCGGCAATGATACTTCCAGTGGGAAAAGTTGTCCTCGGAGAAAGTTGTCTTCTTCTTCTTCTTCTTCTTCTTCTTCTTCTTCTTCTTCTTCTTCTTCTTCTTCTTCTTCTTCTTCTTCTTCTTCTTCTTCTTCTTCTTCTTCTTCTTCTTCTTCTTCTTCTTCTTCTTCTTCTTCTTCTTCTTTTAACTTACCCTTACTTTTCTAGTCCAGATTGGTGCATGTCTCTGCTGGAAATTAAGTTTCTAAGATACAGAACAACAACAAAGCGGGTGCTTTTCGTCTTTAAGATACATTCTTATCAGTGCGGCACAGACTCTGATCCTTTTGGCAAGAGTACACTTTAATTGTTCTTACCTTTAAACTTCCAAACTGCCACTTCTTTGTTTCCCATAGTCTACACAGTAAATTCCACAGTGTTAGAAAGTCAGGGTTAAAGTATATTGGCTCTTTTAGAGTTATTACAACACCAGTCAGAGTAAATAGCCCCCAGTGTTGGTGTAAATATTCCCCAGTGTTAAAATGTCAGTGTTAAAGTGAATTTACTCAATACAACTAGAGCAAGAGTAAAACCCGAGCGATGACAAAGTTCAGTTACTCTGGAAAGCTCCGCCCACTATATTTAAAGATCCGCCCTCTCCTCCTTTCAAATTGAGTTTCAACGCATATTTTAATTCTAGAAACAATTTCTCTAAATCCTTTTTTTTAATATCAAATGTTGATATTTAAAAGCACCATTTTAAAATGACTCTATACTGAGTTCAACTTAGACTTGAGATGTTTGTATGAAACTCAACATGGGTGGACATCTGATATATATTGTTATGCATAAAAATGCATAAAACATGTAAATATTCATCTTGTTCAACCTTGAGTAAATGCAAAAAATAGAAGTAAAATATAGTTTTCAGTGAAAATAAAGCAAATAAATGTGTACAATAGTACAATATATACTTCTGAAATGTAGAAGGTAGAAATACCTCAATGTTTTCTCAAGTAAAGTAGACGAGTAGATATACTGTCCACCACCAGTACACAGTGCAAAACCAAATAGAGTACAACTGACGCATCGACGAGTATCCTGCGTTGTAATGGCAACAACTGACCACAAGAGGGCCACATAGGCTTAATCTCTAATTTGAGTGGATGTTTCCATAAGCAAAACACAAATAATGTTTAAAAAAGCTGAAAAACAGGCAATCCTGATTTACTTTATCAAAGTGTAGTATTTACGATTATGATATTTAAAGTATGAATAGTATATTTTCTCCTGTTTGTTCTGTGGAAGCCCATTGCCATTTTTCCTTATAATGAAAAACTTTATTTTTTTAAAGAGATTTCTCAAGATATCTGAAATTTCATGCGATTCGGTTTAATACTTTTTGAGTTATACGAGTAACACGCATACAAATAAATACCTTAAATAAATAAATAAATACACGGCGATCAAAACATAACCTTCCGCAATGTGAAGGTAATGAGTGAGTTATAAAAAAATAATATTGTCAGTATGTCAACCTCCACTCCCCCCTCCTCTCTCCTCCATGCTGTTTCCTTCTCCTCGCCGCCTCCCCCTCCTCCTCCTCCTCCTCCTCCTCCTCCTCCTCCTCCTCCTCCCCCAGCGGAGAGGAAGAGCAGCGACAAGTGAACAACAAGCCGAGGCGAGGGGAAGAGAGGAAACTGCACGTAGGTGGGTGTTTTCTCCGTCTTCACGAAGAGTTCCTCTCCCCGGAGCCGCAGACGGTTCGCAGCGTGGTTTCTCGAGCCCTCGCCGCGGTGCTTCCGTCGTCTGCTCCCGGCTCGCCTCTCCCCGGAGCCGCGGGGCGCTGGAGGCTCGGACCGCGTCGGGCAGCAGCAGCAGCCCGTCGGCTAGGCCCCAAATCCACCTCGCGAAGCACTTAATGGACTTGTGAAAAAAACACTCTCCAGGATCGGTAATGGCTCGTCTTTCTGTTGGCGTTTCGTGCTCCGTGCAAGCTGGTTGCGATGTGTCGTAGTCGTGTGGGGAAGAATGGAGGGTGAGCTTTTTATTGTGGGTGAACTTTTGCTGGTTGTAAACGCAGCGTTAGCAGAGGAGCTACGGCGGCTAATTGAGTTAGCATATGTATATTCCTGACGTCGGCAATGGATGAATAACTTATTCAGAGTGGCAGTTGGGGGCGAAAAGTTGTATTTTTGCTAACGGAGCAGTTTATGTTTGTTTGTGTGTGTCTGGTATCGCGTTATAAACACTTTGAGTTCAGTCTTTTCCATTTGCTGCCTTTTTTTTAAAGCCATCGTAGCAGAAAACAACCCCGGACGTAACCGCCTGTTTATTCTCCCGGGTAATATAAAGGTGTTCAGGACAGGTGAGAGTACACGGAAGTGACCGGGGTGTTACAGTTTAACAGGCGACCCTTCTAACTGGCGACTCCCCCCCCCCACGTATAGCTGGCCATGGTTTAGATTTTTTTGTAATGAAGTGTCAACCCTACATTATAATATTAACGATAGATAATAAATAAACAATGAGGCATTCGCGAAGGACAGCTATGCGTGGAAAAAGCGACTTTGTCCACGTATAGCTGTCCTTAATAATATATACTTTACAAAACAAATAAACAATATATACTTTACAAAACAAATAAACAATGCGTGATTCACGAAGGCAGCACGCTAACTCTACGTGTGTTCTTCCCGTTTCCAACGGCTGTCCGTAACTACGACAACACGAACGGACGCGTTCGGTTCAAACGTCGCCAGTTAACACGGTCGCGTCTTGAACCGCGACACCGGTCAGACGGTAAGTCAGGAGTCAAAGTCCAGCCCGGGCTCGCTTATCAGTTTCCAATTATGCATTGTACCCGAGACTGGACCTGCGTGGTGCGTTCAGGTGACTAGGCTCGTTACAAAAGTCGTGTATCTGTCTTGGCAGATCTTTTTTTTGTGTCTTTTTTTCGTGTGTGTGTTGAAAGTCTACCGGGAAGAGACACTGTTTTCAGTGTTTTCAGCAGCTGCCTGGAGCATGTTTGATGTGGTCTGCCAGGTAGATGATGGAGGCAGGAGTGCTGGTGGTGGAGGAGGAGGAGGGGGGGAGAACCTGTTGTGTGGGTCTGAATGTGTGGGTGTGGTAAGGTGGCTGGCTTGTTTGTTGTCTCATTATTCAGTCCCTTGTGGAGGTTTTTGCTACTCAGACACCTTCTTGATTTCCAGCTCTTCAGTGTGAGCGGGGTGGATTACTCAGAGGGACCTGACTGTATCGGTGGATCGCTCCTGGAGTAAGCGTTGCTGCTTTTAGTGTGCAGTCCTCTGTGTTAACTCGTTTCTGTATGCATGTGTGTGTGTGAGTGTGATGTTCCACAACACACACACAGACATAACCTTATAACCTCATGTGTGTGTCTAAAGCCTGATTTGTTGATTTGAGTTGGTACAGTCAGGTGATCGATGAGTTTTACAGCAGCGTGGACATGCCTGTCATATTTCCTCCCCCCCCCCCCACCCACCCCCCTCCAGGCATGTCTGTTTTTCGGCCTGCCGGAACGAGAGATGTAAAAGATTGGGATCGAGTGTGGACATGCAGCTTTTACTCAGAAATGTTCCCTCTGTTTAAAAAAAAAAGGAGGGGCAAATCTCTTTTCGTAAAAGTTTCTTTTGCCGTCTAGAATTTATTTTTTCCCCCGAGCCAGCCGGTCTCCGGGGGCTGACGACTCGCTGCTCGGCCAGTTGCTTTAACCAGGGCTATCATTTGTGAGCCTCTGTAATGACGGGCTTTCAGAGCACAGCCATGGGTGTGTCCCTCTGACACACGCAGAAAAAGCTGGACTCTTTTTCTTCTTACCTTGGCTCCTCCTTCCCGTCCTCTCTCTCTCTCCAATTATCTCTCTTCCGCTTATCTCCGTCCAATGGTCGGACCCTACGGTCCGTGTTTTTATTTGAACGGTGTGCACGTCAGCCTGCTTTCTCTGCAGCGACGACTCGTGAGACGCCAGAGCGAAATCAAAGTGCACAGATTTCTAAATCTGTGCAGATGAAGCAGCGGAGCAGTATCCTCCCTCTGGAGCTGGTGGTTGGCTTCTTGGAAAGACTCAGTTGGGACTTTTATGGTCCTCAGTGCAGCTATTTAACCCACTTCCTCGTTAAGTGGTAGCCGCGCTTTGATTGGCCCGCGGTCGTTCTTTACCGACTGCTGAATGTTGTGTTTTCGTATGTTTGGCACATTCTTTTATTGACCAGGAATGTCAAATATTTGTCAAGTTTTTATATAAATGAAGTAGTGCTACATTTTTGTTGATTTTAAATGTGGTGGAGGTGAAGAATACAATGATATATAGTTGTTTAAATGTAGACCTGGCCCACAATTAAATATGTATATTAAATTCATATCTTACAGCAGGGGTGACAGTACTTCGAGTGGACTCGTATAATATAAGTCATATATATATAATATTGTAAATGAATGACTTATAAACAAAGAAAATAAGATATTACATGTTATACGTGGAGGCCGTTTTGTCTGATGCAGATTTCATTGCAATAATGTGATTGCTCATAATTTAGATTATTTCCGATGTTGACTTTTGATTATCTCTGGTTACATTTGCCATATTGCAAAACACTAGTGTATCGAGTTTACATACGAGTATTGATTTAAAGCACATCCCCTACTTCTATTAAAATGTGTAATATTACAAATCTATATCAACTTTGTTAGTCACACACGCTCCACCCCTCTTCCCACCCTACTGTACCGCCTCCGGGGAGCAGTTGACGGGTCCAGAGACGCACTAAGCTACCCGGATACTGATGCATCTTGACTCGTGATGCATTTAATTAAAGTATATTATGACATAATCAATAGCCAGGATCGTTAGTTATCGGCATTTGTTGTGTGAAATGAACCAAAAGTTCGCAAAAGTCTCCTGGAGGTAAATTACCAATATAAATAGAACGGCTGAGCAGATTAATGTGGTGTAATGTTCATTTCGCACAGAAAAACAAAGTAGAACATGAAGATGTGCAACATGGCCACGAAGTTAGAGGCATTTATTGTTCATTTTACTCTCCAAACTTCATCTTTTTAAATGCTGCCTTTTAAAAAAGAGCCACATGGCTCCATCTGTGTGAACATATATATATATATAGCCAAACTGTTTTTTTTGGCTGTTTTTTAAAATTACAGTTGCCTGCACGTGTCGCTCCTCGCCCAGAATAGTACATCGGTGCCCCGTGGATCAGACAGCTGCCGGTGCAGAGGTCCCCCAATACGTCTGTGGCGGGCGGGCGTCCACCACATGTGTAGTGTGTGTGTGTGTGTGTGTGTATGTGTTCGGGGGGAGTCAGGTCGACAAAGGCGGTAGCACTTGGATGTGGGCCAAGGCCAACACACACAGAGGCCACATCTCTGTGAGACCATTCAAATGAGGCTGAGTCAGCGTAGCACACAGCATTTTACCACTGTGTGTGTGTGTGTGTGTGTGTGTGTGTGTGTGTGTGTGTGTGTGTGTGTGTGTGTGTGTGTGTGTGTGTGTGTGTGTGTGTGTGTGTGTGTGTGTGTGTGTGTGTGTGTGTGTGTGTGTGTGTGTGTGTGTGTGTGTGTGTGTGTGTGTGTGTGTGTGTGAACGGAAACCAAATGCATATCGGCCTGCTACAACCACAAAGTCGATGAAATACCAACGATACGATAATGAAAACGTACATAAAAAAAGTCACAACTCTCAGTGGGTACCGGGCGAGAGACAGAAGGTGTGTGTGTGCGTGTGTGTGTGTGTGTGTGTGTGTGTGTGTGTGTGTGTGTGTGTGTGTGTCTCTCTCGAATGCATATTGAGCTGCAACAACCACAATGTTGCTAAAATGATAATAAAGACGTGCATAAAAAAAAGAGTCACAACTCTGAGTGGGCACTGGGCGAGAGACAGAAGAATTGGCTGTGTGTGTGTGTTTGTGTGTGTGTGTGCACTAAGTTTCCAGCGGCCGGTGATTAGTGTGCGCTCACATTTGTTTGGCTCTTGCCGGCGAGGGGCTCGGCGGTGTGACTCTCCCGTCAGCCGATGCACTAATGCCTCTGAGTGCCGACGCCATTTAAAACTCTCGAGACGCGGTTCCCTTTCACCGGGACGGCGGCGTGTGTGGCTGTAGAGTGTGTGTGTGGCTGTAGAGTGTGTGTGGCTGTAGAGTGTGTGTGTGGTTGTAGAGAGTGTGTGTGGTTGTAGAGTGTGTGTGGCTGTAGAGTGTGTGTGTGGTTGTAGAGAGTGTGTGTGGTTGTAGAGTGTGTGGCTGTAGAGTGTGTGGTTGTAGAGAGTGTGTGTGGCTGTAGAGTGTGTGTGTGTGTGTGGCTGTAGAGTGTGTGCGGCTGTAGAGTGTGTGTGTGTGTGCGGCTGTAGAGTGTGCGCGGCTGTAGAGTGTGCGCGGCTGTAGAGTGTGCGAGGCTGTAGAGTGTGTGTGTGTGTGTGTGGTTGTAGAGTGTGTGTGGTTGTAGAGTGTGTGTGGTTGTAGAGTGTGTGTGGTTGTAGAGTGTGTGTGTGGCTGTAGAGTGTGTGGTTGTAGAGAGTGTGTGTGGCTGTAGAGTGTGAGTGTGTGCGGCTGTAGAGTGTGTGCGGCTGTAGAGTGTGTGTGGCTGTAGAGTGTGAGTGTGTGCGGCTGTAGAGTGTGTGCGGCTGTAGAGTGTGCGCGGCTGTAGAGTGTGTGTGTGTGTGATTGTAGAGTGTGTGTGCGGCTGTAGAGTGTGTGTGTGTGTGGCTGTAGAGTGTGTGTGTGCGGCTGTAGAGTGTGTGTGTGTGGCTGTAGAGTGTGTGTGTGTGTGGCTGTAGAGTGTGTGTGTGTGTGGCTGTAGAGTGTGTGTGGCTGTAGAGTGTGTGTGTGTGTGTGTGTGGCTGTAGAGTGTGTGTGTGAGGCTGTAGAGTGTGTGTGTGATTGTAGAGTGTGTGTGCGGCTGTAGAGTGTGTGTGTGTGCGGCTGTAGAGTGTGTGTGTGTGCGGCTGTAGAGTGTGTGTGTGTGCGGCTGTAGAGTGTGTGTGTGTGTGGCTGTAGAGTGTGTGTGTGTGTGGCTGTAGAGTGTGTGTGTGTGTGGCTGTAGAGTGTGTGTGTGCGGCTGTAGAGTGTGTGTGTGTGTGTGGCTGTAGTGTGTGTGTGTGGCTGTAGAGTGTGTGTGTGTGTGTGTGTGATTGTAGAGTGTGTGTGCGGCTGTAGAGTGTGTGTGTGTGCGGCTGTAGAGTGTGTGTGTGTGCGGCTGTAGAGTGTGCGTGTGTGTGGCTGTAGAGTGTGTGTGTGGCTGTAGAGTGTGTGTGTGTGTGTGGCTGTAGAGTGTGTGTGTGTGTGGCTGTAGAGTGTGTGTGTGTGTGTGTGTGTGTGTTTGAGGCAAGTCTTCCTCTTTAATATAGAAGAAGTATTGATCTTTTGACACGGCCAAAGAGGACACCCGCTCTGCGGTGAGCCGGCGTATCTGACGTGTGGCGGTCGGCTCCATTGTCAGCTCACCTCTCGGTTCCTGTTATGTAAAACCTGCAGGCCGATGTGTCGGTCGCTCGGTTCCCCGTTGGTTCTTTTTCAGTTTCGGGATCTCGTTGAGAGAAGTCGAGGGCGTAATGCATCCTTGGATATGACCTCTGGAGAGCGCTTCTAAACCGGCTCTCCATCCGAGAGCACTATCGAGAGAGAAGAGGCTCTCTGCCGGTCGGAGGTCGGAGGAAGTGGCGGCGCCGCTCCGCCTCTCCGGGGTCGGAGTGTTTAGTGTGAGCGACGGATGAGAAGGAGAGAGAGAGAGAGAGAGAGAGAGAGAGAGAAGGGCTGCCTCGTTAGGACGGCTTCCAGCAGCTGAGACGGGATGTGACACGCTGGATCGCACGCTCTGGAATGTATGACAATGGCGGTGGCTTGTGACCACCCCCCCGACACACACACACACACACACACACACACACACACACACACACACACACACATAGACACACAGACACAGCCAATTCTTCCGTCTCTCGCCCAGTGCCCACTTAGAGTTTTGCCTTTTTTAAGTACGTTTTCACACACACACGCATAAAAAAAGAAAACTTGACAACTCTGTTTAAGTATTTAGTCACACACACACACACACACACACACACACACACACACACATACAAATATGTAAAGAAACGACAAGAAAACTTGACACAACTCTGTTTGAGTATTTAGTGATATAACCAGTGTCAGCCCGCCACCTTTTATTTACGCACTTGCCCTCACACACACAGACACACGCACACACACACACACACACACACCTGCGCCGACACAGTTGTGAACACTCAGACTTCATACAGGGGTCTTTGTTCGCTCGGCGGGTTCAGTGTGTGTGCAGATGGAGAGCAGATTAAATCTACACGAGTCAGTGGACTTTGAAGTAGAAGATGTTTTGGAGACGAGCCACGCTCGTGTCATTATTCATCTTCCCCAGATCCCTCCACCCTCCCCCACCCTGCAGAGGAAGTCTGTCAGGGGGATTATTTTAATAATCGATTAATTAAATACATTTTTAAACCCTTAAAACAGAACATTTAAAACGGAACTGCCGGTGCAAATTCACAGTGTAAAAAACCCTGAAATCTTCCCAAAGTGCACAAACGGGTTTCTTCTTGAACGTCCCTGAGCTGTTGAAGTAATAATTAACATGTGTGCTTTACGGGTTTTAGGTTTGAGGCGCTGAATCATCGCCGTGTCACTTTTGCGTATCTTCCAATTAACAGACTTTTTTTCTCCGATTTTAAATTAGTGTTTGAATGCTCCCACACCCTGGATGACGAATGCTGCGCTCACACCGAAAGACGTGCGATTTATTTCTTTATTCGTGCGAGTAGATTCCAAAGGCAGGTGCACACATGCGATCTCTCTCAATACATATATATATACACAATACATATATATAATTTATTTTTTATATATATATGTGTGTATGTATATATAATAAGTGTGTGTGTGTGTGTATATATGTGTATATATAATTCATTATATATATATATATACACAGTATCTATATAAAACTAATTATATATATTATTTATATATATATATATATATATATATATATATATATATATATATATATATATATATATATCTGTGTAAAGCAGAAATAGTGTTAATTTCTTCCGTGGTGAACGAAGGAAATGATAACTGTTTCCACGGAGTAAAGCCAGAGAAATAAGCCACGCCCCCTCTAAGGTGTAAATTAAGCAAATGACGTGAATAAAACACAAATAGTCACTTTTTGCAGGGTCTCTCCAATGGTCTTTCCTCCAAATTTATGAAATTCTTTTGCTCTTCTTCTTCTTTGCTTGCAACGTCTCTGCGATTTATTGAGTGTCGTAAAAGTCGCCCGACATATCGATAATAAAACTCTTTTAATAACACTTTATAGATTGTATTCGTTGTTGCAGCCCTAAAGTCTATGAAAAAGGGACGTTGTTTGTCTTTGGGCTGCGGCGACATTTACTTATTATCATACCTCTGTATCGGACAGGTCATCTGTGGCATGTGGTCAAGCTACATTTTCTTCAACAATTTCAAAACCAACTCATTTTCTTTGCTGTTTTCACTCTAATTCTGTTTAGCACTCGTATCTCTACCTGCTCAGTGGATCACTAGTGTGTGTTTCACGTTTCATTGCTTCCATAGTCTACGTTCATGTAATTCAGCTTCCTGTTTAGAAAGGCATGTTGCAGTACGTTGCTTTCCCCCGAATCCTGCGGCGGCAAGCCCCTCCCTTTTTCTTGTTTAATACATTTGAATCATTAAACTCGGCATTGTTGGGAAAGTAAAAGTTCCACCACTCTGAGAACAAACATGTCAGTGAGGAGTCACACGTGTGAAATGTTATCCGAGGTCACCACAGTGTGTGATGGAATTGGCCTTGGGGGGTAGGTAAAGCTGGGCCTCGAAGCACAGACCGGTTATCTTATTTTGAAAATCTGAAATTGCAGAGGACCGTAAGTATCGCACAAAGCCCCCTCTGCGGAACACGCCCTCTCGACTTTCAGATTCGGTGTAACTTGATCGCGTGACGCCGTCTCCCGATACCTCCTATGAATGCGCCCCCCCCCCCCCCCTCCACACACACACACACACGCACACACACAACACACACTTGCCCTCGCCTCCCTCTCTTTCCCCGCGTCTTCGTGGTGAGGAAGTGCTAACGAGCTGCACGCGCTATAAAAGAAAACACCCCGCTGTAATTGTTTCTCTCGCCGCGTCTCACTTTCTCTATTTTTAACGTGCGGAGCAGAAGGTGAAGAAACGGCTGATGCCGCTTCCACCTGGAGCCTGCGCCCGAATAATCACTTTCTTCTGGGTGAATTCTCAAACGGCGAGCGCCCCTCTTTGTCCCCGCCGTTTCTTGCTTTTGTCTACTCGCATCTTCTCTGCACCTGCCACCTGCTTCTTTATCTCCTCAGCTCTCTCTCTCTCTCTCTCTCTCTCTCTCTCTCTCTCTCTCTCTCTCTCTTCCCGTGTCAGCTCCCGCCGCTTTTAACCTCCCTATGTTTCTTGAAAATCTTCATTCTCGCTTCAGTCTTGTGCACGATGCCGTGGACCTGATTGACCCCCCGGTGTCGGTTGACCCTCCCCTCTCTCCCCCCTCCTCTGCCGCCCCGCTCTCTCCCCCAGCTGAATGGAGCGCTGCGCGTCGAGCACGGCCTCCCTGCTGGCCTCGGTGCGGGAGCAGGAGAGGCAGTTTGAGATGCTCAGCCGAGCTCTGGAGGAGGAGCGGAGGTCGTGTGCTGGCACCTTGCCCCGCCCCCTCCCCAACATGCAGGTAACGCGGAACGAAAACCACCACCCATCCCCATCCCATCACCACCACCACCACCACCACCATCATCCCACTTTCCACCCATGTTGTCCATTGAAGAATTCTTTTGGATTCACCCTTGATCCGAAGCGAGTTCGTCCGCAATGTCATCGTCATGGTAACCCGACCCATCTCATCTGTGTGTGGACTGGCAAGATGACGGCAGAGTCGAAACTCAAATACCTCCTTGTGTTTTTTAATTATTATTTGTCTTTATTTTCTTGATTTCTTTCTAGAATTGTTCTTTTTTTTTTTTTTTTTTTTCTTGATTTTTTTTTTTTCTTCTAGAATTCTTTTTTTTTTCTTTTTTTTTTTTTTTTCTTGCATTTTCCTGATTTGCTTCTTGATTATTATTATTTTTTTTTTTTTCTTGCATTGTTTTTGCATTGTTTTTGATTTTCTTCTTGAATTTTCTTTTCTTGAATTTTCGGTCTGCATAAAGCGTCTTTGCGCTCCCTGCCCTTCTTCCCGTCCTCCATTGGTTACTCAGTAACTCTCCCATCACCGCATCCCTCCTCCGATCGAGCTCCACCACCCCTCGCCTCCGTCTCCACTTGCCCGTCGGAAGTTTCCGTGCAGACCGACTGTCTGTTGTTATGTTGGGCTTCCTTTTTGGTTTCCCGGACCATCCATTTGCTTTTTCCGGTCCATTTAGTTTGGACAAATTCCCGTCCGGCGTCGTCACCTGTGAATTATTGGTTCGACACTCTGGATTCCCGGATGTGTTTTCACAGCTCGAGCCTCTTCATCACCTGCGGGTCACCTGGGCGAGAGACTGCAGGGTGACCTCACGCTCCGAGTTCACCCCGCCGGCACGCCCGCCCTCTCTCTCTCTTCTACTTCCTTATTGACACACACACTCACACACTTTCGCCCCCGAGGCAACCTTTGAAACACGTCGTCATAAACAACCCGGCTCTCTCTCTCTCTCTCTCTCTCTCTCTCTCTCTCTCTCTCTCTCTCTCTCTCTCGCTCACTTTCCCTTCTTTGCTTGCCGTCCTGCGTGTGGACACATCCCGGTCGGAGGTATTTCTAGTGGCAGATAAGGAGCAGAAATATCAGTTGTGTGTGTGTGTGTGTGTGTGTGTGTGTGTGTTTTAGTGAGAAAGGGGACAGAAATGTAGCCTGGTTCTTATCTGTGTGTGTGTGTGTGTGTGTGTGTGCGCGTGCGTGTGTGTGTACATAGCCCAAAGGCTTCGGCATGCCTGCTACGCTCTCCCATGCCGCTCCAGCCCGACCTCAGTCTCTACTGACAGGTTCCCACATGCTCACATCTGCCCGGCACTTTCTTCTCCCCTCTCTGGTGGGAGTCCTTATCTGAACTCAAGAGCGTTCATTCGCTTGAACTTAACTCTCCTTCTTTCTTTTTTTTTGTCACTTAAAAAGGTTCCCTCCTGCAAAGTATTATCTCCAGCTTTTTAAGATTATTTTCCGAATACAACATTTTTGTCAGCACGAAAACGACTTTTTCCCCTCCAAATTGCTGTTGGTGAATCTTGCCCCCCCCCCCCACCCCCCATTGTAGTGGAGCTATACAAAAAACGCAGAGATACAAAGAGCTCCCCCTTGTGGCCGGAATGAGAAGTGCACCACACCCATTACCACGCCTCGGCTGGCAATGCCGCTGGTGGTGTCGACTCTAAAGAGAAAGACGCTCGTCTCTCTCTCTCTCTCTCTCTCTCTCTCTCTCTCTCTGTTGATCATTATTCATTTCATTACTAATGGTTGTATCCTTCATTTGCATTATCCCAGCCCATTCATAAATGTGTGTGTCGCCGTTGTTTGTGTTGAAGGGCGTGGCGTTGTGACCTCTGTTTGTCTTCATGAGGTTTACATGCAATTGCTCGTCATGCGGTGTCATTTCTACCGCCTGTTTCGACCACACGCGTGTCAACACACACACACACACTTGTTTTAATTCATGAATCTGTCTGCTCCACATGTGTGCGTCTGGGTGGAACCGCAACCCGTTTATTCATGCCTCAAGTAAAAACATTTTCAGTTTTCTACATATAGTAGCGGTGTATTTTTATTTTACCGTATCATTATATTAAAATACGACCTGTGTCCGCACACAATGTGACGTTTGTGTTCTAGAAACGGGTCTACGGCCCGTATGTTACGCCTCAACCAATCGTATCGTTTGGATCATTCTCTTTTTTAACTCTTTTACATTACATTACATCACATTTAGCAGACGCTTTTATCCAAAGAGACTTACAATAAGTGCATTTCAACCTAGAGTACAAACTAAGAACAACAAGAATACAGAAAGTAACATTTCCTCATCTACAAAAGTACCACAATAAGAGCCATTTAAGTGCCACTGAAGTGCTAATCTGTGTTTAATCCAGATGTAGTCGGAAAACTCTTCCTCTCCATAATCACATCACACGTCATTTAGCCGACGCTTCTATCCAACTTACGATCATCTTACATTTATCGACCGTGGACACAACCAGGGAAGTGTCATCGACTAGGGCGGGGATGGGAAGACGGACCTGCTGACCCACGGGGTCCCGTTCTCATACGTGAAAAAAGAAGATGCGTATTCTTGCTTTTAGCCGGTTCCCACCGCAATTTCCCATAATAATCACTTTCTGTGACGATGTAGCTCGCCACGTTTCGGGCGTTTTAGTTGCTTTTGTTTCGCTCGCTGTGTGAACAGCTCTGAAGGATCCTGACCTTCACCAGATTAGAATGTGGGCAGCATCATGAAAGATGACAATTGAACCACTCAAAGTGTGTGTGTGTGTGTGTGTGTGTGTGTGTGTGTGTGTGTGTGTGTGTGTGTGTGTGTGTGTGTGTGTGTGTGTGTGTTGGATCTCCTCATATGTATTTTGTCCTCCCTGCAGAACGGACGCATTCCTTGTGATGCGGACATAGAGCGGCTGACGCTGAACGAGGGCTACATCAACGGGACGCATCATGTACGCAAATCTTTAACGCTTACGATGGCACACCTGTATTTTAGTTTGTGTTCCCCTTTGAAATGTGTATATTGTGTGTGTGTGTGTGTGTAGTTCAGGATGGACCCTGGTCAGGTGGTGCAGGAGACATACACGGTGGAGGAAGATCCCCAGGAGGCGCCGCCTGTTGTCTCCGTGGAGACCGGTGACGATGGGACCACGCGGCGCACAGAAACCACGGTAACGGGAGTCGACGGAAAGCAAAGAATTCACGAAGTGTGCATTTTACAGCTCTACGTTAACGTTTCAGGTTCTTTGGGACATTTCCTTTATAGATTGTTTAATTTTTAGAGGGTTCGTACGGTCACGGAAAACCTGGAAAAAAATAGTAAAAAATATAATCTCAAAAGTTTTGGAAAAGTCATGGAAACGAGTTAAATGTTAATTTTAGTCGAGTTTGATTAAAAAAAATGAACATTTATATACATTTATTATTTAATAAATAAATAATAATAATAAATACATTTCCCCATGGGGATTAATAAAGTATATTTCTATTCTTCTTTAAATGTAAACTATTGTCTTTTAAAGGTGTACACCTAAATACATTTCCCCTTGGGGATTAATAAAGTATATTTCTATTCTTGGATTCTATTCTTCTTTAAATTTAAACTATTGTCTCTTAAAGGTGTACACACCGAGATTTCACATAATATCTGGTCATGAAAAGTTGTGTTTAAAGTCCTGGAACTCCATCGGTCGTGTGTCTGACCCCGTTTCTAAGTTCCTAAATAATAACCGTTTCATCTTCTTTTTGCTCGTTAAGGTAAAGAAAGTCGTGAAGACCACCACCACCCGCACGGTCATCCCCTCCGTGTCGGACACACTGTCCCTGGATGGCGGGGGCTCGGTGTCGGGCATGGGGGGGGGCTACCCCCCGCCCATGATCTACAGACAGGCGCCCGGCGTCGGCGTGCCCATGGACTACCCCACGCACACCGTGCCCCGCAACTACCAGTACGGCCCGCCGGTGGGCTACGAAGACTACCGCACCGGACCCCCGTCGGAGGCCTCCTACACCAGCCTGAGCAGAGGGGCGCGCATGGACGACCGCTACAGGTAGATCAAATCGATTATAGTTGGCGATGAATTTTATTATGGATTTGTTGTTTTGGGTGATTATTACGCAACTCTAATAAGTATGAAAAGATAAAATTCTGACATTTGTGGGATTTCTTTTTTTTTTTTTTTTTTCTCCAAAAAGTATAACGTAGAAATAGTGGTTAGTTCTTCTGAGGCGGAAGAATAACGGTTTAAGCCCCGCCTTCTTTACAGCATGAATAAGATATTCATTTATTAGTCCCACAGTGGAGAAATTTCAGGATCACATCAGTGGATGTACATTAGAGCATTAATAAGAATAAAAGATACAAATAAAAACACAATAACACAAAACTAAATACAAAATACTAATACTAAGTTACTAAATACTAAAATACAAATACTAAATACTAAATTACTAAATACTAATACTAAAATAGTAAATACTACAAGGGGAAAAACAAAGTAAAGTGTTGAGTTGGTCAGGATCTCCAGTGATGAATGACGGAATGAACCACAGCTAGTCGGGCGCGTAAACTCAAGCGAGTAAAGCGTCGTCGGTTCTGTATTTGAATAAAGTTAAAGTTGGAAATATATGTTTTTCTTTTCTTTTTTTTACCCGATTCATCGATTTATTAAACGACAGATTCAGCGATTATTAAAATACTCGTTAGTTTTAGCCCGAGTAACCATTTAATTGACGACCTGGCCAATATTTCCTTCGCCCCGTCCCTCTTCTCTTCAGGCCGGTCCATCAAGATGGTTACAGGACTCTGGACCCGAGCTACCGGGCCCCCAGCAGGAACCAGCTGGACCCGTATGCTGCTCAGCCACAGGTACCGCCCACAACCACCGCCTCACAGCGATCTCATCACTACACACATATAATTACAATTCAGCTTGTTTGTATATCCCATTTTACAAATTATAAATTAGCCTCAGAGTGCCTTACAGTCTGTACACATAGACATCCCTGACCTTTGACCTCACATCGGATCAGGAAAAACTCCCAAACAACTCTTCAGTGGGAAAGAATAGGGAAGAAACCTCCAGGAGAGAACAGAGGAGGATCCCTCTCCAGGATGGACGGAACAATAGATGTCATGTGACCAGAAGGACAATAGATGTCATGTGACCAGAAGGACAATAGACGTCATGTGACCAGATGAACAATAGATGTCATGTGACCAGATGAACAATAGATGTCATGTGACCAGATGAACAATAGATGTCATGTGACCAGATGAACAATAGATGTCATGTGACCAGATGAACAATAGATGTCATGTGACCAGATGGACAATAGATGTCATGTGACCAGATGAACAATAGATGTCATGTGACCAGATGAACAATAGATGTCATGTGACTAGAATGAACAATAGATGTCATGTGACCAGATGAACAATAGATGTCATGTGACCAGATGAACAATAGATGTCATGTGACCAGATGAACAATAGATGTCATGTGACCAGATGAACAATAGATGTCATGTGACTAGAGTGAACAATAGATGTCATGTGACCAGAAGGACAAATTAGAGTTAAAACACATTCTATGAATATGACAGAGTATGAATAGTTAATAGTCGGCATATTCCACGATGGAGACCTCCACGATCCATCAGGCCGCTGGAGGTAGAGAGGAGGAGTGGGCGGAGTCTCAACAGTGGGCGGAGTCTCAGCAGGGCGACGGCATAGTTGGTAGTCGTATTCCATATACGTATAAGTTCACCACAGCACTTGGCGCGAGGCCTCCTGTTATTTTGCATTCTGTCCCTTCCTTGTTGAAGGTGGGGCGTATGGGGAGCGCCATGGAGCTGTCCGCCATGACCCGGTTCATCCCCGAGCCGTACGGCCTGGAGGACGACCAGCGCAGCATGGGCTACGACGAGCCCGACTACGGCATGGGGGGGCACCCCATGCACTACAGCACCATGCCGCACAACCACAACGCCTTCCCCCACGGGCCGCCGCGCAGGACCGGGTAGGACGGGTGTTTGTGTATAGACGTACACGACCGTGCAAAAGTTTGGGTTAGAAATTATGATTTATATTAATGATAAATATTAAAGTTGTTCTTCAAACTTGTGGCTCAAAGGACACCAGTTTTAGAGTTTCTCTCAACAGCATAACTGTTTTCAGCTGCGCTCACTTGAAAAGGGTTTTCAAGGGTTTTTTACCCCTCCGGCAGTCTTCTAAGGCAACAACACAATGTACCACTAGAACATGGAGATGGGCCTCTACACACTATGGAGAGACTTCATTAACACCAGAGAATAGACATTACACATTAACTATGTAGAGAGAGTTTATAAGATAAGATAAGATAGTCCTTTATTAGTCCCTTAGTGGGGAAATTACAGGATCACAGTAGCATTGCTCACAAGTGAATAAAAACAAATAATAAAATGGAAACAAGTAATAGAATAGAATAGAATAGAAATATACTTTATTAATCCCCACGGGGAAATTTGTTGACACAGTAGCACCAATAAACTAAACGCAATAAAATATAAATATAAGAAAGAAAGAAAGTGACTGTGCATAAAGTACACAAAGTGTAATATAAAATGATGTGTGTGTGTATGTATATATATATATATATATATACACACACACACACACACACACAACATATATGTAAATACAGCAATGTAAAATGTAATTCTATATATGACAGTTTATGTTATCTTCATTTAAAGAAAACAGTGCTTTGAAAAATCAGGACATTTTTAAGTTTTTCTTTTCTTTTTCATAAGTCACCCCGGCGGTGTCTTTACTCCACGTTGTCTTTGGGAGCAACTCATATTGTTCCTCCTGCATTAAAGATATTCTACAGACCAGATGAAGGTAAATGGTAACGTATCCTCCCATGTTCTCCTCCTCCGTTCTCCAGGAGCTACGAGGGAACCCTGGACGCCGACATGAGCGGCCCGGGGGACATGTACTTCTGGGGCGGCGCCCCGCTGGCCCAGGGCGAGCGGGGCAGCATGGCGTCGCTGGACAGCACTTTGAGGAAAGGCCCCGGCCCCAGCGGCTGGCGCCAGCCGGAGCTGCCCGAGGTCATCGCCATGCTGAACTACAGGCTGGACCCGGTCAGGAGCAACGCCGCCGCATTCCTGCAGCACCTCACCTACAAGAACGACAAAGTAAGGGACGCCAACGTGACCTAGGGGTCGAGGAATGCAGAGGTCAAAGCGCCGCGTGTCGAGAGATGATTAGTCGGGTGTTTCTGAAGGGATAAACGAGAGCAGAGACAGACGGAGCGTTATACTTATACCAGAGTGGGAGTCGAGATGAGATAAGGAGCAACACTTTTAATTGGGACTCGCCCCAAGTGTAGAACTGTCAACAGGGTTCGTACGGTACTGGACGACCTGGAAAAGTCATGGAATTTTAAAACGTTTATTTCCAGGCCTGGAAAAGTCATGGAAAAAAACTTAAATCACAAAAGTTTGGGAAAAGTCATGGAAATTTGTTATATTCACTTGTTCATTTACGCCGAGTTTAAAATAATTCACATGTTTTTGAAAGGAAGATTCTCAAATTATAAGCCGGCGTAGGCCAAGTCCAAACAGATTTGCACATAAAGGATAATGGTTTGATTAAAACAATAAACATTTAGTGTTTCTAGGAATCACATGTATAGTAATGTTTATTCTTTTAATCAAACTATTCTCTCATTCATTTGTTTCATTTAAGGTGTATTGTATTCTTTGTAATTCTCATTGTTTGAATGCTACATTTTCAAAAAAGTTTTCATGTACACAACGAGATTTCACTTTTATCAAACTTATGTTCCAGACTCGAGGTCCAAATAGTACAAAACATTAAAATAGAATAAAAAGTAGAACAGGCACTCGGTAGAGCGCATACCTTCACATATCACAAGATTGAGCATTGAATTATGAACATGTTGGCATTAGTTGCAGCCAATTGGATACAAATTGACCGCGCTATAATAGAAATAAAAACAAGATTTTGACTTTTTCTTGACCTTGACCTTTGACCCGATCGATCACAAAATCTAATCAAATGGTCCCCAGATAATAACCAATCATCCCACCACATTTCATGCGATTCGGTTTAATACTTTTTGACTTATGCGAATAACACGCATACAAATACACAGAGATCAAAACATAACCTTCCGCATTTTCAATGCGAAGGTAAACATGCAAAATCACAGGAAGAATACATAGAACTACAAATGCTTCATAAAAAGCGATCTGTGCCGATGTCTCCACAGCCGGGAGCGTCTCCTCTGGCTCTCCCTGTCCCATAACGACGAGAACCAGAGATACGTAGAAATAAAGCACCGCGTAATAAACGAGGGTAAAGAAACAACAAGTGTGTTACAAGCTGCAGAGACTCTATCTTAATTAAACTTGTTTGTGTTGAACTACAAGTTTTTTTTACCTTTTCTTTTTGCTCAACTGGACATAAGCACCACTGCCTCGGTTTGTTTTGGTCCAATAAAGTTAATTCAAACAAGCAGCGCCGCTTTGTGCAGACGTACTACGAAATGAATGTAAATATAAGAAATCACATTTCTTTTTACAATCGACATTTAAAAATGATGAAGGCTCTAGCCAAATGACGCACTAGTACAAAATGTAAAAGCTTTGGTGTTTCATTTTTACCGTGTACTTAAGATTTAATTAAACATCTTTTTATTTATTTTTTACGAAATGTACCAAAACAGAGGAAGATCTCGGGTACATAATTACAGGAATAAATATGACAAAATAAAAAAGGCAATCTGGTGAGTGAGTACAGCCGGCTCCACAAGACACTCGTTTAATAGCTCTTGTAGTTTTAAGCTCCGGCTTACTGACGCTTTTATTCAAAGCGACTTACAGTTATGTTACATTCACACACCCTAGACACAGCCACAGGGAGCAATTAAGGGTTAAGTGTCTTGCTCAAGGACACATCGTCTGGGGCGGGGTTTGAACCGCCGACCCCCTGATTGAAAGCAGACCTGCTAACACACAGTCGCACGATTATCATCAGTGAACTAGATCTTTGTCAACAGTGACATCATCGCAAATGTTCCTCCTACTGACCTAACCAATACTGCCTCCCTCTCCCCCTCTCTCTCTCTCTCCCTCTCTCTCTCTCTCTCTCTCCATCCTTTTCCTCTCAGGTGAAGTGTGATGTGCGCCGAATGAAAGGCATCCCGGCGCTGGTCTGTATGCTGGACAACCCGAACAAAGAGGTCAGTTAGGGGAGGCTTCTTCTTCTTCTTCTTCTTCTTCTTCTTCTTCTTCTTCTTCTTCTTCTTCTTCTTCTTCTTCTTCTTCTTCTTCTTCTTCTTCTTCTTCTTCTTCTTCTTCTTCTTCTTCTTCTTCTTCTTCTTCTTCTTCTTCTTCTTCTTCTTCTTCTTCTTCTTCTTCTTCTTCTTCTTCTTCTTCTTCTTCTTCTTCTTCTTCTTCTTCTTCTTCTTCTTCTTCTTCTTCTTCTTCTTCTTCTTCTTCTTCTTCTTCTTCTTCTTCTTCTTCTTCTTCTTCTTCTTCTTCTTCTTCTTCTTCTTCTTCTTCTTCTTCTTCTTCTTCTTCTTCTTCCTCCTTCTTCTTCTTCTTCTTCTTCTTCTTCTTCTTCTTCTTCTTCTTTCTTCTTCTTCTTCTTCTTCTTCTTCTTCTTCTTCTTCTTCTTCTTCTTCTTCTTCTTCTTCTTCTTTCTTCTTCTTCTTCTTCTTCTTCTTCTTCTTCTTCTTCTTCTTCTTCTTCTTCTTCTTCTTCTTCTTCTTCTTCTTCTTCTTCTTCTTCTTCTTCTTCTTCTTCTTCTTCTTCTTCCCTGAATGATATTTACGAGTCCAACGTAAATCATAATTAATGAACATTGCCCCCCAAAAAAAACGTCATCTTTTCTTTTTCCAATAGTGATAATATAACAAATACCTTCTTTGTAGTCGTGAACTTGCACGCCCGATGCACATTAAACTCCGTGCATGTCTTAATGAGCTCTTCTTCGCTCTTCGTCTCTTCGCTCTAGGTTCACTACGCAGCCTGCGGAGCCTTGAAGAACATCTCGTACGGCAAAGATCAAGACAACAAGATCGCCATCAAGAACTGCGACGGGGTTCCGGCTCTGGTCCGGCTGCTGAGGAAGACCCGGGACCAGGACCTCACGGACACCATCACAGGTCAGACGCGGCCTGCAGCACGGCGCTCCTCCACGGAGACGGTCTGCAGGGGTCATACGGTCATGGAAAACCTGGAAAAGTCATTGAATTTCAAAATGGTCATTTCCAGGCCTGGAAAAGTCATGAAAAAAAACTTAAATCATAAAAGTTTTGGAAAAGTCATGGAAATGTGTTATAATCACATGTTCATTTACGCCGAGTTTGAAATAATTAATATATTTATTAAAGAAGAACGCTCAAAATATAAGCCGGCATACACTCTCAATACGCAACATTTTTATTAATGTTTTTTTTAAAGATGTTTATACTGAGATTTTCAGTTTGGTCATGGAAATTTGGTGAAAAGTCATGGAAATCCATTGGTCAAAATGTGTAAGAACCCTGGGTCTAACATCGAGTTTGTTGTGATCCCCGTGTCACATTTACTGTAGTTTAAAAAAAACTCAAAATCCTCGCTTAGTCCTATAAAGTGTTCTCACTTATTTAATATTTAGATCGGGTTTCATACGGTCGTGGAATTATAAAATGGTTATTTACAGGCCTGGGGAAAAAAATCCCCCAAAAAGTCAAAGAAATATGTGTTGTATTCATATGTGCATTTTTACGCAAAGTTTTAAATAATTAAATATGCTTTTTAAAAGAATGACGCTCTGAATATAAGTCGGCGTACACGCTTTCATACTCGCCCCATAACTGAAAAGACATACATGTTTTATTCTTTTCATCAAACTATTGTCTCTCATTCATTTGAGTCATTCAAGGTTTTATACTTTATTCACTTTTTCATGTAAACACCGAGATAAAAAAATAAAGTGTTTGATCATTTGCTTTAAAGTCCTGGACACCCATTGGTCACCATGTGTATGGACCCTGTATTCTAACACAATGCAAACATTGTTATATTTTCATTTTTCCACTGAGTTTTAAATAATTAATATGCTTTCCAAAGAAAGACGCTCTAAATATAATCCGTCATACGCTCTTTCATAGTCGCACATTTTTCCGCGCTGCAAGTGAACGCACCTTAACTGAAAAAAGATGAATGTTTTATTATTTTAATCAACCTATTGTCTCATCCATTTGAATCGTTTAAAGTTGTATAAAATATGCTTCGGAATTCTCTTTGTTAGTTTGAATACGACATTTTCTCACTTTTTCATGTAAACACAGAGATAAAAGAAAATAGTTTAAAGTCCTGGACACCCATTGGTCACCATGTGGATGGACCCTGTATTCTAATATTCTGTCTATTTTAAATTTCATTTAGTATGAGTGGAAGTAGGCATCGTATTAAATACTACTTTTTTTCCCTCCAGGCACGCTGTGGAACCTTTCGTCTCACGACTCCGTGAAGATGGAGATCGTGGACCACGCGCTGCACGCCCTCTCCGACGAGGTGATGGTGCCCCACTCGGGCTGGGAGCGAGGCTCCAACGGGGCGGGGGGCGGAGGAGAGGAGAACTGCAAGCCCAGGCATCTCGAGTGGGAGACGTCCCTCACCAACACGGCCGGCTGTCTACGGTATGGAAGAGGGAGGGAGGCAGGAAGGGGTTAACGGAGAAGAGAGAGAGGGGAAAGAGACTTTCTATTCCACTAAGAGTCAGCATCATCACACAGGCGACACACACACTACCGTTCAAAAGTTTGGGGTCATCCAGACAATTTTGTCTTCCATGAAAAATCACACTTTTATTTATTAAATGCATACAAGATTAATACAAAATCTAGTCAAGACATTGACGAGGTTATAAATAATGATTTTCATTGTAAATATTAAAGTTGTCCTCCAAACTTGTGGCTCAAAGGAAGGCCAGTTTTAGAGCTTCTCTCACCAGCATAACTGTTTTCAGCTGCGCTCACATAAAAAGGGTTTCAATGTCAAGGAATTATCTGTTGGTGGAAAATGCAAAATAAAAAGTTAGAAAAATAAAAAAAAGGGTTTAAAGGGGGTTCTAACCCCTGCTAGTCTTAATTAGTCTTAGTTAGTCTTATTAATGATAAATATTAAAGTTGTCCTTCAAACTTGTGGCTCAAAGGAAGGCCAGTTCTAGAGTTTCTCTCACCAGCATAACTGTTTTCAGCTGCGCTCACATAAAAAGGGTTTTCAAGTGTTTTATACCCCTCCGCTCGTCTTCTAAGGCGATAACACAATGTACAACTAGAACATGGAGATGGGCCTCTACACACCTCTGTAGAGACTTCATTAAAAACAGAATAGTCATTTACCACATTAACTATGTAGAGAGAGGATTTCTGATTAATTTAATGTCATTTTCATAGGAAAAAAACTGTGCTTTTCTTTCTTTTTTCTACGTAACGTCTTCTTCTCAATCGGAACAAAAACTACGAGACACTTAATAAACCTTTTTATCATCGGTTTTAGTAGATATAAATGTGTCATCGTCTTTTTGATCATATTCCTACGAGAGCTGCAGTTCAAGTGAACGTTTTATAAAAGCACACTTTCAATCGAAAGAAATGAGTCCATCGTATTCACAAGTTTGCGTGTGGTACTTGTGCACATCCTTTAAATCTTGAACTCGAGCACAAATAAACCGGATATATTCACGCATTTGACCGTCGGGGTTATTTCTCACAGAAAATATCTGGTTGAAAGAAACTCTCGGGTCAAGAGACGGGAGGGAGGGATGTTTCAGGGAGGGGGGGGGCCGAGGACAGCGGGGCATTGACTCTTCAAGTGTAAACAGCGTGCGGCGCTATCTCTGCGTTCCCCTTGACCACGCGGGTAATTACAGTGTCGATGTGCAGCTTCAGAACAGTATCTGTGAATGCTTTTTTTATTTTTTTTATCTCGAGTTTGGTATTTGCAGAAAAGCTCTGCACAGTATCGTCTTACTGTCACACAGCGCGTTGTACAATCTGATGAAGACTAATAGAAGAAAGAATAGAATAGATATATACTTTATTAATCCCCAAGGGGAAATTTGTCAACACAGTAGCACCAATAAACTAAACGCAATTAAATATAAATATATGAAAGAAAGAAACAGTGACTGCATAAACTATACAAAGTGAAATATAAAATACAAAATGAAATATATATATATATATATATATATATATATATATATATATATATATATATATATATATATATATATATATATATATATATATATATATATATATAACACATGTCGCGCCACCCTGAAGCTGTAAACCTAGGGGAAACACATATATATACGCAACATATATGCAAATACAGCAGTGTAAAATTAAATAAAATATAGACAGTGTGCAAAATGCAGTGTGTGTGTATGTATAATACATGCATCACTTTGTATTAAACTGAGTCGCAGTAGGAAACGTGATTATTAATAAGGTTATATTCTTATTTAAGTTACCAATTTGAAATGTTATAGATTAAAATGTTGAAAGTTATTTTTATTGTCACTTTTGTTCAAAGATCTGAAAGTACGTTTCTCTCTTGTGCAACATAAAGTGATTAGTAATCATAATAATGTTAATAAAGTAAAGTAATAAAGTGCAAAACGCCAAACATCTAAGAATATTTAGACAACATGGATCACAGACATTAGAGTTTTAGGAAATATCTTAAAATTGCTCAATTAGTCAGAGTAACGTTCTACAAACATGGGTTTCAACAGGATCTTCACACTTCTGAACAGCAGTTGGTGATGAAAACCGTTTAATTAATTCCAATGTTCACCTTGATGATAGTTGATGGGAAATTAAGGGTGAATTTAAATGGGACATTAAAATCTGCTCTGAAGTTCTTGAGATTTCGGACGAAGCTGTTTCAGTAAATGTCTTAAAATTGTTCAATTAGTCACACTAACGTTCTGCAAATGTGGGCTTTAAGCATAATATCAAAGGATATTCATTTATAAATAGCAGTTAGAAGTTAGATAAAAAAAAAAGTATTTTAATGAAAGCCATTAGATTAATTACAATGTTTACCATCATGATGGAAAATAAAGTGTGATTTTAAATTAAGTTTTCGATATTTCCGACCAACGCTGGTTTCCCCCCTTTAAAAAAATGTAAGTAAATAAATCTCTTGAACTACGCAGTGAAGAGAGGGAGTGGGGGGGATGTGTGCTGGTATTGTGTGAGAGGGGGCGGGGCCTGTCACACAAGACCCGCGGCCGCATAGCGCTCCTCGTGTTCCTTTCTCTAATCTCTAAACGTCTTCTACATGAGTGAAAGTGAAGAACGCGCCGGGTGTCAGTTCCCACATGTCCCCCTCCGCCCCGTCGGACCTCTAAGTAGGACAGAACCGGGTCCGGCGCCGTTACTTGATCCCACCAAGCCTCTCTCTCTCTCTCTCTCTTTGTGAACCGGAGTTTCATTCAAACGAGTCTGCAGGGGGGGGGCGTGTTCAAAACTTTGTGTGCTTGGAATCCTTTTGTCGCCACTAAACTTGACTCACTTCCTGTCACCTTTCTCCTCGTAAACGGCCTCAATTATTCCTCCAGTCCTTTCACACTCTGCTAATCATTACATTCTTGTCCCCCCCCCCCCCCCAAAAAAAAAAAAAATAGAAATGTGAGTTCGGAGCGAAGCGAGGCGAGGAGGAAGCTGAGGGAGTGCACGGGATTGGTCGATTCGCTCATGTACATCGTCCAATCCCAGATCGACTTTAAAGAAGTCGACAATAAGGTGAGTTGAAACATAAAATAAAAAAAATCATTCTGCCGTCAGTGTGGTTGAAAAAAAGAAAATGCAAGTGGCTGCGAGAGCGCCGTGTGAAGTCTGATGAGTTGTGATGTCACTGGAGTCGGCCTCGCCCGGGGCGGAGAGGAGTTGGAAAATGAGAGAATAATCTCGGGGTGTGGCGTGGGAGAGAATCGGCTTCTCGGACCTCCCGAAGCCGCCGCTCGAGGCGAGCGTCACGACGAGCAGAACGGGCTCTGTGGTTGAGATGCATTGTGGGTAATGCATGGAATAAAATAAAAAAAAATGTATTCCCTCTATAATCTGACCCAACGGAGTCACAGGAGGGACGTGTTAAGTTGGTCGAGGGTTCTTTTTACAGGGTTCGTACGGTCATGGAAAACCTGGAAAAGTCATGGAATTTTGAAATGCTGTTTTCCAGGCCTGGAAAAGTCATGGAAAAAACTAAAATCCCAAAAGTTTTGAAAAAGTCATGGAATTTTGTTATACTAATATATTCATGTCGTTCATCTGCGCCGAGTTTGAAATAATGAATATGCTATAAATGTTCTCATACTCTTAGTACCAATTATCCGTGCATTCATTTGGGTCATTTAAAGTATACTTTGTGCTTTGGAATTCTAATTGTTAGTTTAAATGCGACATTTTCTCACTTTTTCATATTTATATCAAGATTTCACAAAATGTTTGGTCATGGAAAATTGGTTAAAGTCATGTAAATTCATTGGTCAAAATGTGTAAGAACCCTGTTTTTAAACTAAATGTAACACGTTAATTTAAGCGTGTTTTGAATTGGTTATTTGGCATTCCAATAATTCTCTCTCTCTCTCTCTCCCCCATCTCTTTTTCCTCCCTCCATCTTTGCAGTTGATAGAGAACAGTGTGTGTCTGCTGAGGAACTTGTCCTATCAGGTGCATCGGGAAATCCCCGGCTGCGAGCGATACCAGGAGGCCGCGCCCCTCAACCAAGGCCCCGCCCCCTCCGGCCAGAAGGGCGGCTGCTTCAGCTCCCGCAAGAGCAAAGGTCAGAGAGAGAGAGAGAGAGAGAGAGAGAGAGAGAGAGAGAGAGAGAGAGAGAGAGAGAGAGAGAGAGAGAGAGAGAGAGAGAGAGAGAGAGAGAGAGAGAGAGAGAGAGAGAGAGAGAGAGAGAGAGAGAGAGAGAGAGAGAGAGAGAGAGAGAGAGAGAGAGAGAGAGAGAGAGAGAGAGAGAGAGAGAGAGAGAGAGAGAGAGAGAGAGAGAGAGAGAGAGAGAGAGAATTTGTTTGGTCAGTAGGAGGAACATTTGCGGTGATGTCACTGTTGACAATGGCGTCTCACGAAACTGATACACACACACACATGCGCGCAAACAAAACCACTCACACACACAGGAATGTTAGTAATCTCCCGACTGCTCGATCACTCGTCCTCTGCTGCGCAAACTGTTTGTGTTTCAGTGAGAGTATTGATTTAAATATTCTACACGCCCCCTTTCTACTGTTTAGCTTTATCCATGTTATTTTATTATTAATGTGTGTGTATGTATATATATATATATATATATTGTGAGTGTGTGTTCATTAATTTAGTGTTTTTCATCATTTAGATTCTGTATCTTTTTAAATGTTCTTTTTAATTAGATATGAGGCAATATAGAAAAAAATATTTTCAATGTATAAAATCTGAACTATACATGATAGCAGTATTTATATAAAATAAAAGGTTGTTAATAAAGAATTAAGAACAATCGCTTAGTTTATGAAATCATCCCAATTTTCGCACCGCAGGAGAGATTCAGTCTACAATGATATGAAACGGAGCAAATTAAATGTCTTAAGACTAGTTTCACTCCTGAAAACCATGAATCTGAATTAATCGCTCATTTGTCTCAGCTTTAAAATAATGCAACACAGATATTGTCGTATAAATAACCAGATCTTCGGGCTGATTGCCGTTTTTTAACAGCAGGCTGTACAGAAAGCATCATAATTAAACGACTGTGACAGACAAAGGTGTGAAATACAAGAAATGTGTCTGATGACTCGACACCACGCTGCTCACCTGTGTATTTATACTTTTCATGCGTAGAACTGAATCCCGGCGTCAGCGTGACGGTTCCCCCCGTGTCTGTGAACCCGTCACATGAGCTGCTGCTCTGTATTCGCTTTATTCGGCCTCTGCCACGTTGCTGATGTGTGTGTGTGTGTGTGTGTGGTGGCAGCGGGGCTGTTGATGATGATGATGATGGGGGGGGGGGGGACCAGGTGGCTCAGTGATGGCTGCTTTCCTCTCACTCACTGTAAATGCTCTCTCTTCCTCCTGTTCTGTCTCTCTTCTCCTCCCTCCCCTTTTCTCCGTTTTCATGCTGGGCTACAGATGAGTGGTTTTCCAAAGGTAAGCTCTTTACCTGTATGACTGCACCTTGCTTCTGCCGTAGTGTTAGTGGTCGTAGCGTAGCCGAGCTAACGGTGTCACTAACATTGCACGTCTCACGCATCTCAGTGTTTCGGTCCTGGCGCACCTCCGACTGACCGAGAACACGTTTGACTAACGATCGGAGCGTCGCCCGAGCGTTTCTCTCACGCCGGATGTCTGATTGCAGGTCGAAAAGATGAAGATGCGGCCGCAGACGTAATAGACATTCCAAAGAGGACCGCGCCGGCTAAAGGTAACGGAGTCGACGCCTATCCTGCAATCCAGAAAGCCCCAAAATATTCATTACCTTCGCATTGAACATGCGGAAGGTAATGTTTCGATCGCCGTGTATTTGTATGCGTTCGTGCGTGTTATTCGCATAAGTCAAAAAGTATTAAACCAAATCGCATGGAATTTGGTGAGATGATTGGTTATTATCCGGGGACCGTTTGATTAGATTTTGGGATCGATCGGGTCAAAGGTCAAGGTCATGAAAAGGTCTAAATCTTCTTTTTACCATAGCACGGTCAATTTTTATGTTCATAATTCAATGCCCAATCTTGTGATATGAGAAGGTATGCACTCTACCGAGTGCCCGTTCCATTTTTTTCTTCATATTATTACCGTTGCATTGAAAATGCGGAAGGTTGTGTTTTGATTGCCATTTATTTATTTATTTATTTATTTATTTGTGTGTGTTACTCGCATAACTCAAAATGTATCAAATCGAATCGCATGAAATTTGGTGGGATGATTGGGTATTATCCGGGGACCATTTGATTAGATTTTCGGATCGATCGGGTCAAAGGTCAAGATCAAGGTCATGAAAAGGTCAACATCTTCTTTTTACCATAGCACGGTTAATTTATATCCAATCCAACTAATGCCAACATGTTCATAGTTCAATGCCCCATCGTGTGATGTGTGAAGGCCTGCGCTCTACCGAGTGCCCGCTCTAGTTCAACGTGTTGTGTTCCTCCTCTGTAGGCTATGAGCTGCTGTACCAGCCGGAAGTGGTCCGCATCTACACCTCCCTGCTGAAGGAGTCCAAGAACCCCACCGTGCTGGAGGCCTCGGCCGGAGCCGTCCAGAACCTGTGCGCCGGACGCTGGACCGTAAGAGTAGTTTTGGAAAATATCGTAGCGAACGAGAAGATAGATCTGTGCAAATCTCCTGGAGCTCGCCAGATGAGGCATTCGAATCTTGAGGGTATTTTGGGAATGAACTACGACATCAGTACCCACACCCTTTTCCAAAAGGCTTACTTCTCTTGGGTGTCGCCCACAACCTTACACGCCGCTACCACGACCATGTCCTGCCCTTCAGAATAAAGTATCCATGTCCTGCCCTTTAGAATAAAGTAACCGTCTCCGGTGTTTAACAGAGTTTTTTCCAGGTCTCAAATGACACTTTCTAAGCACTGTGCCTAAGAGGTTAATGTTAGGAATACAGAGTTTAGGACGGTCATGGAAAACCTGGAAAAGTCATGGAATTTAAAAAAAAAGGTTATTTCCAGGCCTGGAAAAGTCAGTAAAAATCCCAAATATTTTTGTTATATTCATATGTTTATTCACGCTGAGTTTGATTTAAAAGAATAAACATTTATATACATAATTAGTCATGGAAATTTGGTTTTAAAGTCCTGGAAACCCATTGGTCACCATGTGGATGAACCTGTTCATTGGTCATGTGGATGAACCTGTTCATTGGTCGTGTGGATGAACCTGTTCATTGGTTGTGTGGATGAACCTGTTCATTGGTCATGTGGATGAACCTGTTCATTGGTCATGTGGATGAACCTGTTCATTGGTCATGTGGATGAACCTGTTCATTGGTCATGAGGATGAACCTGTTCATTGGTCGTGTGGATGAACCTGTTCATTGGTCATGAGGATGAACCTGTTCATTGGTCGTGTGGATGAACCTGTTCATTGGTCATGTGGATGAACCTGTTCATTGATCATGAGGATGAACCTGTTCATTGGTCGTGTGGATGAACCTGTTCATTGGTCATGTGGATGAACCTGTTCATTGATCATGAGGATGAACCTGTTCATTGGTCGTGTGGATGAACCTGTTCATTGGTCATGTGGATGAACCTGTTCATTGGTCATGAGAATGAACCTGTTCATTGGTCATGTGGATGAACCTGTTCATTGGTCATGTGGATGAACCTGTTCATTGGTTGTGTGGATGAACCTGTTCATTGGTCATGTGGATGAACCTGTTCATTGGTCATGTGGATGAACCTGTTCATTGGTCATGTGGATGAACCTGTTCATTGATCATGAGGATGAACCTGTTCATTGGTCATGTGGATGAACCCTGTGAATACCTCCGGATGTAATCGTTGTCTTGTCTTTGCAGTACGGGCGGTACATCCGCGCCCTGCTGCGCCAGGAGAAGGGTCTCCCCATGATGACCGAGCTGTTGGCCCACGGCAACGACCGCGTGGTGCGCGCCATGTCCGGCGCCCTGCGCAACATGGCCATCGACGCACGCAACCGAGATCTACTAGGTGAGGGCGCCGAGCGCTCCGTGGGGCCGAGCCCGTGGCATCGTGTGACGAGGGCGGCGCGTTTTACATTTCTTCTATGTATGTGTGTGTGTGTGTGTCGTCAGGTAAACACGCGGTGCCTCACCTGGTGGCCAACCTGCCCGGCGGCGGTCAGAGTCAGCCGGTGCGGGCGCTGTCGGAGGAGACGGTGGTGTCGGTGCTGAGCACGCTGCACGAGGTGCTGGGCTCCAGCCTGGAGGCCGCCAAGACCCTCAGGGCCTCGCAGGGCATCGAGAGGCTGGTGCTCATCAACAAGGACGGGTGAGGGGCCGCCGCCAAGACCACCGCCGGGCCGCCGCCAAGACCACCGCCAAGACCACCGCCAAGACGGCCTCCGGGCCCGCTTGAATCGCACGTCTCCTTTGAGCTTTTATAATGCGGCTTTACTCGTAAGAGTTTACTTGCTTGCCTTTTGGGCTTTTTCGCTTCATTCACGCCTTAGAGGGGGCGGGGCTTATCTCCGTGGAAACAGTTATCATCTCCTTCATCCACCATGAAGAACTAACCACTAGTTCTGCTTTATATTTGTTGAGGACGTCCCACAAATGTTTTTTTTTAAGAAAGACGCTGAAAATATAATCCGGCAGACGCTCTCAATACGCAACATTTAAAAAAAAAAAAAAAAAAAAAAAAATCATGTTTATACCGAGATTTCAGTTTGGTCATGGACATTTGGTTTAAAGTCCTGGAAAAGTTCTAGAAATCCACTGGTCAACATGTGTAAGAACCCTGGCTTGACTTTGTGGCATTTCGCTTCATTCACGCCTTAGAGGGGGCGGGGCTTATCTCCGTGGAAACAGTTATCATCTCTTTCATCCGCCATGAAGAACTCGCCACTAGTTCTGCTTTATACTCGTTGAGGACGTCACACACACATGTGAACATCTAACGCCTCGTGTTTTGGTTCATAACATTAATATAAATAAATATACAGGGTTCGTATAGTCACTGAAAACCTGGAAAAGTCATGGAATTTTAAAATTCGCATTTCCAGGAAAAGAACAGGAAAAAACTTAAATCATAAAAGTTTGGGAAAAGTCACGGAAATGTGTTATAATCACATGTTCATTTACGCCGAGTTTGAAATAATTAATAAATCTTTTAAAGAAAGACGCTCAAAATATAAGCCGGCAATAGGCAACATTTAAAAAAATTTCATATTTCTACCGAGATTTTAGTTTGGTCTTGGAAATTTGGTTTAAAGTCCTGGAAATATATATATATATATATATATATATATATATATATATATATATATATATGTATGTATGTATCTATGACATCACCCGTAGGCTCACACAGCTCGGTGACTCTTCCGCTCCACTAGAGCAGCCGTTGGATTCACCAATGGAGGAGCAGCTCAACACTGATTGGCTCTCGCAACTCGTCGTCGGGCGAACTTTTTACCCAAGTTGAAATATTAAAACGTAAAGCGAATTTTCTCGCCGCGCAATTCGCGTCAAAATCCCGCCCGTGAAAATGTTCATCCATCGCAACTCGCGTCCGTGCGCTGACTCTGCATCCGGGATCTACTCCCGCGAACACTTCGCAACTCTTTTCTTGTGAACGCAGCTTCAGTCTTCATCTTTTCCTCTGACCGCCTCTCTCCCCGGCAGTCACCGCTCTGAGCGCGAGGTGCGCGGCGCCGGCCTGGTGCTGCAGACGGTGTGGGGCTACAAGGAGCTGCGGCGCACTCTGGAGAAGGACGGCTGGAAGAAGACGGACTTCATGGTCAACTTGAACCCGCCTAGCAACAACACCAGAGCCAACGGCGGCTACGAGGACAGCACCCTGCCGCTCATCGACAAAGGTCGGGGGGCCGCAACGCCAAATATACCAGCTACATTTAATTTAAATACCGACTTATGGCCTCAGGGGTTGTTTTGCATATTGAACCGTCGCTAACAGTTCAACCACTAGGGGTCAGGTAACTCATCTCTTTGATGTTGACTTTGCTCATGCACGGCACTTTTTTCACATCAGAGTTCATGAAAAACCTGGAAAAGTCATGGGATTTAAAACATTGTTATTTTCAGGCTTGGAAAAGTCCAAAAGTTTTGTAAAAATTTTGGACATTTTTAATATTCGCATGTTTATTTACGCTGAGTTTGCAATAATTCATGTTTTTGAAAGAAAGGCGCTCTAAATAGAAGCCGGCATGCACAAAACATTTAAACATTTATATAAATGTTTATTCTTTTAATGAAACTATTGTCTTTGTGTGTTTGTTACCCAGGAGGCAAAGGGGACCGGGATATGATCCCAATGAACGACATGGGACCAGGCAAGTGCTCCTGGCATATGTCTCTCTCTCTCTCTCTCTCTCTCCCTCTCTCTCTCTCTCTCTCTCCTCTGATTTAACATAGTGTGTGTCCTCTTCAGATGCCTACTCCACACTGGACCAGAGGGGGAGAAGGAACACTTTGGATAACACACTCAAACCTGCTGACAAGAATGCAGTACAGGTAAAAAAACATGAGCACACACACACACACACACACACACACACACACACACACACACACACACACACACACACACACGTGAATAATAATAATCAATAATAATCATGGTTCTGGATATCGATTACACATCATCACCACAAATGGATGGAAATATGGATCTTAATTTAATTGTGCAACACACACACAAACAAACTCACACACACAAACAAACGCACACAGAAACGCACAGACAGAAACACACATGCACGCACACACAAAATCACACACTCCCGCACACAAAAACACAAGCACACACATAAATACACACATACACATGAAAATGCATACACACACAAATACAAGCACACACACATAAAAACACACGCACACATACAAATGCACACGCACACACAGAAAATCACACACACGTACACACACACAAAATCACACACGCACACAAAAACATACACACACATAAAAACACGCACACACAGAAAATCACACAAACACGTACACACAGAAAATCACACGCACACACATAAAAGCACACACGCATGCACACACGCATGCACACATGCATGCACACACACATACACACACACACACCCGTCGTTGGACCTCCAGCTCGAGCGTTACCGTGGGAACGGAGCAGTTCTCACACACAGGCGGCATGTCGATGCACGCCTCACAGCGCCGTGGTTGTCTCGCATATTTCCCACCGGGTCGTTTCTCCCCTGAACACAACGTAACACGAGACTAACCGTTTTCTATTATTAACCGTTTTCTATTATTAACCCTTTACTTTCTCCTCCGACGCCCTTATTCCCTCTTTTCTCTCTCTCGCTATTTCATGTTTCCTCCTTTTGGATTTTCCCACTATTTATCCTTTTTTTATTTCTGTTTCCCCTCTTCCTCGCTGTGTGTGTGTGTCACCTTTGGTCTCCTTTCTCTATCACACACTCCTCCTCTCTCTCTCTCTCTCTCTCTCAGGGAGGGATGTATGGGGAGAGGCAGGCCTCTTTGCCTCTCATGGATTCTTACGATGGTTAGGCCACACCCACTGTCACACTGCATGTCAGCGCATGGTATGTGTGTCCCACAGGCCGCTCCCCTCGACTCACCGCACGGCCTACATATCTTAAGTTGTGCGTTAAAAGTTGTGCGTTTGACGAGTATTGTGATGTTTGTGAATAGTATCGTTGTTGTTGTTGTGATTTGTGTGTTTTTTTTTTTTTTTTTTTGTACAGTTTGTGTAATTTGTGTCTTAACTTTGATAGAGTCGATATTCTTTCTAGTATTTATACTTTTAAAATATATCTAATGTAACCCTCTGTGTCTTACATCCACGCGATCAATCCCCACTCTTGTGCCTCTTGGTCTCTTCCAGAAAAACTGATCGTGTGCATCACGAGACGACCACCGCCTCCCACCTACTGCCCTTGCTGAACTGACTACGGCGTATCGACCGGGGACTGAATGCCATCCTTCAAACCCCCTCTTCACTCTTAACGCAGCCTCTCTCTTCTCCCTCTCTCTCTCTCTCTTCTCTCTCTCTCTCTCTTTCACTTTGTTACATTCCTCCATTGCAGCTGACAAACTAATGGATACCACTCGAAGAAAGAAAAAAACTGACGTGGATCTGCGCTCTCGCCCCCTAGTGGACAACCGCGGACGAGACACTATGACCACTTTGTGCTCTGCAAGTCCCTGAACTCCACAAAAAAATAATTCTAACCACTCAAGTGAAGAACCCGGGGGCCACAACACTACATCTCCATAGGACACTACGACACTAATGCTCTCTCTTTTTGACGAAAAAGCAAGAGACTGTGGCTTTTTTTTTCTATTTCTCGGAGGTGGGAGATTAGATTTAAATTAGAAAGTCGGGATCAGAGCAGGACACTTTACGTTGAAATGTTGCGTACTCATTCTCTCTCTCATTATTAATACACACACACACACACACACACACACAATGATGTTCTCCTCCCACTGATCTAATCAGATGCGTGTAAAAGCGTCTGCCTCTGTTTTTCGGGTAGTGGTTGTTCCTCTTCTCGCTTCTGCTCCGTACCACATGTACATCGTGCCAAAGGACACTGCCGCCGCCGCCGCCGCCGCCACCGCCAATAACCCAACGCCAGAGCGCCACTCGCCGAAAGGGCTGTGCAGCCCACGTCGGGTCGGACCGCCCGGCGACGAGACGCATGGGGGGACGCTACCGTTCGTTTCTGTATTTGATTGTGATCCACGAATATATAAAAAAAACATAAAAAAGGGGGTGGCGGGTTTCAGTATCCAGATATTCTCAGACAGAAATAGAGGATAGAGGTTGTTTCTGTTTCTAAGCCCCGCCCCCGCAACATTTGTAATCCTTAGGAGGTATCACAGGATTTTTTGGGGTCTGTTTACTTGTCATCAGATGTGTACATACCAGACCAAACGGCATCCGTGTGCCTCGCTCATCCAGGAGAGGTCTGACGGGCGACCAATCACGGTGTCTCTTTCTTCTTCTTCTTCTTCTTCTTCTTCTTCTTCTTCTTCTTCTTCTTCTTCTTCTTCTTCTTCTTCTTCTTCTCTTTCTTCTTCTTCTTCTACAGCGGGTTACCAGTTGATAAATACTGTATATGGAACTCATCAGTTTTCTATTCTGCAAAAAAATAATATAATAATGTGACCTTGTACGTATGTAAAACTGGATTCTCGTTAATGGAATTGGTTGTTTTTTCTCTCCAATAAGATATATAAAACTCTTGAGTTCTGTATAACTTACTTGCTTCTCGAACCCCGGAGCCGAGCTGGCTTCAAGACGACAGAACCGAACGCGGGAGGAGGCGCATGGTGTCTGTTTGGTTCTTTTTTTGCCCAAATTTCTGAAGTACAGTTCTGCTTGTTCTGTAGAAGAATAGTTTATTCTTAGTGCCGAGTGAGATGTAGATACTTACTGAGTGGATGATTAAAAGAAGCACTAGGGGAGGGTATACTGTGTTTTTCTTTCTTTTTTTGTTACCTTTTTTTAAAAATGTGTTTGTTATCCATCCCCAATTGAAACAGACAGGAGGGTGCCTCTTTTTCTCTAAGTAACGAGTTGCCTTCGAGAATGGACTGACTAAAAAAAAAGAGGAGAGCAAGTGTAAGAAGGCATAGACCAGAATTTTCTATTGGAAAAAGTGGAGAAAATAAATAAATAAAAGCACATTTAAAATTATATACAAGAGTATATTTGTTAATTTTAATGGTTTAAAATGTCTTACTTTTTCTTTTTTATATATATATATATATATATATATATTGATTTGGGTTAAATTGTTTTTGGGTGCTCTTGGTGAATGCATATGCAATCCGCTTTATCTTTTTGATTGAACACATTCAGTCTGTAATCTCAAATTAAATGCAAAACAAGTCAAAGCTGAACACAAATCATCCGACAGTCATCAGATTACTGGAAACATATTAAATCTCATTCTGGACTACACCTTAATCTCTTTGCCTTGGCTCTTAAAAAGTTGCACATTCTCATTTACGAATGAATCATGTAACTAGCAATACTGTTTTTAATAAAAAAGAAAATGATTTTTCAGAGTTCATGTGGTGCCTCTTGTTTATCTTACTATTTTAACCCTCTTGTTACCTTCAAATGTACTAACATATTTTACCCTTTTTGACCCCAGCAATTAAAACCTCCATAAAATGATTAGAATTAACATTGTTTCCCAAGTTTAAGTGTCAGGTACTTTTTGTTTGTTTGTTGATACCTAAATAGCCCTTTAAATACATAAAAAAGTTGATATTTCTTATATATTTTACAGTGGAAAAACAGCCTGGGGTCAAATTGACCCCAAAGAACACTGATGTGTAGAAGTTGTGTTCAGGACATTGAAAACATATCATGTGAATTTTATGTTTTCCCACTTATCCACAATAAATTAGGAAAAGTCATGAAAAATAAAGCAAAACAAATGTCAATCATATTTTTAGAGACGTCAAACATTGAAGGGTCAATTTGACCCCAAAGGTAATAGGGGGGTTAATATCTCACTATTTTATTATCTCACTATTCTAATATCTCACTATTTTAATACCTCACTATTTTAATATCTCACTATTCAAATATCTCACTATTTAATATCTCACTATTCTATTATCTCACTATTCTATTATCTCACTTCTAATACCTCACTATTCTAATATCTCACTATTTTAATATCTCACTATTCTAATACCTCACGATTCTAATACCTCACTATTTTAATATCACTATTCTAATACCTCACTATTTTAATATTTCACTATTCTAATATTTCACTCTTCTAATACCTCACTATTCTAATACCTCACTATTTTAATACCTCACTATTCTAATATTTCACTCTTCTAATACCTCACTATTCTAATACCTCACTATTTTAATACCTCACTATTTTAATATCACTATTCTAATACCTCACTATTTTAATATCTCACTATTCTAATACCTCACTATTTTAATATTTCACTATTCTAATATTTCACTCTTCTAATACCTCACTATTCTAATACCTCACTATTTTAATACCTCACTATTCTAATATTTCACTCTTCTAATACCTCACTATTCTAATACCTCACTATTTTAATATTTCACTATTTTAATAATGGTTCAGTGAGTTACTGTGGACGTGGTCCCTCGGCCTGTGCTGTCATGTGCAAAGCGGCCGGTAGGGGGCGCTTCGAGGCGGCGGCCAACTCTTTGCCACTACGACAACCTGTATCTGTGCAGGGAGCCGACGGACATGTAACCTGACGCCCCCGACGTCTTCACCGCGTTAACGTGCAGCTTAATGGCGCAGAAAAGCCCGCACAAGTGCAACGGATGCATAAAGAAACTGGTAAGTGTTAGCGATGCTCGTTAGCTTGCCGTTAGCCGCGTCACGTTAGCTTTTCGGAGCGCAAGCGCCACGGTCGTGTCCGCTAACGTCGTTAGCGCGGCGTTAGCTTCAAGTATTCATCCCGCTGGGTTACGTTATTAATCCACTTAACGTTATAATTTAAAAGGTGGACATTCGTGTTTATTCTCTCCATTAGTGTGATAATGGTGTAACGCCAGCTAGCTTATTTTTTTAGCCGCCGAGACTAGAAGAAGTTAGTTAGCTAACTTCCTGTAACTCTTTTAATCATGATCACATAAAAACACGCGTTGGTCAAGTTTGTAAATAAGCCGGTTGTGTTGGAAGAGAACATTATACAAAATACAAATGGAATAAACTTGCCCTAAAAAAAATAAAAATGTCTGTCACTTATTTTCCCGAACATGAAGTTCACCAACATGTCAGAGGCGCCGCTCCACGTGGTTCATGTAGAGCAGAGATACTCAACTAAAGCTCCTCTATGTTGATATAAAGAATAGATGCTCATCTAAATGCTCCTCTATGTTGATATAAAGCAGAGATACTCAACTAAAGCTCCTCTATGTTGATATAAAGCAGAGATACTCATCTAAATGCTCCTCTATGTTGATATTAAGCAGAGATACTCAACTAAAGCTCCTCTATGTTGATATAAAGAATAGATACTCATCTAAATGCTCCTCTATGTTGATATAAAGCAGAGATACTCAACTAAAGCTCCTCTATGTTGATATAAAGAATAGATACTCATCTAAATGCTCCTCTATGTTGATATAAAGAATAGATACTCATCTAAATGCTCCTCTATGTTGATATAAAGCAGAGATACTCAACTAAAGCTCCTCTATGTTGATATTAAGCAGAGATACTCATCTTAATGCTCCTCTATGTTGATATTGTTGACGTCACATCTCTTATTGAATGCACCGCCTTGCATTTTAAAGGAAGAAGTTGCTCGTGAAGAACTATTTTAACCCTCCTGTTACCTCAACATCTTTTACCCTTTTTGACCACAGCAATTAAAACCTCCAGAAAAGGATTATAATTAATATTGTTTCCCAAGTTTAAGTGTCAGGTACTTCATGTTTGTTTGTTGACGACCTAAATAGCCCTTTAAATAAATAAACAAGTTGATATTTCTTGTATGTTTTACACAGTGAAAAACAGTTGTGTTCAGGACAGTGAAAACGTCTCATGTGAATTTGACCTTTTCCCAGTTGTCCCCAATAAATTTGGAAAAGTCATGAAATATAAAGCAAACAACATGACGTGAATAATTTTTTTAGAGATAAACATTGAATAGGTAATAGGAGGGTTAACATTATAGGGGCATTTCTAGTAGCTTTTAAGGTGCTTTACTAAAGGAAAAGGAACAACAAGTGACAATAGACGATGAATTGAGGCCATTATATTTCATTAAATGTCATTTAGCAGACGCTTTTATCCAAAGCGACTTACAATAAGTGAATCAACTTAGAGTACAAACTAAGAACAACCAGAATACAGAAAGCAACATTTACTCAACATGGGCAAACTATAAAAGTACCATAATAAGATATTTAAGAGCCACTGAAGTGCAAATCTGTGTTTTAATCCAGATATAGTCGGAAAAGATGTGTTTTTAGTTTCCAGCGGAAGCTGTCGAGACTTCCTGCGGCCACCGCTGGTGCCCACACTAGTAGATGTGCATCGAGATCAACCGTATTTCATTTATCTGACTCCTCTGCTGTGCTTCCCAGGACCCATGAGGACATGCAGCGGTACAGGTGGCCAGGTTATGACATGCAGCTTCTTGGAGAGCTGCAGAAGCAACAGAACAATGCTCAATTCTGTGATGTCCTGCTGAAAACCGAGGGTGAGCTGTGTGAGCATACGTAACAATAAGGATAAGGCTGCAGAATCAGTAACTTCTTTTAAATCACTTCTTAAAACCCATTTTTATAGAACAGCTTTTAAGTGATCTAGTCTTTTTATGCAGAGCTTTGGTTCCCCTAATTTGGTTTGTCTGTTTTTAATTTATTTGTAATGGATTAATTAATTAGTTGTTTAATGTATTTTTAATTAATTAATTTATTTGTAATTTATTAGTTTCTTAATTTATTTGGAATTTCTTTTAAATCACTTTTTAAAACCCATTTTTATAGAACAGCTTTTAAGTGATCTTGTCTTTTTATGCAGAACTTTGATTCCCCTAATTTGGTTTGTCTGTTTTTAATTCATTTGCAATTTATTTGTTTTTTAATTTATTTGTATTTTATTTATTTTGTAATTTATTTGTTTTAATTTGTAATTTATTTATTTTTCATTTTAATATATACTTTTAAATGTAATATTGTTTTCTTACTATTCCACTTGTTTTGCTTTGACTCTCTGTGGAGCACTTTGTAAACATTGTTTTTAAAGGTGCTATATGAATAAAGTGATTATTATAATCATTTTTTTAAATTGAAATGTAAATACGATATTAACATCTTTCCTCTTGTTTTAGGCATCTCGGTCCCGACCCACAGCTGCATCCTCGCGGCGCTCAGTCCGTACCTCTCCCAGAAGCTGTCCGCCTCCCCGCCGCCTCCGTCGGGCGAGAAGCGCGAGCTGTGCCTGCAGGCCGTGACGGCGCGCACGCTGCTGAAGCTCGTCGGCCTGCTGTACTCCGGGGAGGTGGAGGTGAAGGGCAGCGCCGAGCAGGACGACCTGCTGGCCGCCGCCTGCCGCTTCGGCATCGCGCACCTGGTGGAGGGACAGGCGGCCGCGCGGGCGGGGGAGGGGAGCCGCCAGAACGGGCGCGTCCGGAGCCGCCGGGAGGAGGAGGAGGAGGAGGAGGACGAGAGCGGAGCGCCGCGGGCCCAGGGCGCCGCGTGGAGGAACGCCGCGGGGAGGCGGAGCTCTTCTTCGCGCTCGGCCCGAGGCGAGCCTCCGTCCTCGGCGCCGGAACACGCCGGTCGTCCCGCCGCGCCGCGATCCCAAAGCGCCGCGGCCGATAGACGTTTCTTCTCCCCGCCCTCCTCGCTCATGTCCGACGGAGAGTTGGCGTTCGGAGGACCGGCGGACCCGACTACTCCGACCTCGTCCGCGTTCTCTTTCTCTCTCGACGACGACTCCAGCTCCGCGCGGGCGTCGGCCGGAGAGGCGGCGCGGCCGACGGTCAGAAGAACAAACGGCAAACCGGCCGTCGTCCGGGAGGATGAGGAGCGACCGAGAGACGGGGGCGAGACGCGAGGAAGAGGAGGAGGAGGAGGAGGAGGAGGAGGAGGAAAGTCGGCGGAGATGTGTCACGCGCGGCCGAACGTCGGGATCAAGAGCCTCGCCAAGTTGAGACGGATGCAGCAGATGATGGAGAAGCAGAACACGCAGATCTCCATCAAGGTAGTTTATTATTATTGTTATTATTATTATTGTTATTACGTATAGAAGAATAAACCGGGAGTGGATGGTCCTGCAGGTTCATAAACTTTAACCCTCCTGTTGCCTTTAGGGTCAATTTGACCCCAGGCTGTTTTTCACTGTGTAAAATATATAAGAAATATCAACTTTTTTATGTATTTAAAGGGCTATTTAGGTATCAACAAACAAACAAAAAGTACCTCACACTTAAACTTGGGAAACAATGTTAATTCTAATAATTTTATGGAGGTTTTAATTCCTGGGGTCAAAAAGGGTCAAATATGTTAGTAAATGTGAAGGTAACAGGAGTTAAAAACTAAATTAGGTGAGATTATAAATTAGATTTTTTTTTTTAATAAACTTCCTTGGGATGGACGGTCAAAGTTCACTGAGGAAGAGACACTTTTACTTTTGTGTTGAAGAAAATATCTAAATATGGGGGAGGGGGAGGGGGAGGGGGGGGGGGGCATTGGGGGTTAAGGATGTCGACCACGACAGCCCAGGTTTAAAGTGAGATCTTGACACGTCTCTCTCTCCTTCACCTCGTCTGCTGTCGGGCGTAAAGAAAGACTTTTCTTTTTGCGTCTCACTACTTCTAGGACACTTTTCACAGACAGTTTTTGTTTTGTTCTGTTGCACTGTTGTTGTTGTGTGACGCTGTTTGAGACCTTTTAACCTCCTGGGACCAACGCTGAAGCTCACCTGTGGCATTGTGTCGCGTTTTCTTAAATATGATGCAATTGAAAAGATGAGAGCTCAACCAACGACGTAGAGAACGGCTTCGTCTAACCCAACGTGTCGGGCTGTCGCTCAACCGCCGTCGCCTTTAAAGTTTGAGTCGCGTCACGGCTGTTTTAAAAAAAAAAAGGATTTTTGTTTTCACGACTGTTTTTTTCCGTCTCGCCGATGTCAAAACAAACTTGAGAGGAATCCTGATGGTTTTCATCTGGTTTCTTCCCTCTGCAGGTGAAGCTGAGGAGGCGGACGAACGAAGAAGTCTGGGAGGTGGTGAGCATGCAAAACACAGACAAGGCCCTTAAACGGGTATATATATATATATGTATGTATGTATGTGTATATATATATATATATATATATATATATATATATATATATATATATATATACATACACACACTACCATTCAAAAGTTTGGGGTCACTTAGAAATGTCTTTATTTTTCAAAGAAAAACATGTTTTTTGAAGGAAGATGACATTAAATTATTAAGAAATGCACTCTATACATTATTAACGTGGTAAATGACTATTCTAGGTTGAAATATCAGTTTTAATCAAATTTAATATCCACACGGTTGTATAGAGGCCCATCTCCAGTGTTCTAATGGCACATTGTGTCATCGCCTTAGAAGACTAGCGGAGGGGTAGAATATTAGAAAACCCTTTTGTTATTTTAGCACAGCTGAAAACAGTTAGGCTGGTGAAAGAAGCTTTTCAACTGGCCTTCCTTTTGAGCTTGAAGTCTGAAGAACACAATTCATATTTAAAATAAAAATCATTATTTCTAACCTTGTCAATCGATTTACTATATTTTCTATTCATTTTGCAATTCATTGGATAAATAAAAGTGAGTTTTCATGGAAAACACGAAATTGTCTCGATGGTGACCCCAAACTTTTGAACGGTAGTGTACGTGTGGTGATGTTTTATACACAAACGACACTCTTCATCCGGTTTAATTATGTTATAAATGTTTATATTTCAATTTTAGAATCGCTTCATCTGCTAAATTTGATAAACTCAACTTAACTTAGCATCACTAGATCTGTCTATAATTTTATGGACAGTTTCATCGTCATCAGATGATTATCTCACGAATAAAATCACACCATAATTAGACTTTTATAAAGTGTCATTTGATTGTTATCGCACTAAACTTGATGAAAGTTAAAGGACTGTCAGGGTTCGTACGGTCATGGAAAACCTGGAAAAGTTTAATTTTAAAATGGTAATTTCCAGGCCTGGAAAAGTCATGGAAAAAACTAAAATCATAAAAGTTTTGGAAAATTCATGGAAAAGAACTTAAATCATAAAAGTTTGGGAAAAGTCCTGAAAATAACTTAAATCATAAAAGTTTGGGAAAAGTCATGGAAAAAAACTAAAATCATAAAAATTTGGGAAAAGTCATGGAAATTTGTCATCACATTTTCATTTACACAGAGTTTGAAATAATTGACATGTTTTTAAGGAAAGGCGCTCAAAATGTAAGCCGCCGTACGCAACATTTTCTAAATTGTTCATGTTTAAACGGCGATTTCAGTTTTGTCATGGAAATTTGATTTAAAGTCCTGGAAAAGTCCTGGAAATCCATGAGTCTAAATGTGTAAGAACCCAGCCTGTGAGCGTCTTATCTTTCTACAGGACGGCTCCAGCCACCAGCGGCTGCAGACGGACCTCTCAGGGAGCGAGCCTCCTCCCCCCTGCTGTGTGCAGCCGGGCCCGACCCGGCACCCCGAGCCCGCCCCCACGCTTCACCCCGCCGACCACGGCGGCCCCGACGACGGCCTCGACCACGGCCTCGCGTCGCCGCCGCCCCCCCAGCCTCCGGGCCCGGCGGACGAGTGCGACGAGCAGATCGAGAAGCTGCTGGAGGACATCATGATGGGTCTGAACATCCTGCCCAACCTGGACCGCGACTGCAAGGAGCCCCACTGCCTCCAGCCGAGCCTCGGAGGAGCGGAGGCCGTCTGCCGGGAGCCGGCTGCAGAGAACGGGCAGCCGCGGAGCCGGATGCACGGCGGCGGCGCCGGCGCCGGCCCGCCGGGATGCGAGCATTACCCGGACTTTGGGACGCAGATCGGTCACGCGTCAACAGACCCAGGTATTCAGACGCGAGGGCCTCGGTGTTACATCTAGTGCTGACGAGCAGCTCATTAAACAAGAGACATTCATTCGTTAGAATAATGAATATTTATTCACATATAATAATAATAATACATACGATTTATATAGCGCTTTTCAAGGTACTCAAAGACGCTTTACAACACATAATTTAAAAAAAATCCTCAAAGCTATGCATTATAAATTAGGATAAAACAAACGATAAAAGCAAATAAGAACATACAGAGCACACCGTCATACATTTAAAGCAGTTTTGGACCGGTGGGTTTAGATTTGTGATTTGAATGATGACAGTTCGGTGCAGTCTCGGATGTTTTTGGATATATGTGGAGGCTCTCTATAGCTTCATCCTTTTATCTATTTAGTCCTTTTTTATTTGAGATTTATTTAGCTTGTTTACGTCACAGCATTTAGAAAAAGGCCCCTCACAATTTCTTAAAAGGAGATGTTTTTAAAAATCTTTTATATTAATGAATTGACTTATTTATCCATAGTCTGTGTATTTGTTGCAGAAGAGAAACCGAACAGGAGTAACGGCAGGAGAGAAAAGCAATGTCTCTCTAAACGGGTGTAAACTCCTGTTGGTCTACGTCAAGTTTCTTATTCTGTCCGATCAAAATGACATTTTCTCAAATTTAGTAATTTTACTTTCCTATAAAATAGAGAAAAGCAACAACACCAAAAGCTGGAATAAGGAAATATTTCTGAGTAATTGATTCTCTTAATTAAACTTTTTTTACATCTGGTAATGAGCAGAAAGGTTCAAATTAAATCTTAAAGCTTGTTTTGTAAAGTTAAGCAGTTGCTCAATAAATGTAAGCAACACAAGATCAGGTGGAGTCTACCTGAGATGTTTCTTCCGGTGTTAATCCCCCCCTCATGATCCCTTCTCACCTGTCCCACAGGTATCTACTGTTGTTTCACAGCTCAGAACCCGCCCGGCTGCTCGAGCCTTCCGTCTGCGCAGCCGTCTGCGGCGCCCATCCACCAACGGCCGCGTTCCCCCCTCCCCCGCTATCGCCCCGCCGCCGCATCCGCGGGGCCAACGGATGGAACGAGCCACCAGGGGGCGCCGCCGTCCAAGACGCGACATTACCCGTACCCGGAGCCGCTCGCCGGGCAGAAGCCCCTCCCCCCCGCTCTGCTCGAGCTGCTGCCGCTGGTTAACGGGAGCGAGGCGCGGCCCTTTCCCCCCTCGGCGTGCGTGGGAGACTTGCGTCTCCCCCGATGTCTCTCTCCGTTGCGGCCTCCCTTCGACCTCCCGTCTTCCTCCGCTTCTGCGACCCGGAGCGGCGGCGGCGTCCGGCCGCGGTCGCCGCCCGCGCCCGGCTTGCGGCCCTGGCTCGCCGTGACCTCCAAGCCGCTGCAGTTTCCCTTCAGCGCCATCACTCACGGAGCGGGTAAGAGCGAGTCCCCGCCCCCCGTCTCGAGCCGCGCCCCCCCCGGGCCGAAGCAGCTGCGGAAACACCTGGAGTCCAACCGGCAAAGAACCCCGACGGCGTCTCTTTCCGTTAAAGAGGCGGAAGAGGGCGGAGCCACGCCCGACGCGCATCAAAACGCCGCGGAGCCGAAAGCCGATCTCGTGGAGGTGAAGAAGAAGAAGAAGAAGAAGGTTAAGCGTCAAGAAGTCGACGCTCAAGGGGATCGCGCGGTGCCGAAGAAGAGGAAGAGGAAGCGGGCGGCTCGTGCGCTGGAAGCCACGCCCCCTTCGGCACGCCAGCAGCGAGCGAAAGGCCAAATCAACCTGAGCGTTTGTTTGGTCAGCTTGTCGAGCAACAACGTTCTGGCGAAGGAAAGGGAAATGGCCGCCGGGTCGAACAAGCCCGACGCCGTCGTCGGGAAAGCGAACGAACCGCCGGCCGCCGCAGGAAGTCCGGGAGAGACGCCGCGAGACGGCGACCATCGCGTCAGGACCCGCGGCTTTCTGAAGAAGACTCTGGCGACCCCGAGTCGCCCGAGCGTAGAGAGTTTGCCCGCGAAGCCCGAGGCCCGCCGGGAGCCGGTCGCGAGCAAACGAGAGGCGCCCAAGCGGCGACCCGGAAGGCCACGGAAAACAAAGGCGGAAGGGATTCCCCCGGAGAGCCTCGGCGTGAAAACAGAGGCGCCGGCCGACGGGAGTCTGGCGAAAGAGGAGAGCGGTAGAACAAAAGAGGAGAGCGGTAGAACAAAGGGACGTAAGAAGCGCGTCAGGGATGGAAGCAGAGCGGAGGCGGTTGCCACGGCGACCCCGAGCCCCGAGGCGAGCCTCGACGGCGACGCGGCGGCGTCCAAACGGCCGCGGATGGTCAGCCTGAAGGAGTTTGAGAAGCTCATCAAGCGGCAACACTCGAAGACGAGGAAGTCGAAGGAGAGACGGGACGAGAAGACGGGCGACACTGCGAAGGTCGCGGGCGGGAAGACGATCGACGAGTCGCCTCGGAGACGGAACGCGGTCAGAGAGCGCCACGCCGGCTCCGACCGCGCGGTCGACGGACATAAAGGTAAACGTGTGAAGAAATCGGCGGGCGGGTCGCAGAGAGACGAGACGAGCGGCGAGCCCCGTCGGCCGGGCGCCGTTTCCCCCCCGCTGGTTTCCCCCCCGCTGGTTTCCCTCGACGTCGAAGGTCTCTTCGTCGAAGGGGAAGAGTTACCGGCTGAGACGGAGGAGCCACGGTGGAATCCGGACGAAGGTAAAGCGTCTCTTCAGAAGTGGCATTTATTTTATCACGCTGTTTTTTCAAAAATTTATTTCTATTTAAATTGTTTTAAAGTTAGATTTAAATCACTAATGCATTCAGTGAAGTATGCATATGATTATAAACTCAACCTACTTTTATATATATTATGTTTATGATATATATTTATATTATAATATTTATATTATAATACATATATATTTTATATATATTATAATATAAATATATGTTTATAATTTATATATTATATTTGTAGATATATTAAAACAAAATATGTATGTATATATTATATATGTGTGTATGTGTGTGTATATATATATATATATATATATATATGTAAGACGAATGCATTCAGTGAAGTATGCATTTGATTATAAACTCAACCTACTTTTATATATATTATAATATTTATATATATATATTTTTTTATGTTTTCTATATATATATATATATATATATATATATATATACAAACAAACAAACAAACATTTTCCCAATTACTCCAGATAATCCATCTGAGTTCTTTCCCTTTTTTTTCTAGCACCAACAGCCTGTGAGGAAGGAGAGTGTGACGGACCGCTGCAGACTGAAGGATCGTCTCTCAGAGACCTGCCTGAAGACGACCACATGGTGCACAACGTGAACCCCCAGACCCCCGAGAGAACTGCTCCACCTCGGTCCTGCAGGAGCTCCAGATGTGATCAAGAGGAGGAGGAGGAGGAAGAGGAGGAAGTGGAGGTAGACGTTCTTCTTCTCTCCCCAGACAAAGACATTCTGACCACAGCGTGTGAGAACGGACTCCACGACATGGAAACATCTCCCGAGGAAGAAGAAGAGGAAGACGACATGATCGATGTGACCGGGGATTAGGCAGAGTTACCTTTTTGTATTTGTGCAGTTTTTTTTACTATGTCGTGTGAGCGCTACGTTCTCGGCGTTGAGGTTTTATGTATGTTCGCAAAGATGCCAGAAAAGTCTATTTTGCTGTGAAGCTACGTACAATAGCTTTTTTTATGTCGTTCGTTTTTCTGTTTTCGTCACCAGTCAGTATTTGGCCATTATTAAGCTTTTGTGCACGCTAGAATGACACGCTGCGCGCTGGTTTTACCTTCATTTAGTTCCATATGCAAGGTTTAAAATGGTGGTTTAACTTTCATTAATTATATTATGCTTATGTATTGGTTACACACACAAAAAAGTTCTTACTGTTACCGTTTTTCAATAATTTTATGAGTTTTTGTATTTTCAGTATATTTTGAATTGTCAGACTAATTAAGGTAAAAGCACTTTTGGGGCCTTGTGTCTCTGAGTGACTGTTGTTGAAAAATAACCTTATTTTTTGAGCTTGTATTTGTAAAGCACTTCATGTTTTGTGTAAATTACATTATTATGGGTTATTAAAAAAAACTGAAATGTCAACTTTTCTGCTAACGCGACTATTTACATTTTAAATATGAATCTCGGAAAGGCGCGAGAGGGCGCACTGTCTCTCTCCGCTTCCGGTTTGAATATAACTTTATTGACAGCGGAAGTGACGAGCGGAAACGGCACACGTCTAACGCGTAAATTACATAATTATGTTTGTTTTTAAAAGAACTGAAATGTGTTTTATGCTTACGGTATCATTTTCATTTAAATAGGAATATTGCCTCTGAAAGGCGCGAGAGGGAGTCCTGCTCCCTGCTTCTGATTTGAATAAAACTTTATTGACAGCTGAACAGACGAGCGGAAATGACACACATCTAACGCGTAAATTACATAATTATGTTTTCTTTTTTTAATAACCGAAATGTTTTTGTATGTAAATGTTACTATTTAAATATGAATATGTTCTCACAAAGGCGCGAGGGGGCGCGCCTTTTCACATCGGTTTGAATCCAACTTTATTGACAGCGGAAGTGACGACCGGAAACGACACACACACGTGTTTTACGTCTTGCAGGCTTTTTTTTGAAGGTTAAAGAAGAAGCACCGGGCCGGTCTCTTGTCCCGCGTCCGCCGGAGAGGGTGTCCCCAGGACGGCGTGTTGTTGCGAGTCGAAGCCGGACGAGAGCAGACATGGACCCCATGAAGGCGCAGCAGCTGGCGGCGGAGCTGGAGGTGGAGATGATGGCCGACATGTACAACCGGTAAAGCCCGAGCGAGCTAACGGCTCTATTCCTCCTAATGTATGCATTCTTCACGTCAGGAGTGACCTCCATTTAAGATAGTGTCTTGTTAAATTTAAACCATACAGACGAGTCCAGTTCGGTGTGTTCCAGTAACACGTGGTCTTTAAATGGGTGTACTTAAGCTGCCGCTATCGTTAGTGTTTTGCTTTATAATTATTCAGTACGGAACACAGTGTAATTTGATTTAATTGCCTAAGTGTGCATTGATAGTCTTGGAGATAGTTTTCTGGATAATTTAAGTGACATTTTGATGGATAATCGTTCATTTCTCTACAGCAGAAGGGATTTTTAATTGAATGCAAGCTTGAAGGAAATATACATAATCACATGCATTGTATTTGCACACGAAGCACCCACACGACACATTCCAAAAACACTTAATTTCATTACACATTGAAAGCAATTATTGCGTAATGAAGAATCTAATTAAACATGCAAGCAATTAAAACAAGGCATTTTGGTTAAATCCTCCTCTTCATCACTAGATGAGACACCACGTGTGTCTGGATGCAGAGCACTGAGTGATTGCCCTAATTCATGCATTGAAGTGTTTTCTCCATCCTCATCCACCTGCATCTTTCTTGAACTCGACTCATTCAAAGTAAAGGAGAGCCAGACGTGTAGGACTGTCGGTGTGACTGTAATTTAACCTGCACCACTGGCACCGCTGGTCTACTGTACAGGTGACATTTGATGATGGCTGAATTCTATAAAGCTGCTTCAGTGTCGGGGTCCTGGTGTTGTGCTGGTTCGACATCACACTGGGACTCTTGAGTAGAACAGGTGTAATAATGTATGTAATAACACTATGACGAGTAATGAGTATTATCCCTGTCATATAAACAGACTGAAGTAAATTCAAGTCCATCAAAAGCTTCTGAAGCTTCGCTTTGGTTTGGGGCGAATAAACTGTATAACAACAACAACAACACATGACCTTCCTATTTTATTTATAAAAATATATATTTTACAAACATAATCAGGCTGTCTACAATTATTGATCGACATCAATTTAATCTTTTCTTTCAAATCATTTCATTAAATTGATTCAACTTTTGGTTGTGTATATATATATATATATATATATATATATATATATATATATATATATATATATATATATATGTTTGTGTATATATATATATATATTTATTATACATATTTCATTTTTATATATATATATATGTGTGTTTGTGTGTATAACGAGACGTTTTATGAAATCCCCTTTGACTTTAGGACACTGATATGGACATTGTTTATATTTTTAATTGCTTAAACATTAAATCAGTTGATAATGAAAACATTCTTTGCAGCTCTAATGTCGTCATAAATATGTTAAAGTTGCCATAATGACGTTCAAACTCGACACTTAGTTGCTTTCAAGCAAGCTTGCACAACATTGAATAGTAAACTGAGTGATTCCAGCAGGTGGCGCCGTAGAGTTTTACCAAGTTACATCGATTACGTGCGTGTATCGGTGGTAAAATACCCTAGAAAATGTGTTCAATTACACACATTGTATAAAAAAAAAAAAACTGGTTTACTTTCTCCACCAGCATGACCAACGCCTGCCACAGGAAGTGCGTGCCGCCGCATTACAAGGAGGCGGAGCTATCCAAGGGCGAGTCCGTGTGTCTGGACCGCTGCGTGGCCAAATACCTGGACCTCCACGAGAGGCTGGGGCGCAAGCTCACCGAGCTCTCCGTCCAGGACGAGGAGATGATGAGGAAGGCGACCGTGGGAAGCGGATAGAGACGCTAAAGACGAAGAGCGCTGCGTGTGTGTGGGGGGGGGGAGGGGTCAAAAGGTCGTGGGTTATTAAGTGGGGGGAGAAATCAATAATGTGTGAAGAATAATGCTGTTAAGGGTCCGCGGAGAGGAAGTTCTTTCTCACTGCAGTCGAGGGCGAGACGGCGGATGGAGCTCAAAGGCATCGCCGAGGACCCCCCCTCTCTCTGGATGCATTTTGATTTATTTTGTCCCCCTCAGCTTGTCTTCATCCTCCAGAAGTCACCTGAGAATCGTCAGGAAAAAGAGAGCGAGGACGTGCGACATTAACTTGAATGCATCCTTCGTGCTGCTCGGCTGCCTCCACAAGTCCAACACCGGCAGGTTAAAACAAACACCATTCACGTGTAATATTTGTTCCCACGTCAACCCTTTGAACTTAAGGTGAATTATTTATTTAATTTTTTTTCAAAGGGGGAGGGAAGTAAACATGTTGTAGCACCACATGGTATTCACAAGTTATGTTATGCAGACATGGTTCTTTCAAAAACATTAAAACACAGCAAGTCAAATACAGAAGTGTCACTGAATGAGTTGTGTATGGTTCGTCTTTATTTTCTTTTAAAATGCGACGCGGTTTACTCTTCCTGTGACGACTGACCTCGGTGCTCATGGATTATGTTGTGCGGTCTGTGACTGGACCGTGTTTCTTTGACTGTGATACGTCTTTTGTGTTTAGTTTTTTGACGCAGCTTTTTATCCAGAAATTAGGAGTTGCAAAGTGTTGTTATTCATAACTAATAAAACTGTCATTTATCTTTAACATGAGTTGTGAAGTCTTAATCTCTATCCTACCCACTTAGTTACCTTCGCATTGAAAATGTGGAAGGTATGTTTGGATCGCTGTGTATTTATTTATTTGTATGCGTGTTACTCGAATAACTCAAAGTATTACACCGAATTGCATTAAATTTGGTCGATCGGGTCAAAGGTCATGGTCATGAAAAGGTCAACATCTTTTTACAATAGCACGGTCAATTTGTATCCAATTGGCAACTAATGCCCAATGCCCAATCTTGTGATATGCGAAGGTATGCGCTCTACCGAGTGCCCGTTCTAGTTTTTCTTGTCAGAAGACTGCACATCTTTTCTATTTGAACTTTTGGTTGTGTATATATATATATATATATATATATATATATATATATATATATATATATATTATTATGCAAATTACACTTTGCTCAGATTTCCCTAAATGGTAATGCACAGCCAGTCAGTATCATTTTCAGGTCATCAACTGTTGGAGTATAATTACAATTTTATTGAACAAACCTAATAAGTCTTTTTTTCAAAAATAAAAAACTCAAAATGCAGTGTTACAAATTATTATGCAGAATTTCAGAGTGTCAAGATATTTTATAGGTTGTAAATAACTTTGAATTTGCAGCATTAGGTCATATTTACTGAAATAAAAAACATCTTTACAGGTCAAGTTACAGGTTTAGGACCCCTTCTTTGATACCAACTTCACAATTCTTGCATCCATTGAACTTGTGAGTTCTTTGATAGTTTCTGCTTTAATTACTTGCAGGACGCCATAATAGCCTCCCAGAGCAGCTGCTTGGAGGTGAACCGCCTTCCACCCACACAGATCCTTTTGCTTGATGATGCTCCAAAGGTTCTCAATAGGGTTAAGGTCAGGGCAAGATGGGGGCCACACCATGAGTTTCTCTCCTTGTATGGCCATAGCATGGTGCATCGTCATGCATGAATATGATTTTGCTACGGAAGGCACGGTTCTTCTTTTTGTACCACAGAAGAAAGTGGTCAGTCAGAAACTCTACATACATCGCCGAGGTCATTTTCCCACCGTCAGGGACCCTCAAGGGGCCGACCAGCTCTCTCCCCGTGATTTCGGCCCAAAACATGACCCCGCCACCTCCAAAACTGTTTGAAAGTTAGTCTTCATGTAGTCCTGAGCCCACTGCAACCTTTTTGGTTAAGGAGTGGCCGAATAACAGGTTTAAGGACACTTGCAAACCTCTTGAGCATCCTACATCTTGAAGTTTGCGAGGCACCAGCGGCTTCAAACACCCGTTTGCTGCTATTCAATGGCATTTTAGTGGCTGCTCTCTTAACCCTACGCATTTGTTTGGCAGAAATCTTCCTTATTTTGCCTTTGTCTGAACAAACCCGCTTGTGCTGTGAATCAGACACATTTCTTCACCGTCCGATGATCACGCGCAATTCTTTTGGAAATATCCAACTTTGTGATACCTTGACCAAGGTATTGCACTATTTGCCGCTTTTCAGCAGCAGAGATCCTTTTTCTTCCCCATTTGGCCTGAAACATGTAGCTTGCTTAATAATGTAGAACATCCTTCTTAAGTAGTTTTCCTTTGATTGGGCTCACCTGGCAAAATAATTATCACAGGTGTCTGGGATTGATTTCATTCAGTCATCCAAATAGCCCTGAGACACAACACCATCCATGAGTTTAATTAATAAACCAAAAAATGAATGTTTATGACCCTTAAATACAATTTGCCTAATAATGTGGAACGCGGTGTGTTTTTATTTATTATTTATTTATATATATATATATATATATATATATATATATATAATTGTAAAATATATATATGTATATTTGTTATATAAAATTGTAATATATATATATATATATATATATATATATATATAAATATACACATTTATTTTATATATATTTGTTTTGATATTTTTGTATATATGTTCTTTATATATATATATATATATATTTATGTAATATATTATTTTTATATATATAGTAAATATATATATATATATATATATATATATATATATATATATATATATATATATATATATATATTTTTTCTATATATATAACAATACATTTTTCTATATCCACTTTGACTTTAGGACACTGATATGGACACTGTTCATGTTTTTAATTCCTTAAACATTAAATCGGTTGTCAATGAAAACACGGCTCACGCTCACGGCCCTGGAGGAAGTTAAATGTGTGCCTGTACCTTTAAGAGGAAGTGAAGACGGCTTACTTTCGTTTCCTTCACGAAACATTATAGTTTTAAGCCTGAAACTCGTATTTATGAAGCTCGCGCATCGGAAAGAGGAACCGACGCGGCTCCATTCCGCACGCGGTGCGTCGTGTCTCTAACTAGCCGGAGACAGAGACCTTTCCTCCCGCTGTGCGCGACCACCATGGTGAGTGTCTTCAACGTGTTCATACATGGTAAACATGTCAGAATAGTTAATAAATAAACCGACGATGTGGCTGCAGCTCGTACTGTCTGCAACACGACTGTACATGAATACTCCTGAAGGATTAATATGTCAAATAATAGTTATACAACACATGTTTTACAGGAGATATAATTACAGAAGCTCAGACGCACTTTCATTTCCGTACTAACTAATTAGCTGGATATGATTTTAAAAGGTTATGATGGGGGTTATAGAGCTGTAACTCAGCTACAATGACCTTTTGAGAATAAGTTATAAATAGTATGTTGAGTTGCCTTCATGCTTAAAGAATATAAGAGAACTGCGTTGTGTGTCTCGGGAACATATTTGGGGAACAAATGAAAGGGCTGGGCGATTATTATAATAATAATAATGTATAGATTTTTAATTGACTTATATCCTATTATAGATATTGTGATTATTTCTATATATATATATATATATATATATATATATATATATATATATATATATATATAATACACAGATAGATAATAATACACCTAAAAAATATGTAACATTTGAGGTGTACTCTCTCTCTCGCTCTCTCTCGCTCTCTCGCTCTCTCTCTCTCTCTCTCTCTCTCTCTCTCTCTCTCTCTCTATATATATATATATATATATATATATATATAAAACATCTAAAAGATGGTGTAATGCACATGGTATTTCTTCAGCCCATAGCTTATATAATATTATTTAGCTGTATTATCTCTCTCTCTCTCTCTCTCTCTCTCTCTCTCTCTCTCTCTCTCTCTCTATATATATATATATATATATATATATATATATATATATATATATATATAGACAAAGGATGGTGTAATTCACATGTTACTTCCTCACCCCATATTTGTAGTTTATCTAATATTTTGTACGTGTATTATATATGTATATATATATATATATATATATATATATATATATATATATATATATATATATATATATATATATATATATATATATATAAAAGATTTCTTCCCTCATATGTAATGTAAATCCATCTCACTATCTATGCACATTAAGATATTGTTGACTCATGAACCGGTGCACTGCTCCTTTTGGCCACTAGATGGATGCAGCTGATCAAGAAGAGTTGGTGGAGGATGAGGATCAGCCTTTGGCGCCTCACAACGGCGTCATAAATGAACTGCTGGCTGTGGGAGGAGAAGACGACATGCAGGGCCAGGTGAGCCCCCCCCCCATCTGTCCTCTTAAGTTCTTAACACACCTATCAGGATACTCACTACTTCTTCTTGAGTATGATCATATTTTCCTTTCCTCAGATGGAGGAGTTCCTGGGCCCGCAGGCAGAGTACAATGAGGAGGAGGAGGAGAGGAAGTACTACAGGAGGAAGAGGCTGGGTGTCATCAAGAATGTCCTGGCAGCCAGTGTAGGAGCCATGATGGTGTACAGCGTGTACATGGGTGAGTTGGATCGGAGTAACAGGCTCTGAATGGACAGAAAACACGGCTGCAGACACTCTTCAATCTATTTGTGTGTGTGTGTGTGTGTGTGTGTGTGTGAATGGTGCGTTCAAGGCCTCCTGCAGATGCAGCTGATCCTCCATTATGATACGACCTACCGGGAGGTGAAGTACAGCAACCTCGGCCTGGAGAACATCGACAGCAAGATGATGATGGGCATCAACGTCACCCCCATCATCGCCCTGCTGTACACCCCTGTTCTGATCAGGTACACACACACACACACACACACACACACACACACACACACACACACACACACAAATACACACCTGTATTCCAATATACATATGGGAATATATTGAGATGGATTTACGTTTTAGGATAAAAAGTCTAAATAATTACTCTTGGAACGTTTTTTTTCTTCGGATGCTGAGGAAATACCATGTGCATTACGTCATCTTGATGTTTAAGATATATATATATATATATATAAAAAAAACACCTCAAAAATATTTTATAAGCTAGAAATATGGGGTGAGGAAATAACATGTGCATTAGACCATCTTTTTGATTTAAAAAAATAAATAAACAGACATAATATATATAATATATATCTATTATTTTTATATATTAGATATATAATATATATCTATTATATATTATATATATGTATACAGTATATAATACATATTATAATTACATATTATTTATATGTATATACATAATATATATATTATATAGATGTAATATATATATATATATATATATATATATATATATACAGTATATAATACATATTATAATTACATATTATTTATATGTATATACATAATATATATATTATATAGATGTAATATATATATATATATGTATACAGTATATAATACATATTATAATTACATATTATTTATATGTATATACATAATATATATATATTATATAGATGTAATATATATATATATATGTATACAGTATATAATATATATATTATATATACATATTATTTATATGTATATACATAATATATCATATATATATATATATATATATATATATATATATATATATATATATATATTCTGCCCTTGTATGTATACTATGATACCAATACCTACTATTTATAATACTCTATGATCCCAATAGTTAATGTTTATAATACTATACGTATCTCTCTGGAAGGTTCCTGGGCACCAAGTGGATGATGTTCCTGGCGTCGGGGATCTACGCGCTCTTCGTCTCCACCAACTACTGGGAGCGGTACTACACCTTGGTGCCGTCGGCCGTGGCCATCGGCGTGGCCATCGTGCCGCTCTGGGCCTCCCTGGGAAATTATATCACCAGGTGAGGTTAAGACGTTCCATGGAAGGTCGGCCGGTGGTCTCATATACTATATATATATATATACACACACAATTTGTGCCCCATATAGATATATTTATATATATGTGGCAGAATTTATATATATATATACATTTACACATTGTGTATATATTTATACATATATATATATAAATAATTATATATATATATTTATATATATATACAATGTGTGCCCCATATATATATATATATATATATATATTTATATAAATCTATAAAAATATACATATATATATATACAATGTGTGCCCCATATATATATATATATAATATATATTCAACTAAGTATATATATATATATATATATATTTATACTTTGTTGAATATATATAATTTTATTTGTCGTCCTTGAGAAAAAAAATCCTCAGTGTTTTCTTTTTCTTTCTTTTTTCTTTAAAGTGCTTTTTCTAAAGGTGAATGCAGAAGATAAAAAAGGAAACGTAAAGCATTCCTCTTATCATAATAATTATTCATACAGCGAGTCTTAGCCGTCAAGGTCGTACGTTCAGGGAGCACGGAGCAGTATAAGACAGCCCATTGGCTGGAGCAGGGGTCACGTGACCCCGCCTTGTTCCTGGAGGACCACCTGAACGTCGTGTTGTTAGTTGTGTTTACTGTTGTTGTTGTTGTTGTTGTTGTTGACGTCAGGATGGCGCAGCAGTACTACGAGTACGTCCACTACACGGAGGACCACGGGCAGAAGAAGCTCCCCAAGGGGGCGTGTCACCAGTACATCGTCGTCTTCCACTCGCTCTTCTACACCATCGTCTTCGTGAGTTTCAGCTCACGATGTCCGTCTACTCCATTTTTAACGTCAGGAAAAAAACAGAGAAAATGAACAAGCACGACCCCTTTCTCTCTCTCTCTCTCTCTCTCTCTCTCTCTCTCTCTCTCTCTCTCTCTCTCTCTTCTCCCCGTCAGATGAGTTTTGTGTTCGCGGAGTTCCCCATGTGCTTTGTGCTGAACGGCTACCTCCACGGGATGAATCACACGCTCCAGAACGTCAAGTCCTGCGGTAAACTCCTCCCTCACTTCACCTCCTACAGTCAACTCCTCACTTCACCTCCTACAGTCAACTCCTCCCTCACTTCACCTCCTACAGTCAACTCCTCACTTCACCTCCTACAGTCAACTCCTCACTTCACCTCCTACAGTCAACTCCTCACTTCACCTCCTACAGTCAACTCCTCCCTCACTTCACCTCCTACAGTCAACTCCTCACTTCACCTCCTACAGTCAACTCCTCACTTCACCTCCTACAGTCAACTCCTCACTTCACCTCCTACAGTCAACTCCTCACCTTCACCTCCTACAGTCAACTCCTCACTTCACCTCCTACACTCAACTCCTCACTTCACCTCCTACAGTCAACTCCTCCCCCACTTCACCTCCTACAGTCAACTCCTCACTTCACCTCCTACAGTCAACTCCCCACTCCACCTCGTCGAGCCAACTCCTGCCTCACTACACCTCCTACAGTCAACTCCTCCCCTCACATTCACCTCCTTCACCTCCTAGTCAACTCCTCACTTCACCTCCTACAGTTCAACTCCTCCTTCACCTCCTACAGTCAACTCCTCCTCACTTCACCTCCTACAGTCAACTCCTCACTTCACCTCCTACAGTCAACTCCTCACTTCACCTCCTACAGTCAACTCCTCACCTACTTCACCTCCTACATTCAACTCCTCACTTCACCTCCTACATTCAACTCCTCCCTTCACCTCCTACAGTCAACTCCTCCCTTCACCTCCTACAGTCAACTCCTCACTTCACCTCCTACAGTCAACTCCTCACTTCACCTCCTACAGTCAACTCCTCACTTCACCTCCTACAGTCAACTCCTCCCTTCACCTCCTACATTCAACTCCTCACTTCACCTCCTACATTCAACTCCTCACTTCACCTCCTACATTCAACTCCTCACTTCACCTCCTACAGTCAACTCCTCCCTTCACCTCCTACATTCAACTCCTCCCTTCACCTCCTACAGTCAACTCCTCACTTCACCTCCTACAGTCAACTCCTCCCTCACTTCACCTCCTACAGTCAACTCCTCACTTCACCTCCTACATTCAACTCCTCACTTCACCTCCTACAGTCAACTCCTCCCTTCACCTCCTACATTCAACTCCTCACTTCACCTCCTACATTCAACTCCTCACTTCACCTCCTACAGTCAACTCCTCACTTCACCTCCTACAGTCAACTCCTCCCTCACTTCACCTCCTACAGTCAACTCCTCACTTCACCTCCTACAGTCAACTCCTCACTTCACCTCCTACAGTCAACTCCTCCCTTCACCTCCTACATTCAACTCCTCACTTCACCTCCTACAGTCAACTACTCCCTCACTTCACCTCCTACAGTCAACTCCTCCCTCACTTCACCTCCTACAGTCAACTCCTCACTTCACCTCCTACAATCAACTCCTCCCTCACTTCACCTCCTACAGTCAACTCCTCACTTCACCTCCTACAATCAACTACTCCCTCACTTCACCTCCTACAGTCAACAACAAAGTGCATGACATAGAAGTCTGTGTGTATGTGTTTTCGATATAATAATATATATAATAATAAAAAAGAATAAGCATTTATTTAAATATTTATGTGCAACACTTCCTGTCACGCTAAACTCGGATCACTTCCTTTTTATTGTAAACATCAAAAGGAGGAAGTGTACCTGTAGAGGTGGTGCACGCGTTGGACCTCGCTTTAAAGCAACTGTGTGTGGAGTTTAAACGTCACTATGGCAACTTTAATATTTAAAATATATAAATATATTTATTTAAAACAAATTCTATATACATAAAAAAATATATGAATGTATATAAAATATATATATAATAGATATACTATATATATATATTTATAATATATATTCAATATATATATATATATATATATATATATATATATATTGAACCAAAAGTAAAAGTAAACAAATTCGTATGGATTTTCGACAAAGTTGTCGATTCAATCTATGTCGATCTATTAATTGATCGATGATTATCGACAGCATAATATTTTTTTTCTTTTTGCACAGGCGTTATCAGCGGCCGCCCGAAGGCCTTGTGTTTGATGTGATATCTCAGGATTGGCTGGAGGGAATTTCTTTAAGTTTGGGACGAAGGTCCACTTGGCCCGCCCCCCTCATTGCCTCCTCTCTTTCTATTGGTCGAACCTCTTTCCTCTTGGCAGGCGCCAACATCAGCGGCGTGATCCCCGGCTTCAACACCACGGTGCTCACCAACCTGCCGCGCTCCATGCTGCTCATCCAGGTGGAGAGCGTCCTCATGGGCTTCGCCTTCCTCGCCATGATCATTGTGAGCCCGCACTACTGACACACACACACACACACACACACACACACACACATATACATATACACTTACACACACACACACACACACACACACACACACACACACACACATATACACTTACACACACATATGCACACACACACATATGCACACACACACAGGCATATGCACGCACACACACGTTCATGCACGCTCGCGCACCCACGCGCACAAACACACATACACACCCACGCATTTGCAAATGCACATACACTCACACATACACTCACACACACACACACACATATGCACACACACACACATATACACACACACACACTCACACACATATACACACACACACACACACACTCACACACACACACACATATACACACAGACATGCACACACACACACGCACACACACACATACACACACACACACACACAACACACACACACACAACAGACACATGCATACACACACATGCAGACACACACATGCAGACACACACACTAACACATGCAGACACACGCACACACATGCTGTCACACGCCCACACAAATGCAGACACACACATGCACACACACGCACACACACTCACACACACAGGCATACGCACGCACAAATACGTTCATGCACGCTCGCGCACACATGCGCACAAACACACATACACACCCATGCATTTGTACACGCACAGGCACACACACACTCACACACACACACACACACGCACGCACGCATGCAGGCTCACACACAGGCTCAGACGCAGTCGCACACACACACACACACACACGCACACAGTGTTTTCTTTTTAACCCTCAAACTGGTCGACACACTCCTGGTACTGATTCATTACCCCCACCCCCCCCACCCCCCCCACACACACACACATCGTGTGTTTTACACAAGTCGATGGAGTTCTCTCCGCTGCTCCGCCCACAGTTCCTGGTGCTCTGTGGCCCCGCCTACCGCCCGACGGAGGAGATCGACCTGCGCAGCATCGGCTGGGGGAACATCTTCCAGCTGCCCTTCAAGCACCTGAGGGACTACCGGCTGCGGCTGCTCAGCCCGTTCTTCATCTACAGCGGCTTCGAGATGCTGTTCGCCATCACCGGCTTCTCCCTGGTAGAGCCCAACACACATATATATATATATATATATATATATATATATATATATATATATATATATATATATATATATATGTATTATCTTAATTTATTCATTATATATAATACATATATATATATATATATTTATATATGTATTATCTTAATTTAATCATTATATACAATACATATATATATGTATATATATTCATATATGTATTTATATATATATTTATATATATATGTATTATCTTAATTTATTCATTATATATAATACACATATATATATACATATTTATATATTTATATTTATATATGCATTATTTTAATTTATTCATTATATATAATACATACATACATATATATATATATATAAAATACAAAATAGATATATTTAATAGTTATATTCACGCAGTTTGATTTAAAAGAATACACATTTATATTCATATTTATTATCTGCTTCTCTTCCTTCCTCCCTTATCTCCCTCCCTCCTCCCTCCCTCCCTCCCTCCCTCCCTCCCTCCCTCCCTCAGTCCTACGGGGTGTGCGTCCTGGGCCTGGACAAGCTGTGGCTCCTGGTGATGGTGTACGGCGTCTCCTGCTCCGCGTGCTCCTCCCTCTCCCTCTGCCTGCTGCGCCTCCCTCGCTGGACGTGCCTGGCGGGCGGCGCCGTGGTGCACGCCGTGCTGCTGGTGGTGCTCCTGGCCTTCTCGCCGCCCCCGAAACACGAGGTGTACCTGGGCCCCCTGCTGGTGATCTCCGCGCTGTGGGGCCTCGGCACGGCGCTCAACAAGACCGGCGTGAGCAGTGAGTGGGGGGGGGGGGGGGGGGGGGATAAGGGAGGAAGGGAGAGAAGGAGATAATAAATATGAATATAAATGTGTGTTCTTTTAAATCAAACTGCGTGAATATAACTACAAAATATATCTATTTTGATATAAGAAATTTCTATGACTTTTCCCAAAAACTTTTGGGATTTACAGACTTAATATAATGAATAAATTAAGATTATATATATATATATATATATATATATATATGTATTATATATAATGAATAAATTAAGAAATTGCATATATATATATATATATATAAATATATATATATATACTGTATGTGTATTATATATAATGAATAAATTAAGATAATACACATATATATATATATGTATTATATATAATGAATACATTAAGAAATTGCATATATATATAAATATGTATATACTGTATGTGTATTATATATAATGAATAAATTAAGATAATACATATATATATATATATATATATATATATATACGCCGCCGCCCACTGACTGTGTGTTCTCTCTCCGTGTGTGTGTGTGTGTGTGTGTGTGTGTGTGTGTGTGTGTGTGTGTGTGTGTGTCAGCTCTGCTCGGCATGCTCTACTCTGAGGAAAAAGAGCGTCTGGACTTCGTCTACACCATCTACCACTGGTGGCAGGCGCTCGCCATCTTCGTCGTCTACCTGTGGTCACACCTGCCCATGAGGGTACGAGGGCGGTCGGGACCCCGCACTGTTTTATATATTTTTTAAAGTAAAATGGTAAAATGTTCCTACTTACATTAAAGTTCAAGCTCACACAGACAATTTGGTGTTTTCCATCAAAGCTCACTTTTATTATCAAATTGAATGCAAAATGAATATAAAATATAATCAAGACATTAATAAGGTTATGAATAATGATTTATATTGTAAATATTAATGTTGTTCTTCTTGTGTTTCAAAGGAAACTAGTTTTTATAGCTTCTCTCAGCAGCATAACTGTTTTCAGCTGCGCTCACATAAAAAAGGTTTTAAGGGTTTTCTACCCCTCTGCTAGTCTTCTAAGGCGATAACACAAAGTACCACTAGAACATGAGATGGGCCTCTACACACTATGGAGAGACTTCATTAAACACAGAGAATAGTCATTACACATTAACTATGTAGAGAGTTATGATTCATTTAATGTTATCTTCATTTAAAAAACAGTGCTTTGAAAAATAAGAACAGGTCTAAGTGGCCCCATCTCTCCTTTCCCTCTTTGTGCCTCTTCTTCCTCCTTAGGCCAAACTCTCCATCCTATTGGCCACCCTGGTGCTGGCCTGCTACTGCTATTGGCTGATGGAGCGTCGGCTCGCCATGAAGGTTCCTTTCCGACTGCCTCGCATCCCGCGGCCGCGGCACAAGGTGAGCGACCTCCTGGAACGCCACGAGCATCCTTCAGAAGCATCCTTCCTCCCTCCTTTCTTCCTTCCTCTCTCCCTCCTGCCTTCCTTCCTCCCTCCCTTCTTCCTCCTTCCTTCCTTCTATATATCCTCCCTCCCTTCCTTCCTTCATTCCTTCATTCCTTTCTCCCTCCCTCCCTCCTTCCTTCCCTCCTCCCCTCCCTTCTTCTTCCTCCTTCCTTCCTTCCTTTCTTATATCATCCCTCCCTTCCTTCATTCCTTTCTCTTCCTTCCTTCCTTCCTTCCTTCCTTCTTTCCTTCCTTCCTTCCTCCCTCCCTCACAATAAAATCTGGTAATATATTCCCAAGCTTTTCTTCATCATCATCATCATCATCATGCTGTGGTTGTGTGTGTGTGTGTGTGTGTGTGTGTGTGTGTGTGTCCGGCAGGTCAAAGGTTACCGCTACCTGGAAGAAGACAACTCGGATGAGTCAGACTCTGAGAAGAGCGAGGAGGATGACGAAGAGGAGAGGGAGGACGGAGAACACGCCGCGGAAGAGGAGTTTGTGGGAGCGGAGGACGAGGAGAGAGGAGAGGGGGGAGTCGACTCCCCCGGAGCCCGGAGGAGAGGAGCCAGACGGGAGCGGCACAGGGGGGAGGACGCGAGGGTGAAGGAGGCAGGGAGCGAAGAGCGCGAGGGAGGATGAGAGAAGGAGACAAGGGAGCATGAGAGAAGAGACGTACAAGAGTTTCAGATGCTGTTGTCCTCTTTTTATATTTTACACCACAACAAAAGGTTGTTTTGTTCTTTTCTGGCATCAACTTTTCATTAAAAAGCTCCAATTACCTGATAGGAAAAGGAAAAGGAAGGAAAAGAAAAGGAAAAGGAACACAAACTGTAATTATTTTATTGCTTTTATTGCGTCTCTTATTCACCAAAGTGCTGATGAATATATAAAAGGTCATCGCAGCTCGTTTGTCAAAGAAAAATAAGAATTTTATTCTTTGACAAACACTTTTTTTTTAAACACGCAACAGGAAAGGGAACGAGGAAGCGGTCTTCCGAGTGTCCTCGGTGTGAAGTCGTTCATAAGCAGCCTCCACTGTATTTCTTCTTCTGCTTTATTATTATGTTGCTTTTATGCCCCTTTCTTTATGCACATTTTACAAAGAAGGAAGCATGCTTATTTTGCAGAGGTTGAATATGAATGTTTGTTTTATGCTTTAATTCAATATGCAGCGGGAATTCATTCATCAGGTACTCAATGTGAAGCGTCTCAATTGTTTTTAATGCGGTTATATTTAATACAACAATAAACAAGATGGAGAGTCTCGTTTCTAGTCAGATAGTTGACTATTTATTTGAGTGTGTTCATGTGTTAACATTAGCTAATGAGCGCAGCTGAGGCTAGTGGGCGTGGCCTCAATCACCAGACATATGATGTCATAATTCTTCCTTTTTATGGCCGACTGTGCAAAAATGTCTTTTTTAGTAGATGTCTGGATTTAAGTGACAGACGAATCATATTTATAAATATATATAAAAGCTGAATGCATTTTGATACATTCTGATCAGCACAGATAATAATAATAATAATAATAATTATTATTATTATTATTATTATTAATTATTAAAATTAATGATGCACTCCTTTTAAGCTGCTTAATTTTTTCCTGGTAGCATCCCAATTCACATTTTACTTTGGCAAATTTGTAATTAGTTGATATTGGGTTATATAAAATAAAGTGAATGTTTAATTATATATATATATATATATATATATATATATATATATATATATATATATATATATATATATATATGATTCTCTGAATTAAGTTTTCTCGTGAAATCATAGGTATAAGCTTGATAGCTTCAGCCTTGACCCTTTCGGTTAGCCGCTTTCTTCTTTTGTTGTAAAAAAAAAAAATCTTGCTTTTTGTATATAACCGAAATAAAAAATAAAGTAAACTAAACTAATTTAATTGGACAGAAGCCAACGTTAGTGTTATTAGTAACACCTGTGTCTTAGTACTAAGTACAATGAATCATGACACATTGAACCTGCTGTGGGAGGAATGACGTCATGACTTTTAAACGAACTGAAGCTGCAAGGATGTTAAATCAGTGGGTGTCCCTCTAGTGGTCACAGGAGGAAGTGAATTGTTATTGCATTTTAATTATATTTGAAATATATTGTTAATATATTTAGATTTTGCTAATACTATAGTATACTTTTGGTATACTATAATCAAATTCTAAATATATTAATATTGGGCTAATAATATACCAAAAGTATATATATATATATATATATATATATATATATATATATATATATATATATATATATATATATATTAGCATGTGTTAATAGTATGCCAGAAGTATACTTTTGATATACTATAATCACGTAAAATATAATAATAGTGTGCTAATAATATACCAACAGTAAACTTTTGGTTATTTATTAACACATAATAAACATATTAATATTGGAAAATGTATGTAAATTTTCAAATGTATGCAATTTAATTATCCATTGGTATCAACACCAATGTTAATTAAACCACATACAGTTGAAACATTATTTTCTTTTGCGTTTTGCAATTAAAAACGTAATATTTCTCACACAGGAACGACAGAAATGACTTCTTAATGTCCTCAATCTGCTTTATTTCACCTGTTCTGAAACAATGGGATAGAGAAGTAGCTGCTACGTCACTGATAGTCTGATCCTTTGACCTTGGACCAAACATCAAGGTCAAGGTCAACAGCTTGGTCCCGGTGCCCAGTTGTTAGCCTGAGGCCCTGAAGCCCGGCGCCCAGGTGTTAGCCTGGGCCGCTCCCGGTTCTGACGGGCCCCCTCTCAGTGCCGGATGCGTCGGATGGACTGGATCTTGGGGGTCTGGCAGTGGGACCCCCAGTTCCTCCAGTGCTGGTAGTCTCCGCTGTGCTTCTCGCACTCCATGATGTACTGCTGGCCCCTGTAGCCCGGGTACTCGTAGCACACAAAGCTGCAGAAGAACAGGCGGGAAGAGGAGGGTAAGAAGAGGAGGAAGAAGGGCAAGAAGAGGAAGAAGTGACATAAGTGTTTCTGATTCGCTCATCGCAGAAATTATTCTCCAGGTGTCAAATGTTTCAAGGTAAGCACTAAGTGGATTATGCTGAACCTTAAAAACAAGGTTCTCCAAGGCCCCCTTTCTGGTTCCATAAGAACCTTTCAAACCAGGGTTCTTTAAAGAACCTTTTCTTAAAGCATTCTTCAAATAACCTATCAAGGTGTCTCCAAGAACCTTTAAAAAAATGGTTCTTGAAGGCACCATATCTTGTTCCGCAAAGAACTTTTCAAAGCAGGGTTCTTTGAAGAACCATTTCCTTCAAGAGTTCTTCAGATAACCTATAAGTGTCTCAAAGAACCTTAAAAAAGGGTTCTTTAAGGCACCATTTCTAGAACCCCAAAGCCTTTTAAAGAACCATTTAAGAACCGTTGTATTTCCGCTCCTCTTGCCCCGTTTCTACTTCTCCTTCCTCAGCTTGACTCTAGAGCTTTACACTAGGATCTGGTGACTCTAGAGCTCTGGACTAGGATCTGGTGACTCTAGAGCTCTGGACTGGACTAGGATCTGGTGACTCTAGAGCTCTGGACTGGACTAGGATCTGGTGACTCTAGAGCTCTGGACTGGACTAGGATCTGGTGACTCTAGAGCTCTGAACTGGACTAGGATCTGGTGACTCTAGAGCTCTGGACTAGGATCTGGTGACTCTAGAGCTCTGAACTGGACTTTGGATCTGGTGACTCTAGAGCTCTGGACTAGGATCTGGTGACTCTAGAGCTCTGAACTGGACTAGGATCTGGTGACTCTAGAGCTCTGGACTAGGATCTGGTGACTCTAGAGCTCTGGACTGGACTAGGATCTGGTGACTCTAGAGCTCTGAACTGGACTAGGATCTGGTGACTCTAGAGCTCTGGACTAGGATCTGGTGACTCTAGAGCTCTGGACTAGGATCTGGTGACTCTAGAGCTCTGGACTGGACTAGGATCTGGTGACTCTAGAGCTCTGAACTGGACTAGGATCTGGTGACTCTAGAGCTCTGGACTAGGATCTGGTGACTCTAGAGCTCTGGACTAGGATCTGGTGACTCTAGAGCTCTGGACTGGACTAGGATCTGGTGACTCTAGAGCTCTGAACTGGACTAGGATCTGGTGACTCTAGAGCTCTGGACTAGGATCTGGTGACTCTAGAGCTCTGAACTGGACTAGGATCTGGTGACTCTAGAGCTCTGGACTAGGATCTGGTGACTCTAGAGCTCTGGACTAGGATCTGGTGACTCACGCTCCGCTCTGGACTGGACTAGGATCTGGTGACTCTAGAGCTCTGGACTAGGATCTGGTGACTCTAGAGCTCTGAACTGGACTAGGATCTGGTGACTCTAGAGCTCTGGACTAGGATCTGGTGACTCTAGAGCTCTGGACTAGGATCTGGTGACTCTAGAGCTCTGGACTAGGATCTGGTGACTCACGCTCCGCTCTGGACTGGACTAGGATCTGGTGACTCTAGAGCTCTGGACTAGGATCTGGTGACTCTAGAGCTCTGGACTAGGATCTGGTGACTCACGCTCCGCTCTGGACCTGCATGGAGCCGACCTCGGGCCGGAGCCAGCCCATCGCCCGCAGAGACGGGAAGTCGTCACACAGCTCGGTGCTGCGGCCCACGAAGTTCTCCTCCTCAAAGATCACCATGCGGCTGCTGTGGTGAGACTGAGGGAGTAGAGTGATAGTAGAGTCAGTAGAGAGAGTAGAGTCAGTAGAGTGATAGTAGAGTGAGAGTAGAGTCAGTAGAGAGAGTAGAGTCAGTAGAGTGATAGTAGAGTGAGAGTAGAGTGAGAGTAGAGTGAGAGTAGAGTGAGAGTAGAGTCAGTAGAGTGATAGTAGAGTCAGTAGAGAGAGTAGAGTCAGTAGAGTGATAGTAGAGTGAGAGTAGAGTGTTGTTCTGCGTCAGTCGTTCTCGTCATCTTTCTATTTCTGACTTGTTTTCAGTCATTCTGTCGTGTCTTGCTCCTTCACTCCCACTTCTCTCCTCTTCCTGTATCTCATTTGCATCCTCTCTCCTCTCTCCTCTCTCCTCTCTCCTCTCTCCCCCCCCCCCCCCCCCCCCCCCCTGTACTCACGGCGCAGTAGACGGGGCGGAAGGACATGAAGCGCTCGCTGTGGTAGGCCAGGGAGCCGCTGTAGGCCTCCCAGTTGGGGTACTCTCCTCTCTCCAGGATGAACTGCTGGCCCTGGAAGTCCAGATGCTCGAATCCCACCCAGCTGGAGCCGGAGGGAAGAACAACGGGTATGTAATAATATATAATATATATGATATAATAACCTTGTTGTCAGAAAACAGACATGAGACTTTAGAACCCTGTTGGGGTCCCTCTAGTGGTCACATGAAGAAGTGCATTAGTGCTTTATTTGCATATTTCACATTTCCACCCAATCATCTCTAAAGGTTATATCTATATCCTGTTTATATTTGTTGGTATTTCTATTCTAATAAAAGAATAGAAGATGAAGAAAGTTATCAGTTAATATTAAATGACTTAAATGTAAATGTGTAAATCTCTATTAAAACAAAGTGAATATGTCACTTTGTTTTAATAAAGATTTACACTATAACGATACAACTTATAAGGATACAACGTATAACGATACAACGAATAACGATATCACGTATAACAATATAACGTATACAGATACAACGTATAACGATACAACGAATAACGATATCACGTATAACAATACAACGTATAACGATACAACGTATAACGATATATCGAATAACGATATCACGTATAACAATATAACGTATACAGATACAACGTATAACGATACAATGTATAGCGATACAATGTATAACGATATAATATATAATGATACAACATGTAACGATATTCCGATACAGGTTTTGTGACCTTCCATCAACAGCTGCTGACAGACGGCAGCTGTTGGCTACAGGTGAGGCTCGGCCTCACAAAGTGTGAATTTCTTTCAGAGCGACGGATCGGCTCTTCGTTCAGTTGTGATCAAAGTCTTCCTCGGCATTTCATTCCATATAAAGGCAACAAGAGGAAGACGACCTCCTCCCAACGCAGCATGTACAGCTCCTACATGAAGGGCGACCTCACAGGTGGTGTGCTTTCACCGCTTCCTCCCTCATTATCTCTACTACCGTCAGCCTCACAGGCACACACACACACACACACACACACACACACACAGTCAGCTGTCCAGAGAGATGTGCGGGCGTACAGGCCGTGTGACTCACGCTCCACTCTCCACCCGGATGGAGCGGATGTTGTCCAGGCCGCAGTTGTGGATGTTGCAGCACTCGGAGGTGAACTCCTGACAGCGGCCCTGGAAGTGCTCGCCCTCGAACACCGTCACCTGGACGGGAGACAGGGGAGGGGTGAGGCTGTGTGTGTGTGCGTGTGTGTGTGTGTGTGTGTGTGTGTGTGCGCTCACCTTGAAGAAAGGGGCTGTGTCCATGTTAGGGAAGTACATGGGTGAGGTCATGTGGTTTTTAGTAAATCTACTCATTTCTAAAGTGGGAAAAAGAAAAACAAAGAAAAACAAAGTTAATGAATTACAGAAGAGGTATAAACAGTAACATGTGTGAGTATTGGCACATTTTAAAATGTATTGGATAACAACAGGAAAATCCTAATATATATATATATATATATATATATATATATATATATATATTGTAGTTGTCCAATACATTTAAAATATATATACATATATATATAAAACAAAAAAAATATATATATATATATATATATATATATATATATATATATATATATATATATATATATATATTATATTCCCCCTAGTTTTTTAATATACACATTATATATATATATATATATATATATATATATATATATATATATATCTTTAGGATTCTTCTTCTTGTTGTTATTCAATACATTTAATATTTAAATATATGTAAATGTATATATATATATATATATATATATTTTTATATATATATATATATATATATATATATATATATAAATCTCTATATATATCTCTTTAGGATTTTCTTGTTGTTATCCAATACATTAAAAACAAATATACATTTATATATATTTATATTTAGGATTTTCCTGTTGTTATCCAATACATTTACATATATATATATATATGATTTTAAATAGTTTCCACCAGTGGTACCCTCACCTGGATGCTCTCTCTCTCCTCGCCACTAGAAATCCTCTCCATAGACTTTTGTGTGTGACCTGTCGCTTCTGTTTTATACCGGCGTCCAACAACTAAACCGCGTGCTCGCGCGCGCGTGCTCGCGCGTTGCATACCTCCGTACACATGATGTAAGCGAGGTGTGAAGCTCACCCCCCTTCGCCCTCAGAATGACACTTCCGGTTTAGGGTCTTCACAATTAAGCTCTATATTGACCAACGTAAAGAGTTTCACAATAAGATAATTTGAAGTGATTTGGAGTATTAAAATAAAAAAGGAAAAATACAAAAATCCAGATATTGTTTTATTTGTGCGTTTTTAAGTTACCAAATGATTTAGGGGATTAATTGATACATCAGCAGAATAAACATGCACATACAGGTATATGTCCTCCATTTGTATGCTCACCTGTATGTGCAAGTATAATCTATTATGATCTTTATTATGATTTCCAAGTTATGCTTTATTTAGCTTGTTATAAGCCAACTCACATAATTGGCTTTCATAATTCCATCAAATGCATCAATTATCAAAATAACTACTGCAGATTGTTGTTGTTATCCCCCTTAACCATTTAGTAACTTTACAAAAACTCACAAAAAACACTATCTGGGATCATTTTATTTTATTTAAATACTCCCAATACTCTTTTAAAAACTTTTTATTTGTTATTGCGCTACGTGTCTGCCTCAGAACAATAAAAAGGCTTTTATTTTGAAAGTAGAAGGAAGTAATTTCCCCAAATGGCTAAATGTGACCAGCTTGACTCAGGTGAGACCTCACGTGCGTCCAACAATGGCGTGTGCGCGCGCGCCGGTGAGTGGGTTGTTCCAGCTCTCTCCATGCCGCCCGTCGACTCAGCAGATCACATGCAGCGCGCGCACGTGCACACACACACACACACACACACACACACACACACACACACACACACACACACACACACACACACACACGCACACACACACGCACACACACGGGTTGTGTGTCTGTTGTTGCTCTATTCGTGTAGGTCAGCAGTGTCCAGAGCAACAATGACCGGACTGCAGGCAGAATGAGGAGGATTTAAAGAGTCTGTTCCAGGGACAGAGGAATTCATGATGATGATGATGATGATGATGATGATGATGATGATGATGATGATGATGATGATGATGATGATTAAAGAATAGGAATAATGTGATAATAATGTTATCTTACCTCTGAACACATTTCCTTCCACTCATTCACTCACTCACACATAAACTCTATATACACTTAAATAACGTAACTTCTCACTTTAATTACAAATAAATACATGTAACTCTTCATTTTAAATACACATAACTCTTCCCTTTTAATACACATAAATACACGCAACTCTTCATTTTAAATACACATAACTCTCCACTTTAAATACACGTAACTCTTCACTTTAAATACAATTAACTCTTCACTTTAAATACACGTGTCACTATAGACTGACGTTCACTGGTTAAAGTTCTGAAACCTGCCCGTCTGCACTTTATCTTATATTTATATTCTTGATTCTTGCACCACGTTAATTGTTGTTATTGTTATTGTCTATTGTCGCATTGAATATGAAAACATAAAGGGCAATAATTCTGATTCTGATTCTGAAAGCTTAATAAGTATTTAAGGGGAATATTTCCCCCGTTATAAAAAAAAATGAACAAAAACATAGAAGCACTAAAAATGAATATATATATAGATATATATATATATATCTATATATATCTATATATATATCTATATATATATGTTGAAGGACTTTTATTCTACGTGAAGCCGGGCCTGTGGCACATCAAAGGAGCAATTTATTTCTGCACCAATGTCGTTTTAATATAAACTCTCCCAGTCTGTCACTTCACACAATGGGACCTCTGTTGCCACGGCAACAACGTGTCCCCCCCCAAACATCATCTGGTCCCCGGCCCTTGACATTTGATCTGGAGAGCGTGTCGTCGGTCCTCCTCGACGTGTTCGCCGTCACGGCCGACATCTCATCTCAAACCTCAGAAGTCACGCTCCGATGGGAGTGGACAGTGTGTGTGTGTGTGTGTGTGTGTGGTTTATCATGTGTGTGTGTGTGTGTGCGTGTGTGTGGTTTATCGTGTGTGTGTGTCTGTGGTTTATCATGTGTGTGTGTTTGTGGTTTATCATAGCACTTTTAAAACCCGGTAAAAGTGACACTAGATGTCTTGTCACCCTTTTGAATATATCATAATTATACTATCTAAAGGTTTTTGTGGGACACATCCTGGGAAACTTAACTTTATATTTAATATGGAAATATAGTGTGTGATGATGCAACACTGACGCTATGTATATTACACATTGTTCAGTGTCATACATGTGTTTAATGGACTGTTTAATGGATTTTCTGTGGCATTAATTGGGTTAAAGGCCTCAGTGGGGCCTCCATGTGAGGGGAACATGAAAGAAGGAGGTGAAGGAATATTTCACATGGTACATATTAATTAATAATAAAACTAAGCATGCTCTGGCAAGGTGTGAATGTTAAAAATGTATAATCCTACACCGTTAATTCAGATTATAAAAGAACTTCACAAACCCTAATTTGCAAACATCATATAAATGCATGATTTCACCTCCTAAAATGTCTTAATGAACAAAATCCGAAGACTTCAAGTTTTATATATTCTTAAACAATAAGAGATTTCTTTGATTAGGCCATCAAGTCCTCCATGACCTCTGTTGACCTCTGATTTAACCCTTCCCTCTCCTCCTGTGTCACGCGTGTCCTCAACGCTGCAACGTGTGTTATCACGTTAGCTAAAGAAGAGATAACGTGAATAACGTTCCTCTGTCCGAATAACGATTTATTTACTACGTTCTCCCCTTTTCTTCTTCTTTCTCACCTGGATCTGGAACCAGAGGACGGATGACGGGGGTACAGATATGATCAATTCACCCCCCCCCCCCGCCTGTTCTTCAGTAGAGTTACGTGTGCCCCTCACTTCCTTCTCGTCCTTCCTTTGATCTTTTTTTACGACGCTCGCCTGAGCGCTATCGTTTTTTATAATTATTATTTCATTATTAAGGAAATTTAAACTGCAATATGAATGAGTCCTGAGTTACAATCCCACTGGGCTGCTCTCTTCCCCCCCCCCCCCTCCCCGAGTTATTTTTTTTGTAAACATGCACGTCTCAGACTCGACAAAATATCTACACCTCACACTCGAAGAGGAATAAATGTTTGGTCGGTGATTGAAGACGCCCGTCTCCTCCCGCGTGGCGGAGGAGCCGCGTTGAGAACACACAGCTTATTGCTTCTCCTGGCTTATTGCTTCCCCCCCCCCCCCGTTATTGTCTGTTGTCCCGACGCCGCTCCGTCAGAGTCACGGGACTCGGGTGAATAATTCTGCGACCGGCGATCAGGAGACGACTATATCGTTGGGGTCTTCTTTTCATGTGAAGCAGCTATAAATCTATCTTTATGTCACGGAGTCCTGTCATAAAAACATTATTAAGAAGAGGTTTTCGTCTGCCGTCCAGTTCCCACAAGGCCAGAAATACATTGATTTTACAGTCTCTCTCTCTCTCTCTCTCTCTCTCTCTCTCTCTCTTTGATGATGGGGGGTATTTCTGTTCTGTGAGCTCAGCGAGTTTGTTTCTGTGTTTGTAATCCCCTCTCTCTCCCCTCTCTCTCTCCTCTCTCTCTCCATCCTCTCTCGCCCCCCTCTCTCTCTGGGCGTATATAAAAGCCCCGGGGGGCCCGGTGGACTCACACAGAACCACCAGCCCCCCCGAGTCCACTCCTTTACGCACACACTGCCACAGGTAAGCCCAGTGGACACACATCAGAGAGAATAACCTGATGGCATGCCTCATTATGAGGTTTATTGTAGTTGGAGCTCAAGATATAAAAGTATAACTCGCAAAAAAATATTTTTGCACAAAGCAAATAGCTGTAAAACTAAATATGATTGTTTTGTATGTATACTTGTTAGTATAAATAACACTCTTTAATCTCACCTGGTGCATCCTAAATATATAACGAGAATATAGAACATTCATTTCATGAATGTTACGTTTGAATTTTTTCTGGTTCAAATCTCAAAATGTTTAAAACCAACAAAAAGTTTTATTTAGAACATATTTATATATATGTATATATATATATATTTTTTGAAAGTAGAATTTTTTTTCCCTTTTTTTTGGTAATGTGTTTTGATGTTAGGACATTTTATGCTACACATGTAAATGATGAGCTCGTAATATGTGGAAAGTCTTATCTGAATTCTTAATTAATAATTCTTTCAATCTAAATCTTTAAATACAGTTTTGTGTTATACTACTTTGAGGTATGGTGGGTGGGCTGAGATATTGTGTCTCTAAAGGGGAGTGGGCTTTGCTTTTATATATATATATATATATATATATATATATATATATATATATATATATATATATATATATATACATATTTAAAAACTCTATCCTCATAATTTTTGTTGTTTTGTATTGTTTATTATATTTAATAATGCTTGAAAACCTTCCCTCTGTTCTCAGTCATCATGTCCGCCGGAGGAGAGAAATCCAAGTCCGCTTCCCAGACCGACGGGAAGGCCGCCCCGGGCAAGATGCTGGATATGAGCAAGAACTACAAGGTACTCACCAGAACCTTTAAAGGTGTCTCAAAGAACCTCAAACAGGGTTCTTTAAGGCACCATTTAGGGTTCCATGAAGAACCTTTCAAACCAGGGTTCTTTAAGGCCCCATTTATGGTTCCACAAAGAACATTTCAAACAGGGTTCTTTAAGGCACCATTTAGGGTTCTAAAAAGAACCTTTCAAACCAGGGTTCTTTAAAGAACCATTTCATTAAAGAGTTCTTCAATGAACCTATAAAAGTGTCTCAAAGAACCTTGAAATGGTTCTTTAAGTCCCCATATATGGTTATAAAAAGAACCTTTCAAACCAATGTTCTTTAAAGAACCATGTCCTTAAAGAGTTTTTTCAAAGAACCTATAAAGGGTCTCAAGGAACCTTAAAAAAATGGTTCTTTAAGGCACCATATCTGGTTCCACAAAGAACCTTTCAAACCAGGGTTCTTTAAAGAACCCTTTCCTTTAATAGTTCTCTCTCTCTCTCTTGATTCTGAACACCTCGGCAACCTTCCCTTTCTTTCTTCTTCTTCTTCTTCTTCTTCTTCTTCTTCTTCTTCTTCTTCTTCTTCTTCTTCTTCTTCTTCTTCTTCTTCTTCTTCTTCTTCTTCTTCTTCTTCTTCTTCTTCTTCTTCTTCTTCTTCTTCTTCTTCTTCTTCTTCTTCTTCTTCTTCTTCTTCTTCTCCTCCTCCTCCTCCTCCTCTCTCTCTCCTCCTCCTCCTCCTCTAGATGTATGTGTACGACCAGGAGAACTTCCAGGGTCGCTGCGTTGAGATCAACGGCGAGTGCATGAACGTGTGTGACATGGGGATGGAGCAGGTGCGCTCGCTGCGCGTCACCTGCGGACCGTAAGTAGGCCGTACACACACACACACACACACACACACACACACACACACACACACACACACACACACACACACACACACACACACACACACACACTACTCTGAGCACGGAAGAGGCAATTCAATTGTTGTCCCATTTTGGGCTTTTATCCTGCAGCAGTGGAATTATTCATTATCATTATCATTATTATTATCATTATTATGATGAAACATGGCGAAGCAACACAAATATATGACTGAGGAAAGAGAGCGAGTTGAAAGGAGTTAGGAGAAGTGTGCATGAAGTGGACATCTTCAGGGTGATTTAGTTTTTAATGATTAATAAAAAGATCCTTAATTCAGTTGATTCATTAATTCTTGTTCCTGTGATCTTTTCTTCTTTCTTCCTTTCCTCTCGTGACCTTTCCTTTCTTCCTTGTGACCTTTCCACTTTCCTCTCGTCCTTGTGACCTCTCCTCCCCTATCCTGACCTTTCCTCCTTTCTTCCCGTCCTCGGGACCTTTCCTCCCTTCCTCTCGTCCTCCTGACCTTTCCTCCCTTCCTCTCGTCCTCCTGACCTTTCCTCCCTTCCTCTCATCCTCCTGACCTTTCCTCCCTTCCTCTCGTCCTCCTGACCTTTCCTCCCTTCCTCTCGTCCTCCTGACCTTTCCTCCCTTCCTCTCATCCTCCTGACCTTTCCTCCCTTCCTCTCGTCCTCCTGACCTTTCCTCCCTTCCTCTCGTCCTCCTGACCTTTCCTCCCTTCCTCTCGTTCTCATGACCTTTCATCCCTCCCCTCTCCGCCTCGTGGCCTTTCCTCCTTTCCTCCCTTCCTCTCTTCCTCGTGACCTTTCCTCCCTTCCTCTTGTCTTCATGACCTTTCCTCCCTCCCCTCTCATCCTCATGACCTTTCCTCCCTCCCCTCCCCTATCCTGACCATTCCTCCCTTCCTCTCGTCCTCATGACCTTTCCTCCCTTCCTCTCCTCCGTCCTCCTTGTGGCCTTTCCTCCCCTTCCTCTCTTTCCTCCTGACCTTTCCTCCCTTCCTCTCCTCTCCCTCAGCTTCGTGGGCTATGAGCAGATGAACTTCTGTGGGGAGATGTTCGTCCTGGAGAAGGGGGAGTATCCCCGCTGGGACTCCTGGAGCAACTGCCAGAGGAACGACTACCTGCTGTCCTTCAGGGCCGTCCGCATGGTAACCTAGGAAACGAGTGCCTTTGACTCCTCCTCTACGTTCGCTCTACCTTTCTCTCATCTTCTATCCTCCTCCCTCCCGTTCTTCCAGGACCAGGAGAAGCACAAGATCTGCCTCCACGAGGTCGGAGAGTTCAAGGGCCGCAAGATGGAGATCCTGGACGACGACGTTCCCAGCCTGTTCTCCTACGGCTTCACGGACCGTGTGGGCAGCGTCGTGGTCGGCTGCGGGACGTGAGTCTTGTGCCTCCCTTCCTCTCGTCCTCCTGACCTTTCCTCCCTTCCTCTCATCCTCCTGACCTTTCCTCCCTTCCTCTCGTCCTCCTGACCTTTCCTCCCTTCCTCTCGTCCTCCTGACCTTTCCTCCCTTCCTCTCGTCCTCCTGACCTTTCCTCCCTTCCTCTCGTCCTTGTGACCTTTCCTCCCTTCCTCTCGTCCTTGTGACCTCTCCTCCCTTCCTCTCGTCCTTGTGACCTCTCCTCCCTTCCTCTCGTCCTCGTGACCTTTCCTCCCTTCGTCCCTTCCTCTCGTCCTTGTGACCTCTCCTCCCTTCCTCTCGTCCTTGTGACCTTTCCTCCCTTCCTCTCGTCCTTGTGACCTCTCCTCCCTTCCTCTCGTCCTTGTGACCTTTCCTCCCTTCCTCTCGTCCTCGTGACCTTTCCTCCCTTCGTCCCTTCCTCTCGTCCTTGTGACCTTTCCTCTCTTCCTCTCATCCTCGGGACCCTTCTTCTCATCTTCGTGACCTTTCCTCCCTTCCTGCCTTCCTCGTGACCTCTCCTTTTCTTCCCTAGAATACAAACCGTCTCCATCTTCCGCTTTGTCATTTCTCCGTGTACCTTTCAAAAAAGAAAGTTAACTCTCTCTCTCTCTCTCTCTCTCTCTCTCTCTCTCTCTCTCTCTCTCCCTCAGCTGGGTGGCCTACCAGTTCCCCGGTTACCGTGGCAGCCAGTACCTGCTGGAGAAGGGCGAGTACCGCCACTTCAACCAGTACGGCGCCCGCTGCCCCCAGATGCAGTCGGTGAGGCGCGTGCGCGACATGCAGTGGAACCCCCACGGCTGCTACAACGCCGCCAAGTGAAGACCCCGCCGGGCCGAGGGGGGGGGGGGGGGGAGAGGGAGGGGATGTGATACCATCCCTCCATCCCAGAGACCCCGTGCTGGCTTGACAGAGGGAATACAGTCGGCTGCTGTTGTTATTTTATTATTTTCTAGTGAGCAATTAGAAAAGAGGAGATGATTACACGGACCGCGGAGACTGGAGACTGGAGACTGGACTAATGAACGTTCTCTCTCTCTCTCTCTCTCTCTCTCTCTCTCTCTCCATCTTTTGGCTCTACCTCGGTTTCGTGATGCTCCCTTCTCCCTCCACACTTTTCCTCTTTCCTCTCCTCCTCCCGCCCCACCCTCCCTCACACACTTCTCCTCCGCACCCCACCGACGTCATCCCTCGCTCAGCCCATCAGAGCATCACTGGGAGGGAGGGGTGCAGGGAGGGAGGTGTGTGTGTGTGTGTGTGTGTGTGGATTCCGTGCTCTGGGATCCTGCAGCCACATCCAACCCTCAAACCTCAATAAAAAAACCCTCTTCCATGCTACTCCGCTTGAAGTCTTATTCCACCGATACGTGAAATGTCCTGTTACCTTCAAATGTATAACATCTTTTACTCTTTAGCAATTAAAACCTCCAGAAAATGATTAGAATTTATATTGTTTCCCAAGTTTAAGTGTGAGTTACTTTTTCTTTGTTTATTGATGACTTAAATAGCCCTTTAAATAAATAAAAAAGTTGATATTTCTTATATATTTACACAGTGAAAAACAGCCTGGGGTCAAATTGTACACAACGTTGAAAACATATCATGTGAATTTTATGTTTTCCCAATTGTCCCCAATAAATTAGGAAAATACATGAAATATGAAGCCGAAAAAATAATGTTAATCATTTTTTTATAGACGTCAAACATTGAATGCGATCAAATGTACCCCAAAGGGAACAGGAGGGTTAAACTACAGCGTCAAGCTGCCATTGGAGTCTCCAGAGTGGGTTCTTCTCTCTCTGCAATGCTCATAACACTCTTTTTATTTTAGTATTTTTTTTACATCTCACGTTTTATACGTCCGATGATAACAAAGAAACCTTTGATGTTTACCTGTGAGACTTCAAAGGGCTCCAGCTCATCAGAAGGAGCCTTTCGGAGGGTTTTTCTTCTCTTTTGGAATATATAACTGACAGTTTGGGATGTGACGTTGGCAACATCCGTCACAACCACCGAACCGAACACGACGAACACTGAAGGCATCAGAAGGTCTCATGTTTGCGTCGGGTTACATCATCGTGAGCTGGAGGGAAATCCTTCCGTGTTTTGCATCATTGGATTTGACGAACATCAAAGCCGTTTGGGCCTTTCTCTTTTGTTTTCTCACACTACCCTCAGAAGTTTAGGGTCACTTCAAAAAGATTGAGATTGTTTGAGTGTGTGTTTGTGTGAGTGTGGTGTGTGTATGTGTGTGTGAGAGAGTATGTGATATATGTATGTGTATGTGTGTGCATGTGTGAGTGTGTGTGTGTGTACGTGTTTGTGTGTGTGTGTGAGAGTGTGTGTGTGTGTGTGAGAGAGTATGTGAGTGTGGTGTATGTATGTGTATGTGTGTGTGTGAGTGTGTGTGTGTGTGTGTGAGAGAGAGAGAGAGAGAGTGTGTGTGTGTGTTAGTGCGTGTGTGATTGTGGTGTGTGTAGGTGTGTGTGTGAGAGAGAGTATGTGAGTGTGTTGTATATATGTGTATGTGTGTGTGTGTATGTGTGTGTGTGAGTGTGTGTGTGTGTTTGTGGTGTGTATGTGTGTGTGTGAGTGTGTGTGTGTGTGTGTGATTGTGGTGTGTGCGTGAGAGAGAGTATGTGAGTGTGGTGTATGTATGTGTATGTGTGTGTGTGAGTGTGTGTGTGTGTGTGTGAGTAAGTGTGCAAACTATTAGTTTGTGTTTCACCAGGTGAGTCTCATTGAGATTAAAAATCAATTGTTCTTGTCTTGTGTTTATTTTATTTGTGTTATTTGTGTAGCAGCAGGAAGTTCTTGCTCCTTTGACTCCTCCCCCTCTTCTCCCAATAATCAATAATCATAAACTCTCTCTACATAGTTAATGTGTAATGACTATTCTCTGGTGTTAATGAAGTCTCTCCAGAGGTGTGTAGAGGCCCATCTCATGTTCTAGTGGTACATTGTGTTATTGCCTTAGAAGACTAGCGGAAGGGTATAAAACCCTTGAACCCCCTTTTTACGTGAGCGCAGCTGAAAACAGTTATGCTGGTGAGAGAAGATATAGAACTGGCCTTCCTTTGAGCCACAAGCTTAAAGAACATTCATATTTCAAATAAAACCCATTTCTAACCTTGTTAATGTCTTGACTATATTTTCTATTCATTTTGAAATAGATTTGACGAATAAAAGAGTTGAGTGTTCATGGGAAATTGTCTGCGTGACCTGAAACTTTCAACTGTATTGTATATCTACATTCATCAGTGTTTCATGTTTTGTTGTATTGAAATAGAAGATTTCTATATTAAGGTTGGCGAAGGAAAATACAAACAAATCTAAGGGCATGGTGAACTACATTAATCATAGCATACGCATCATTACAGAGACGTCGGTGAGTGAGAGATGCTCTCATGCAGTTCACTGAAACACGGCGAATTATATTCAGAGGACTCGAAGCACTCTCCCCGATCAATAACCTCTCATCACGGACGCCACGCAGCGGGCCGATCACGTGACACGGAGGAAATGCGTAGGCGGCATTATGAATGAATGCAATCTGGTGTTTTATAAATATTTCATTCGGGAGTGTGAATGCTAAAAATGTGGTCAAGTCCATTATTGTGTTGACGTTTTATGGACCATAACCTTCATTAATATCCCTTATTGGTGAGAAAGATGAATAATGCATTAAATTATTAATACACTTGAAAGCGTGATTTGCTGTTTTAGGTATAAGTGATATCGCGAAGCGAGATGGAGCGTTTTCTCCTTTCTGACGTCAACAATGTCCACGTCTTTGTCTCAGCATCCTGCCGATCGATCGGAAATCTCACAACGACCACACCGCCGCCGTTAAGTGAGCCGCTCGATCCGCCGAGTCGCTTGACGTGTGAGTAAATCAGTAAAAAGGTGTAGCTTGTTTCAGGGTCCTTACACATGTTGACTAATGGATTTCCATGACTTTTCCATGATTTTTCCATCACTTTAAACCAAATTTCCATCTCGGTATAAACATGAACAATTTAGAAAATGTTGCGTATCGAGAGCGGCTTCCATTTGTGCGTCTTTCTTTTAAAAACATATTAATTATTTCAAACTCT
>CM070110.1:23625916-23638416 GCA_036178185.1 Liparis tanakae | reverse complement strand
TTGGTTTATTTACGAGTAATGCTAATCTGTTTTTAGTCAAAGTATTTAAAGTTATTTTTAAATGATACGGAATATTGGTTTATTTAACGGCCACGCCCCCAATCAGCTGACGGGGTAATTGGTGGAACATTTAGAGACTCAGATCATGAATGTGCAGCAGTGTGTTCCTCCCTGAACCCGCTCAGGCACATCAGTTAAAACTAACGTAAATGACCGCCTGCTTTGATCTGTTTTTTAAAATTAGTTTTGATCTGTTTTGTTATTTTTTAATCTGTTTTTATCTGTTTTTATCTGTTTGTATTTGTTCTCCAAGGAGCTGAAAGCACCATCGACTGAGACGTCTGTGATGTCACTTCGGACCCCGTGTTTATACGATCAATAAAGACGTGTTTATACGATCAATAAAGACGGCGGGAAGGAGAATAGGAGAATAGGAGAATAGGAGAATAGGAGAAGAGGAGAAGAGGAGAAGAGGAGAAGAGGAGAAGATGAGTTGTTCTGTAGCACAGTGATGTTTTTAATCAACACCACTCACTGAAATGCATCGTCTGCGTCCTTCAGACCACATTGAACACTCCTCATGGACAGTGACTGTAGAGAGGACAAGGGTGTATATATATATATATATATATATATATATATATACAATTGTACGGCAGCAATAATACTTTCACAACGTCCTTGGTTTGATTCCAACAATGGATGCAGGTCAAATAATGTTGTCTCTTATATATATATATATATATATATATATATATATATATATATATATATATATATATATACATATTCATATATATATTCATATATATTCCATTCCATTTAAAATACATATATATATATAGTCATATATATTCATATATATGTGTATATATAATATATGTATACATGTTTATATACATTTATAAATGTATATATTCACATACATATATTTCTGTATAAATATATATATTTCTATATACATATCAATATATATATTTCTATATGTATAAATATATATATTTCTATATACATATCTTCATATATATATATGCACTCACACTATACTTTTGTATATTTCCCCATGTTATCAGGTCACATTTATATAAAGTGAGTGAGAGATCCATACATTGATAGAGAGATGGAGAGAGAGAGCGAGAGAGAGAGAGAGTGGGGGGGGGGAAACATGTCAAGATCCGTGAGAGCACATAAGATACGACAATAAGAGTGAGCGAGGGAAGGAGGGAAGGAGGAATTGAGTGGGAGGAATGGGAGGAGTGGGAGGAGAGGGAGAGTGGACAATATTGCTGTGAACACATGGCCAACACATACGGCCGAGTGTTACACAACTCCTCCGCCGGCGATGAAAGAGGAGGACAGGAAGCTGCATGGACCAAAAGAGAGTGAGCGAGTTCATCTTTCAGATGAAACCCCCGACGATGACATCATCTCCACCCGGAGAGACGGCGTTACACAACCGCTTTCTGCCATCCTGGGGCTTTGATTGGTCGTGTGGTCATGTGACACGGCCAGCACCACCTCATCCTCTCCTTCCTCTTTACACTAGTTATATAAGTTATAGGTATAGCAGCTATAATTAAATACACATATTCTGTTCTAAGTTATATTAAAATACAAAAGATACATGTGAAAACTTCCAATGTTTTAGCATCTGTGAGGTCGCTATGGTGTTTTCTTTTATTAATGGCTATGTGAGTATTTAGATCTGCTTTTTTTGGAGTATCCATGTAGGTCGACTGTGTTTGAATCTGACCCACGGAGACGATTACAAGTTAATTTGTGTTTTGTCATTTATGTGTGTGGTCGTGTCACTTTAAATATCATTCAGTAATTGGGGCCATTGTTCTGCTTGATTTCAGTTAAAAAAAAATCATTTTCATGAGAAAATAATTCAGTGTGACCTTCAAGGTTCTCTTGATATCCACTATTTGCGGATAAGTGGAGGGAATGTCTTCAGAGTGAGTAAAATGAGCTTCATGTGTGACATTAATGTGTCTTTAAAGACAGAGGACTAAAGGTCATCATCATAATATCGCATCATCATCATGTCGCTCTTGTTATGGTAGTCAAAGACACTTTATATATCATATTTAAAACATCCTCATACAATATAAATAACTAAAATTACAATAATATATTAATTTTTGATATTAATGTTTGAATATTAAATAAATATATATTTTAAATAAGTTTCTATATTTGAATCATTGTATAAAAAAAGAAAACATGGTGAAAGTGAAGATAAATATATATATGAATATATATACATATTTACTAACATAATTATATAGAAATATATCTATTTATATAGAGAACATTATTTATATGAAAAATACAGCAGAGGACTAAAGATTATACGGTTATGGAAAACCTGGAAAAGTCATGGAATCTGTAAATGATTATTTCCAAGCCTGGAAAAGTTTTGAAATGAGTTTTCTTCCAAAAGTCATGGACATTTAATTATATTCATATTTGCATTCACACTGAGTTTTAAATAATTAAACACTTTTTTAAAGAATACGCTCTTTTATACTTGCACAAGTGAACGCACCTTAACTGAAAAGATATACAGTACATGTTTAATTCTTTTAATTTAAACTATTGTCTCTCATTCATTTGAGTCATTTAAGGTTAAATACTGTATGCTTTGGAATTCTCTTTGTTAGTTTAATTACGAGATTTGATCACTTTTTCATGTTTTATACGCCGAGATTTCACAAAATGTGAAAATGTAAAAATGTGGATGAACCTGTTCATTGTCATGTGATGAACCTGTTCATTGGTCACCATGGTGATGAACCTGTTCATTGGTCATGTGGATGAACCTGTTCATTGGTCACCATGGTGATGAACCTGTTCATTGGTCATGGTGATGAACCTGTTCATTGGTCATGTGGATGAACCTGTTCATTGGTCACCATGTGGATGAACCTGTTCATTGGTCATGTGGATGAACCTGTTCATTGGTCACCATGTGGATGAACCTGTTCATTGGTCACCATGTGGATGAACCTGTTCATTGGTCATGTGGATGAACCTGTTCATTGGTCACCATGTGGATGAACCTGTTCATTGGTCATGTGGATGAACCTGTTCATTGGTCACCATGGTGATGAACCTGTTCATTGGTCATGGTGATGAACCTGTTCATTGGTCATGTGGATGAACCTGTTCATTGGTCACCATGTGGATGAACCTGTTCATTGGTCATGTGGATGAACCTGTTCATTGGTCACCATGTGGATGAACCTGTTCATTGGTCATGTGGATGAACCTGTTCATTGGTCACCATGTGGATGAACCTGTTCATTGGTCACCATGTGGATGAACCTGTTCATTGGTCATGTGGATGAACCTGTTCATTGGTCACCATGTGGATGAACCTGTTCATTGGTCATGTGGATGAACCTGTTCATTGGTCACCATGTGGATGAACCTGTTCATTGGTCATGTGGATGAACCTGTTCATTGATCACCATGTGGATGAACCTGTTCATTGGTCATGTGGATGAACCTGTTCATTGGTCACCATGTGGATGAACCTGTTCATTGGTCATGTGGATGAACCCTGATAGAACTACGAATTATGTATCGATAGACAGCTGTAGAACTAAACTTTAAGTTTGATTAAACCCTTATTATTTCATTTTCATGTCATCAAAACTGGCAGATAAATAGGAAAATAAACTTTCTTAACAAACAGCTGGTAGAGTGTTGACTCCACGTCTCTTCAATAATATTGTGTAACGGCAGCACATTAGTCAACGTGTCGTCTCCTGAAGAATAACTTCATGACGTCGCCCATTCTCTTCCCACCATTGTTCTGCCGTGTGGAAGAGAAAGCAGCAGAGCGGCGCGTGGCGAGGCGGAAACGGTGACGGACACGACCCATGAAAGACACTGGCAGGAAGAGAGAGAGAGAGAGAGACAAAGGGATGGAGAGAGAGAGAGAGAGGGAGCACATTAAGACAAAGAGAACTGTGACGTAAGAGAGGGAGGAGATGCAGCTGCGTCTGGGAGAAAACTCTGGAAAAGATTCTGAAAGACGCCGCCGCCTCTGGTGGAGCTATTTATTTGATACCAGCATGCACCTGGGTTATATGTAGGAGTAGACAGGTGGACCAGCATGCACCTGGGTTATATGAAGGAGGAGGAGGGTAGAGGACCAGCATGCATCTGGGTGAGCCACAACCTTCACGGGGCGTCAGCGGCCCTTTGATTGATGTGTTTTTGGGGTCTATTGGACAAAGTGGCCCCTGCAGCCTCGGTGAGCTGCAAGTGAGAGGTGTGAGGGAGAGATGCAGCAATCATAAAATCATAAACCTGATGATGGTTTCCCCCCAGCGGGTTCACCTGTCTCTCACATTTGGGCTTTTTATGTCAGAGCAGAGGCTTTATATATATATATATAAATAAATAAATATATTTGTATATGTAAATATATATATATATATATATATATATATATATAATAAATAAATATATATGTATATATATAATTATACATATATGTATATGTATATTTATATATATATTTATATTATATTGATATTGATTATATATATATACATATGCATATATATATATATATATATATTTACATAGTTTATATTAATACATATATATATATATATATATATATATATATATATTTACATACAGTAGTTGTTAACTTAATTAAGGTAAATGAAAGAGAAACTGTGAATCCGAAATATAATAATTAAATATGGACATCTCTATTATTTGCATTAATATACATTATTAATATATATATATATATATATATATATATATATATATATATATATATATATATTCCATTGAATGGCATATCTGACACTGAACTAGTTCATCTCTATCTCAGCGTCATCATATACTGAATGCAGCACAACTTCAGAGCAACACTTCCTGGTTGATCCCATCTATGAGCGGTCGGAAGCGATGGATATCCGGGGCTCCCCCCAAAAATGACAAGCCCCTCCCCTTGGGGTTCAGCCCCCCCCCCCCCTTCTTTAAATCCCACTCAAGTCTTTCTTTTACTGCATGCGTGTCACGTCTGTCTGTCGCACCTCCTTATTAGTGAAGCCCCCCAGGCGAGCTGTGTGTTGTGTTCACTAAGGAGATAAACCGTGAAACCCATCATGAGCCGTCTCCCCGTCTCCGAGTGACCTCCATCCTAAACAGGATGTTAATTAAAGAGAAGACGTTCTCCTTAAGCCGCCGTTGTGCTGACATTCAATAATAGGAACGATTGACCTTTTTATTCCTATTTAACAGCGTTATCTATTCTAGAAAACACATGGATGTGTGTGTGTGTGTGTGTGTGTGTGTGTGTGTGTGTCGTCACCTTGGTAACAGACACACCTCCACTGTAGTATTCCCATCACTCGTAATGACACACGTTCTCCCGCCTGCACACAGAAACATGAAGGTGCGATCTGGAACCGAAAATGGATCTTCAGAGTGATGCTTTAGAAGAACCATATATGGTTCCACGAAGAACCTTTCAAACCAGGGTTCTTTAAAGAACAATTTCCTTAAACAGGTCTTCAAAGAACCTATAAAGGTGCCTCAAAGAACCTTAAAAATGGTTATTTAAGTTACCATTTGTGGTTCCTCAAAGAACCTTTCAAACTAGGGTTCTTTAAAGAACCATTTCATTAAAGAGTCCTTCAAAGAACCAATAAAGGGGTCTCAAAGAACCTTAAAACATGGTTCTTTACGGTACAATTTCTGGTGCCTTAAAGAACCTTTTAAACCAGTGTACTTTAAAGAACCATTTCCTTAAAGAGTCCTTCAAAGAACCAATAAAGGGGTCTCAAAGAACCTTAAAACAAGGTTATTTGAGGTACCATTTCTGGTGCCTTAAAGAACTTTTCAAACCAGGGTTCTTTAAAGAACCATTTCCTTATGGAGTTCTTCAAAGAACCTATAACGGTGTCTCAAATGAAAGAATGGTTCTCCTGATGGTTCTCCGTATAACCACAAAGCCTTTTAAAGAACCATTTAAGGACCCTTATTTGTGCTGTCAGATGAAGGAGGAGGCTTCTTTACATCAGCTGATTGAAAGTGCAATCACAACACAGACACACACACACACACACACGAACACACACACACACACACACACACACACACACACACACACACACACACACAGAAAGAGGACCACACCGTGACGCACAGATGAAGAAAGACATGCAGATGTGTGGAAGTGGGCGTCGGCCTGGGGAAGCCCCTGTTGTTATCCTCCTGTGTGGGGGGATTACATTAACACACACTCAGTGCCTACACGCACGCACACACACACGCACGCACACTCACACACAGTATACGGCAAACCTGCTGTGTGTGTGGGTGACTGGCACAACACCGATTGACTGACACTGAGCGGTGGCATTTAGACAAACACACACACACACATACACACACACGCACACACACACAGCACACTCACAGCACTCTCACACACACACACACACACTCACAGCACACTCACACATGCAGCTGGTGCTGTGTGTGTGTGTGTGTGTGTGTGACAAGGGGAGGCCTGTGAGGTGTTGGTACCCGGGTGGCCAGTGGGCACCGGTCGCTCGTCCACAAGTCCAGATAAGGACAAAGCAGGAGGTGTGAGGCAACAACAACACACACGCACACACACACACACACACACACACACACACACACACACACACACCCCGTGTCATGGATCTCCTCAATTACTCATTTGTTTATGATGCTCGGTGTGTACATGTGTGTGTGTGGGCCATGTGACTCGTCCTCCCCTGTGGTCTCGTCTGTTGTGTTGCAGGATTATGAATGGAGTCCTTCTGATCTCCTCTTCATCAGGACCTTCATCCTTCAGTTTCACTGTCAGACATTCATTAAAAAAAATATTATCCTCCAAGGTCGAGGATGCTATCTTCCCTCTTGTAGCGTCGGGCTGGTCTGACGTGAAACTGACTGAGATATTTACGTCTCTCGGCTCTGAAGTTCTCAAAGGACTTTGAAGAGCCCACAAGACGAGGATCGATACCGGCGTGACTCACGCATTAAGCAAATGAAACGAGCGAAACACAAAGAGCTCCGGTCCTCAGGAAGGCCGACAGAGCGGATGTCGTCTTGAAAGCTTTTCCCAAAACTCTTTGACTAATTATTTGTCAGATCCTGTTCCAGAGGTTCTCGAATGGGGAACGTGAAGGTCCTCTAGGGGTACGTGAAGGTCCTCTAGGGGGTACGTAACGGTCCTCTAGGGGGTACGTGAAGGTTCTGTAGGGGGTACGTAAAGGTCCTCTAGGGGTACGTGAAGGTCCTCTAGGGGTACGTGAAGGTCCTCTAGGGGTACGTGAAGGTCCTCTAGGGGTACGTGTGAAGGTCCTCTAGGGGTACGTAAGGTCCTCTAGGGGACGTAAGGTCCTCTAGGGGCAATGTAAGGTCCTCTAGGGGCGTGAAAGGTCCTCTAGGGGCACGTGAAGTCCTCTAGGTAGGGACGTGAAGGTCCTCTAGGGGGTACGTGAAGGTCCTCTAGGGGGTACGTAAAGGTCCTCTAGGGGGTACGTAAAGGTCCTCTAGGGGGTACGTAAAGGTCCTCTAGGGGGTACGTGAAGGCCCTCTAGGGGGTACATGAAGGCCCTCTATATGGGGCATGTGAAGGCCCTCTATTTGGGGTACATGAAGGCCCTCTATTTGGGGTACATGAAGGCCCTCTATATGGGGCATGTGAAGGCCCTCTATATGGGGTACATGAAGGCCCTCTATTTGGGGTACATGAAGGCCCTCTATATGGGGCATGTGAAGGCCCTCTATATGGGGCATGTGAAGGCCCTCTATAGGGGGTACATGAAGGCCCTCTATATGGGGCATGTGAAGGCCCTCTATAGGGGGTACATGAAGGCCCTCTATAGGGGGTACATGAAGGCCCTCTATAGGGGTACATGAAGGCCCTATATATGGGGTGTGTGAAGGCCCTCTATATGGGGTACATGAAGGCCCTCTATTTGGGGTACATGAAGGCCCTCTATATGGGGCATGTGAAGGCCCTCTATATGGGGTACATGAAGGCCCTCTATTTGGGGTACATGAAGGCCCTCTATATGGGGCATGTGAAGGCCCTCTATATGGGGTACATGAAGGCCCTCTATAGGGGGTACATGAAGGCCCTCTATAGGGGGTACATGAAGGCCCTCTATAGGGGTACATGAAGGCCCTATATATGGGGTGTGTGAAGGCCCTGTAGGGTGTACCTGAAGGCCCTCTAACCCTCTGCTCACCCCTGTGACCCTCAGACTCAAAGTCATCAACTCAACTTGACTTTACAGTGTCGTCGTATATTAAACTCAAGTGTTTCTAATATTTTAGTGAATCTTTTAGAAATAAATTCCAATTGAAATCACATTTTGAAGGGTCCATACATTTGAATGTTCCATAAAGTCATAGTTTGAATAATAAACTTGTGGCTGCTGCTTTACACGTTTCATTCAGCCGATTAAAGAACTAAAAACTAAAAGCCAAACAACAAAGTTGTCATCTCACTGTTTCGCTGTCACATCTCATCCTCGTGGTTTAACACACGCAGCTTGAGGCGCACACACACAACACAACACGTTTGCAGTGTTGTGAGTCTGTTGGTGTGTGTGTGTGTGTGTTTCTGCTTTAATTACTAAAACCCCTTTGTTTTAAAACCCTATAAACCTAATTAACACACAACACATGCAGTAAAACCCATTTTATGGCACAAGTCCCCATTTCAATCGACACAGATTTAGTTAAAAAGAGATTCACATCTAATTATATTGTAATAAAACATGAACACACATTTCCATCTAACCATATCTCATCATCAAACACATTAAGAGCTATGATTGTACAAAGCATACACATGTACTCCTCAATCATCATCAATTCTTCTGAAGTGACTCTTCTGGCACCGGCTTGTTTCCCTTGCGGTTGACTCATGGTTCGGGGGCCTCCTCTTTCCACTCAGGCAGAACCGTCTCGGTCCATCTCTCCTCTCCCGTCTCTTTCTCTCCGGGCTGCAGTGCGCCGGAAGCTGGCCATAAGAGTCCCTGAGAGAGCCATGCAGGAAACGAGCTGCGCGCTCCTCTCCTTCCACCCGCTCCGCGCGCTCCTCCACACAGTCATCACCAGGCACCGTGCCTTGCCCAACCCCTCCTCCTCCTCCTCCTCCTCCTCTTCACCCCTCCCTTCACTTGTTCTACTTTCTCTCTCCCTCCCTCCCTCCCTCCTTCTCGTGCTCCTACGTGCGTCGAGGAGAAGTCTCCTCCTCTCGCCGTCTGAGCGCAATGTCTCCAACCCGCAGGCTTTACGCGCGTAAACACTCTCCAAGAGAATTCCCTACGGAAGGCTCCTCCCCTTTCCGTTGTTGTGTGTGTGTGTGTGTGTGTGTGTGTGTGTGTGTGTGCGCCTCCCTCCTTCATTCATGACCCCGGATTGATGACGTGGGAGATTCCTCGGTGCCCACTGCCGTATCGGCAGCAGCGGGACGCAGGGGGGTATATATGGGACGCCGGTAGCCACCAACCGGCACAGTCTCAGTCGCTCCGACTCGGGAACCAGTGCATCAGCGCAGATAGCAGGCTTTTCATTCGCCCTACAGGCTAACTCGCTTTGGTCTTTGGTTCAGGATGGACTCCTCTTCGATTTCTCGAAGCCGACGATGCTCCATCGTACGGAACTGCACAAGTAAGTGTCTCTCTATGATTATATTCTCTTGGTTTTTTTGCTACAGACACATAGAGATGGACTGTCATGATGCTTTGCATGACTTTTGTAACAGTTTATTGCATTTTAAATTGATGGATGATAGAAAGGAAGAGAAAATAAAGATTTAAATGGTTTTAATGTATAGTGGAGTATCCAATGGGGTCTTGTGCATTACGCAAAGGAAGAGCTGCTACATTTGGACAATTGTGATTATTTTTATTTCTAAATAACATGAATGGATGCATGATAGAAATTAGAAAGGAAGACAAATAAATGTAAGACTAAATGGTTTTAAATGTGAAGTGGACTTTTTAACGGGGGCTTTGTATGCAACGTAAAGCCCTCTGAGGCGAGTTCTTAATTTGTGATATATGGCTATACACAAATAAACTGAATTGAATAGAATTAAAAGGAAGCGCTGCTAAGTTTGGACACTATTGCTTATGCTTTGCGTAAAGGTGCGTGCGTAAAACGTCGGTGTAGAAACACAAAGCTGTAAAGTGTAGACAGTCTAGATTTTATTCCAATTAAAAAACACCAGTGCAGGAGTCGCACATGTCGGATGATTTCCAGCACCATGCACAGCTCCCGCTCACCACCCCTCCTCCTCCTCCCCTCCTCCTCCTCCTCTCCCTCAGGCGGTCTCTCCCTCTGGCTGGTGGTGTGGCTGGTCCTCGGCAAGCCAAGTCCGGCATCGGCGTGTCCGCACTCGTGTGTGTGCTACCCGACGCCCATGACCGTGAGCTGCCAGGCGCAGAACTTCACCGCCGTGCCGGTCGGAGTGCCCTATGAGTCGCAGCGCGTATTCCTCCAGAACAACCGGATCACCGAACTCAGAGTCGGCTCGTTTGGCTTCGGGACTCAGGTAAGAGGGAGTTTGGAGAAAGACTTTTACGCCAAGTTTTTTCTATTTTTTTTCTAATAATCACTGTTCAAGTCTTCTGTTTATTTGCATCTGTCTATATTTAATTTAATTTAATATTACACTGCTGTATTTGCATATATGTTGTATATATACACATATATATATGTATACATATATATATATATATTATTTTATTTTATTTTGTATTTTATATTTCACTTTGTATACTCTATGCACAGTCACTGTTTCTTTCTTATATTTATATTCTCATGTGTTTAGTTTATTGGTGCTACTTTCCACTTGGGGATTAATAAAGTATCTATCTATCCATCTATCTATCTATCTATCTATCTATCTATCTATCTATCTATCTATCTATCTATCTATCTATCTATCTATCTATCTATCTATCTATCTATCTATCTATCTATCTATCTATCTATCTATCTATCTATCTATCTATCTATCTATCTATCTATCTATATATCTAACTACCTATCTACCTACCTACCTACCTATCTATCTACCTACCTACCTATCTATCTATCTATCTATCTATCTATCTATCTATCTATCTATCTATCTATCTATCTATCTATCTATCTATCTATCTATCTATCTATCTATCTATCTATCTATCTATCTATCTATCTATCTATCTATCACCTATAGGTCCTGTGGCTGTTCGCCAACAACATCACGTGGATCGAAGGCGGGGCCTTCAGTGAGCTGAGGGACTTGGAGGAATTGGACTTGGGGGACAATCCCAGCCTCCACCGGCTGGAGGGCGGAGCCTTCCGCGGCCTCGAGAAGCTCCAGAGCCTCCACATGCACCGCTGCCGGCTCAACGCCCTGCCCCACGACATCTTCCACAAGCTGTACAGCCTGCAGTTCCTCTACCTGCAGGTAGGGGCGCTGGAGAGACACAGAAAGCTGCGGTTGGAAAACCATCCACGTCCCTGTGTTTATCTTCTTCTTCTCTCGTGCTAATCCCTCCTTCCTTCCTCCTCAGGAGAACAACCTCCACTTCCTGCAGGACGACATCTTCTCCGACCTCATCAACCTGAGTCAGCTCTTCCTGCACGGCAACCGCATCCGCACGCTGTCGGAGAACGTGTTCCGCGGCCTGGTCAACCTGGACCGCCTGCTGCTGCACGACAACCGCGTGCGGCAGGTGAACCGCCGGGCCTTCCGCGACCTGGGCCGCCTCACCATGCTCTTCCTCTTCAACAACTCCCTGGCCGAGCTGCCCAGCCAGGCCCTGAGGGACACCCAGGGCATCGAGTTCCTGCGCCTCAACGCCAACCCGTGGTCGTGCGGCTGCGAGGCGCGCGCCCTGTGGGAGTGGTTCCGCGAGGCCCGCGTGTCGTCCTCCGAGGTGATCTGCGCCTCGCCCGCCGCCCGCCGCAACCAGGACCTGCGCTTCCTCCGCGAGATGGACTTCGCCCTCTGCCCGCTGGCCGACCCCGGCTCCATCGGCGGCTCCACCACCACCACCTTCAGCACCAAGACCCGCTGGTGGTTCCACAAGAACAAGCCCCAGTCGGCCACCAAGGGCCTCTTCGAGAAGTCCTCGGAGACCGTGAAGGCCGGGCTGTACGGGAAGGGCCCGTCCTCCACCACCTCGGTGGTGAAGTACGAGCTGGGCGAAGACGAGCTGGCGCTGCCCAAGCTGGACGCCGAAGAGTACTGGGTGAACTACGGCAACGAGGACTCCGGCGTCACGCTGCGCTGCGTGGAGCTGGAGTGTCCGCCCGAGTTCGACGCGCCTCCGTCCTCCTCGCCACGCTCGTCCTCCGCCCCCTCCGCCCTGGCGCTGCTCGCCCTGAGCGTCTTCTGGCTCCGCCTCCACCTGCTGGTGGGCTGAACTCTGAAGGTTCGGGGGTGTGACCCATCCCCTCCGCTCCAGCCT
>CM070110.1:23528416-23620916 GCA_036178185.1 Liparis tanakae | reverse complement strand
ACAAAATAAAAAGGAACATATTATAAAATCACGGTGGACTAATGTCCACTCAGTGGAACAGTATGTCTGCACCAGACTTCACTCAGCAGACGGACAGCGAGGGAAAACTGAAAGCTGTCACGTAGAAAAGTCACAAGCTCACACATCAAACACACACACACACACAGTGTGTGTGTGGCATGGAGCTCACAGCTTCACATGCCCATATAAGGATGAAACAGGCACACATCACAGGGTTCATCCTTCTCGCTCCATCTCCGGAGCTTTTTGTTTGGCAGAAAGATTCCGTGACGCAGTTTCTCCATCGAGCACACGGGAACTACTCGATTGGAGGCGTTCAATGTCACTCAAATCTGATGAATGGGTTGAATAATACTAATAATACTAATAATAATGATTCCCAGCACAACAGAGATGGGGAGGAGGAGGAGGGGAGGGGGGGGGGGAGGAGGGGGGCTGGTTGCAGCCAGCTTGCTCAAATGCGTCACTACTTTGTATCAACTCCAACCTCTTTATTATTTTCTCTGACACATACACACACACACACACACACATTCACACATTCACACACACACACACACACACACACACACACACACACACACACACACACACACATTCACAACCCTGCCAACCCGTTCTCTCACTCCCTCGTGCACATACGCATTCTGCATGTCGTTCGCCCCGTTGTGTGTTCGGGGGTTGATGATTTTTTTCTTGTTTTTTTTCATCCTCTCAGACTCTTAATGAGTCTCTTTCTCTCGTCCGTGTTGCTTTCACACGTTTTTTCATGTTTCATAAAGACGTCACGTCTGTTTCCATGTCTTCGGTTTGTCTCGCTAACATTTATAAATATGTTCCGACGAGCTCTTCTGATTCATTGATTTTCATTTATGAATTCAGAGTGAACTATAGATCCGTGTCACTTCTATCCACATAGTTTGTCTGTGTTTTCTTTTTTTAATTATTGACATAATTCCATTGTGATATGTTTTTTTATAAAACAGCCCTAAGTGCACACATCTTTTAATTATTAAAAAAAAATATATATATTTTTTTAATTTTAGTTCCTCTTCAAAGTTAGTAGTACTCACAATATAATCCATCTAAAAAAATGAGAACAGAGGTCGGTGCTGCATCAATTAAACACGAGAGAAATACTTTAGATGTGGTGCACGTTATCTTTTACTTTTACTAACAACTCTTCACACCCTGTCATACTCACTGAACGTGTTCATGTAACTCTGTATTACTTCCTACGTCTATTGTTCTGTCCATCCTGGAGAGGGATCCTCCTCTGTTCTCTCCCGAAGGGTTCTTCCCCCTTTCCCCATACATTTTTATTTTTGGGGTGTTTTTCCTGATTCGATGTAAAAGGTCAAAGGTCAGGGACGTCATCTGTGTACAGATTTTAAGGCCTTCTGAGGCAAATTTGAAATTGGTGATATTGGGCTTTACAAAAATATTTGCTATTTTGCTCAAATATAAAGTGCAATATAAATGTAATGTATTATTATTATAGTATTATTATTATTATTAATAAAATAAACTTAATTGAATTGCTTATGCAGGTGAATGGATACACATAAGAACATACACATAAACAACAATAAAAAACAACACGATGCAACAATACAATACAAACAGCTTAATCCTACTACAATACAAAATGAATCTGAAATAGTCTTGAATGGATATTTACGGTCTCCTTGGAGCTAAATGAATGCGCTGTTAGTGAATTTACCGTATTTGACTTTTTCAGAGTAAAATGCAATAAATACATATTTTTATTATATATTATAAGGCAATCAATCAATCAATTAAATGTTTATTTCAGACTCAAGTTCCAGATAGTACAAAAGGTTAAAAATACATAAAAATACATAAAAATACATAAAAATTCACAAGTAAAACATATAAATGCTTTATAAATAGACAGCTGTCTCTTTAAACTGAACTTTAAAACACATTTTTCATAAAACACATTTTTATAGAACAGTAACATTTTATTTTTATTTTGTATATGTGTATCTTAACCTTCTATTTGTTTTGCCTTGATTCTATATAAAGCATTTTGTAAACTCTGTTTTATAATTTATTTATAATTTATTATTATACAAATGTTTATTATTATTGTTATTATTGTTATTATTATAATTATTATAATTATTATATTTTATAAATCCATTATTATTAAAATATAATTATTATATTAATATTTTTTTTGGAGTAATAAACCCGGCATATACATTTATAAATACTATTTTAGCTTTAATAGCATCGACTGATCAGAACGACGGCCCCGATCGATAACGATGATCCCGACCTGCCGTATAAAACACACTAAAATAACACGTGAGTAAAAAGTTCCGGGCCCGCAGCTGCCAGGTGGTCGTGATCAGTCACAGTTCCCGGCCAGAGCTCGGCGGTCACATCTTACTTCACGAAGATGGCGGCTGAGTCACTCGTTGACGCATCGAGAACATGGAACACGGCGCTGAAGGCGGCGCCTGTCGGCTCCTTTGAAAGTTACTCAGACGCACGGCCGAAAAAAAAGAAAAGGTTTTGACACGCGAGGACGTGAAAACCGTAGATGTGAAAACCCAGATCTCCTGATCCCATCCCTCGCTGGCCCGTCGAGTGGAGGCTGCAGGACGCGGCGCTGAATAGACGGCGGCCGGAACGCACAATGGAATGTTTTAAAAATAGAACGCTTTTGTTTTTGGGTCTTTTATTATTGATCCTCTGGATTGTGATGAATGACGTGACGATGACATCGTCGCCTCCAACGAATGAATCCTGATGTTCTGTGATCAGTGACGGGTTCTCACTCGCTGTATCCTCCCGCACTGAGGGAACATGATTATTATTAGTTATTTGAGACACATTTAGAGGTTCTTTGAACTGTTTAAATAAATGCTTCTTTAAAGAACCCTTGTTTGAAAGGTTCTTTCTGGAACCAGTAAAAGTGCCTTTTACAACATTTTTCAAGGTTCTTTGAAGAAATATTTAAGGAAATGGTTCTTTAAAAAACCTTGGTTTGAATGGTTCTTTGAGGAACCAGAAATGGTGCCTTAAAGAACCATTTTAAGGTTCTTTGAGACACCTTCATAGGTTCCTTGAAGAACTATTTAAGGAAATGGTTCTTTAGAGAACCCTGTTTTGAAAGGTTCTTCGTGGAACCATATATGGTGCCTTAAAGAACCATTTAAACGTTATTTGAGACACGTTAAAGGTTCTTTCAAGAACTCTTTAAAGAAATGGTTCTTTAAAGAACCCTGATTTGAAAGGTTCTTTGAGGAACCAGAAATGGTGCCTTCAATAACCATTTTTCACGGTTCTTCCAGACATCTTTATAGGTTCCTTAAAGAACTCTTTAAAGAAATGGTTCTTTAAAGAACCCTGATTTGAAAGGTTCTTTGAGGAACCAGAAATGGTGCCTTCAATAACCATTTTTCACGGTTCTTCCAGACATCTTTATAGGTTCCTTAAAGAACTCTTTAAAGAAATGGTTCTTTAAAGAATCCTGGTTTGAAAGGTTCTTTCAGGAACTAGAAATGGTGCCTTCAATAACCATTTTTCACGGTTCTTTGAGACACCTTTATCGGTTCTTTGAAGAACTGAAAGATGAATAGAAAGCAGGACGACGTGACGCCTCTGAAGTGTTTCTGGAGGCGCTCGTGTGCGTGTTCGCTGCTCTTGTGACGCGCTGAGGAACGTCTGTCTCCCAGTGGGCTTCTCTCGAGGCGGCAGGACGCTGCCAGGGAGGGCGCGCGTTGCACACGCGTGTGCGTGTACACGCTTAATTAAGCCCGCCAAATGTTCTCGCTTGCGAAAGAGATCCAAGTACATGACTCAACCTCACACCTCCCCTGTCTCCCTCACATTGACACAAATACTCATGTGCAGCTCCATGTCGGTTCTATTGACGGGTTCTCTGTCGCACGCGGTCAGAACAGGTCATGCGTGTGAATGTGTGTGTGGCATGAAAACCATTAAGACATCAGACATCACTAGAGTAGTGGTTCTCAACCTTTTTTCAGTGATGTACCCCCCTGTGACATACTTTTTTCAGGGGGGGGGGGAGGGGGTGCGCGCTATGTGCGCGCGTCACACTAAACGAGGCGCGCGCCTGCAACGGAGCTCTAGCGACGGGGTGTGTGTTAGAGACGGGGTGTGTGTGAGACGGGGTGTGTGTTAGAGACGGGGTGTGTGTTAGAGACGGAGTGTGTGTTAGAGACGGGGTGTGTGCGTCCGTGTTTCAGCAGCGTTGGTGCTGAGAGCCGCAGTGAGAGACGGTCCGTGAGCGTGTGCAACGTTGGGTCAAACCATCCTGAAATGGTGGGAGGGGGGACTCTGGGTTTTTAGGTTCATTAAATTAAATTGCCTACTTAATATACAATTCAGTTTATGAACTTACACTTTTGTTTTATTAAATATTTATTAAATAACTATTTTTAAAGGATTTTTTAATGGATGCTAATTTTAAATAGATTTAAAAAAAAATCTCACGTACCTCCTGGAGTGCCTTCACGTACCCCCAGGGGTACGCGGACCCCCATTTGAGAACCACTGATCTAGAGGGTCCAAACGTTATGACAGCTTCATTACAGAATGACTTAGATACACACAGAAACACCAAGGAGACAGCTGGAACCGAAAATGGTTCTTCAGAGTGATGCAATAGAAGAACCATTTATGGTTCCACAAAGTACCTTTCAAACCAGGGTTCTTTAAAGAACCATTTACTTAAATAGTTCTTCAAATAACCTTCGAAATCTGTCTCAGAGAACCGTAAAACACGTTTTTTTAAGGCAACATTTCTGGTTCCATAAACAACCTTTCAAACCAAGGTTCTTTAAAGAACTGTTTTCTTAAATAATTCTCTAAATAACGTATAAAGGAGTCTCAAAGACCCTTAAAATGGTTCTCCAAGGCACCATTACTGGTTCCACAAAGACATTTTCAAACCAGTGTTCTTTTAAGAAACGTTTCCTTAAATAGTTCTTAAAAAAAAACCTATAGAGGTGCCTCAAAGAACCTTCAAAAAAATGTTCTTTAAGGCACCATTTATGGTTCCACAAAGAACCTTTCAATCCAGGGTTCTTTAAAGAACCATTTCCTTAAAAAGTCCTTCAAATAACCCATAAAGGTGCCTTAAAGAACCTTACAAAAAATGGTTCTTTAACGCATCATTTCCAAAATGGTTCTTCAGTAGCTGATGGTTCTTCGTAGAACCACAAAGCCTTTTAAAGACCCATTTGAGAACCGTAATGAAATATGAAGGTGAGTGGCTGGGCAGAGGTCAGAGGGAGAGAATAACATTAATAAAAGTATCAAATAATGGAATCAATTACATATCTATTGCCTCAACCAGCTAGAAGCTAACGGTGCAAGAAGCTAACGGTGCTAGAAGCTAACGGTGCTAACAGCGTGGATCAAAGGTGGATCAAAGGTGCTTACAGTGTTAAGTATGTGACGTCACTTTTTCCATTCCAATATAATTTTTACTGGTTTGTATATCTCATTTCAAACAAGTGCTAACAAATACAAATAAATATAAAAAAGTGCTCAAAATATAATAAATAAAACCTTTTTGCAAAGAAGTGTCTCTATAAGAAGCTAACAGGTTCAACCTTTCTGTTTGGGGCATTTGCGGTCATGTGACCTCAAAGGCCCCGTGGCCCCTGAGACATCACCGGTTATTGAGAAAGACACATCCCCCCCCCCCCACGTGAGTTATTTGGAAATTAGCTGATGTGACACATATTTTATTTTAAGGAAGCAGCGGTTTCGTACCACAGTAAATTAATTGGGGTTTACAAGATGAAAAGCTCACAGAACATATTCCTGGAAAACTAACATGTTTGATCTCTATGTTTGAGTGTGTGTGTCTCTCTCTCTCTGTGTGTGTCTCTCTCTCCTTTCTTTGTCACCCTGCTCTTCCTCCTCTTTCTTCCCCCCTTCGTCATCCTCGGGTACGTTCTGCTCTGTTCTCTTTGACCGCTGATGACTGGCCGTGTCACGGAGATGTCACCTCACTCATCCACGCTCATCTACACTCACCAACCGTTGTTGTTTTACCCATTTTTCTCCTCTTCATTCAACAAAAAAAGTTTTTAAAAAGTCTGGAGCTGCTCATCAAAAATCTTTAAGTCCATCAAATGATCACAAACCTTTTTTTATCCCCCATATAATTAAATTATTATTCAATGTTTGTTTTAGCAAAATCATTGTTAAAGAAAAAAATCGAAAATCTTTCCACTCAAGTCCCAAGAGAGTTATGAATATCAAAACGAGTCATAATCACTTCCATCTTCACCCGGTCGACAACAATGCTGCTAATTGCTCAGCCGTGTACCGTTCCCCTTCGTTGGGTTTCTCCTTCAGCTTGATTGGATGCTTTTGTTTTGGTGATCTTGGGAATTCAATCAACAGGCTGATAATCAATAGAGTTCATGTTCATGAATACAGGAAATGAAGAGTAATTAAATGGAGTCGGGGGTATTCAACTCAAATTCACCGAGGTCGAGTTAGAGAGGATTTCCACGTCCGCAGCGTCACGATGAAGCCCCAAAGTTTCGCTCGTGGATTTTGAAGTAAGCCAACATTTGTATGAACGTCTCTGTGCCGCCAACAACCGACTGTTTGATTAAAAAAATTGAGTGTAATTGAATTAGTATTTATTATTACAGATTCATCTGTTAAAAATACTTTTTGGGGCAGTTAATCCATGTGTCAGGGGGATTGTGATCATATTGAACTCTTAGCATTATTAAATTCACATTGAACATGTGGAAGTTTATGTTTTGATCCCCGTTACTTGCATAAGTCAAAAAGTATTACACTGAATTGCATGGTATTTGGTGGGATGATTGGTTATTATCCAGGGACTATTTGATCAGATTTTGGGATTGATCGGGTCAAAGGTCAAGGTCATGTAAAGGTCAAAATCTTATTTTTTCCATAGCACGGTCAATTTGTATCCAATTGTCATGCAGCTAATGCCAACATGTTCATAATTCAATGCCCACTATTGTGATATGCGACTTGATCCAGCAGCTCTTCACCGACTGTGTGGCCCAGTGCAGGATGGGAAACGCCACATCACAGAGATATTTGTGTTACATAGGTTGACTTCAATCTCGTGAGTGGTTACCGGATGTGAACCTGGTAAAAAAAATAAAAAATAGGGTATTCAATTCAATTCTAATTCAGTTTATTTGTATAGCCCAGTTTCACAAATTACAAATTTGTCTCGGATTGCTTTACAATCTGTACACATAGACATCCCTGCCCCAAAACCTCACATCGGACCAGGAAAAACTCCCAAATAAAACTATTTTTTTAAATCATCTCTGTGTATTCATTGTGACTAGTACTCAGAGGAAGCAGGAGATTCAACAGCCATTAAAGGTCAAAGTCAGGCCCTGTGAGGAGTCTGGAACCAGCAGCACCTCATTCATTTTGAGTTTCTAAAACTGTTTCATGTTCTTATTTAAAGGGAGTGGGTTGTGTAGTCAGATTTGTATCATATCAATTACAGTGTGGGAAGGTTTTATGGATGGCAGTGCCCAGTTTGCATGGTTCCCATTTCAATTTATAAAGAAGAAAACGTCTTTTATAATGTCTTCAGCTGTGGGAGTCACCTGCTAATCTAAAGTAAAACATCTGATATCGTGATGTGGATGATCTAAGCATCAGTGATATCCTTAAAGGGAAAGCTTTATGATAGATTATTTTAACTTTGCTTTGCTTCCATGGCGTGCAGACTGCCAACTATTGATAAGTTCCTCTTTTATTTGCTTATTAGTCTGTTTTTATTTATTTGCTTTGTAACTTTTTACTGTGTGAGTCTTGTCTTTGCATGTATTATTAGTACTTGACAACCTCTAAGAGTATATTCACTTTTCTCACTATTCATTTTTTGTGCATCATTTTTTGGAAAGCGTAAATGTTGTACAAATATTGTACATGTAATCTCATGTTTTTAGGTTTGTTTTATGACATCTGCCTCTCGAGACAATACAGATGAAAGAATAGCCTCTTGGCTAATAACTCCGGCACATTTACAGAAATGTTTTTATTAATGTTCACTGACTTTCCCCTTATTAAATAAACCCAATTTTAAATAATAAAAAAAAGAATCTGAACTACTTTAAATGACATCAGAGAGTGACTTTCACTTTAATGCCAGGTTGATACCACTTTTGTAATCCCTGAGTATCGGATAGCACTAGCAGCCTGTTAGCTTAGCTTAGCACAGAGACTAGAAACGGAGGGAAACAGCTAGCCTCACAAAACGAGGCCTATCGGCACAACAGGTTGTTTCTTAATCCAGTAACAATAGACGGTCAAGGCAATAATTGTAGTTTCTTCTCTGCCATATCAAGAGACAAAAATATATTATTGATTTTGTATTAGCATAAATGCTAATGAGCGTACCGTAGAGACAAATATCTTTGGAACAAAATCTTGATAACTGTGATAGTGGTAATTTATATTGTAAACGTGTAACTACACAACACAAATCATAAGAAAAAAAGTGAGTGTTAATACAAGTGAGTGGGAGGCAGCATGTGCTCATAGTATGTACATTACAAAAAAGGAAAGAGAGATGAAGACGGAGAGAATATGTGTGGGTGTGTTTGTTTGTTCTGCAGTCTGAAGGGAACAAGTTAAAGCAACATGGGGTTCTTTAATGATAGTTTCACACTACGGAGAGATGTAGCTTCATGTTTTTTTAATGTTGTTATTATTTGTATGCATCCTTTATTGGGGGGAAATCCGTCTCTGCATTTGGCCCCATCCCTTGGTATTACGGAGTAGCACCAGGGGTACAACTCACGGGTTCAGGGTTTTGCTCAAGGGCACCTCAACATGCAAGCTAACGGGGAGTGCAGCGGTCGAACCGTGGTGCCTTGTGCTTAGCCACCCTATAATCTATCATTTGTGTTTTATTATTATGCAATTACGTGTTTTACTTTGAGTATTTCTTTAAGATGCACTGATAACAGACTCAACTGCATCACATTACTCCTGCACTAGCTGCTCTGCACTGGCTCCCTGTAAAATCAAGAATCACTTTTAAAATTCTTCTCTTAACTTACAAAGCCTTAATTGGTGATGCACCATCATATCTTAAAGAGCTTGTAGTACCGTATCGCCCCACCAGAGAGCTGTGCTCACTAAATGCGGGGCTACTTGTAGTTCTGAGAGTCTTAAAATGTAAAATGGGAGCCAGAGCCTTTAGTTATCAAGCTCCTCTTTTATGGAACCAGCTTCCACCTTCAGTCCGGGAGGCAGACACAATCACCACATTCAAGAGTAGACTGAAGACTTTCCTCTTTGACAGAGCTTATAGTCAGGGCTGAATCAGGTTTGCCCTGGTCCAGCCCCTGGATATGCTGGTATAGGCTTATAGCTGCTGGGGATGTTTAGGATGCACTGAGCACCTCTCTCCTCTTTTCTTTCTCCTATGGATGAATCTTCATCTCTCCATCACACATGACTAACTCTGCTTTCTCCCCGGAGTCCTTCTGACTTCACGTCTCATGGGGTCATCGGACCCTATGAGACGGCATAGATCCCATCTGCTGATGGACCTTCGATGGTTGGATCGTGAGTTCCTGTCGCCAGCTGTGCCACTGCCCTGCTGGGACTCCGCCCACTCCTCCACTCGGGAGGTCTCCAAACTCTCCATCGTGGAATATGCCTAAATATGAACTATTGATAAACTGTCAGATTCCTTGAATGTATTTCAACTCTAAATATGTCCTTCTGTACACATTACATCTATTGCATCTGTCCATCCTGGAGAGGGATCCTCCTCTGTTGCTCTCCTGAAGGTTTCTTCCCTTTTTTTCCCCCTGAAGGGTTATTTGGGAGTTTTTCCTGATCCAATGTGAGGTTTTGGGGCAGGGATGTCTATGTGTACAGACTGTAAAGCACTCTGAAACAAATTTGTAATTTGTGAAACTGGGCTATACAAATAAACTGAATTGAATTAAAGGAGCGAGGCATAGCCTTTAGAGAGTTGCGTAAGTCGGATCACACTGAACCTGTTACAGGTGACGATCCTTGAAATGTGTTCCCGTCATAAAATGATTGATGTTCCTTTCATTTTTTTCCCGTCTCCACTTCTTCATTCACACTTTCTTCCACTGCGTCAGTATGATTTCCCCAAGTATCACGACCAAAAAGCGTCACCGCGTGCTAAATATAGATTCTGACTGATCCCACCCCTCATGTCACATTTGGCATGCCTGATCTTGTCTCGATGTACACCGATTCTTTTTGATCTCGACGGGCATTTGGGAGATTTCTGGAGTCAGAAGTGAGTCACCGCTAGTTTAATTAAAGACCTACCCGCCTCTCGCCTTCTGTTGTCACCGCCGCGACCTATTTTCAGACCGCAGAAGTTGTTGTGAAATCACTGCATTAAATTATCTCCAGTACATCTCCTTGTGGAGCTCGTGGATGAACCTCTGCATCTTTTTAAGCCTCGAGTCAACACAGAAGCAGTTGGTGTTTGCGAAATGTTATTTGTCGGATTGAGTCAATAAGCCTGCTTCTATTAGTTGTCATAATTCTCTGAGAATATGAAGTTTAGTGGTGGATTAGATGCTTTAGCAAAAATGTGCAAACCCATAATAAAAAAAATTAATCTCTGCAACCACATGGGCTATTTGAATTATTGTGGTGCTGTTAGGGTTAGTTGGGATAGAACTATGAAGATAACATTAAACACATCATAAATACCCTCTCTACATAGTTAATGTGGTCATGCCTATTCTCTGTGTTTAATGAAGTGTGTAGTGGCCTCTACACAGAGGTGTGTAGAGGCCCATCTCCAGTGTTCTAGTGGTACATTGTGTTATTGCCTTAGTAGACTAGCGGAGGGGTAGAAAACCCTTGAAAACCCTTTTTATGTGAGCGCAGCTGAAAACAGTGACGCTGCTGAGAGAAGCTGTAAAACTGGCCTTCCTTCCAAGTTTGAAGAACAACATTAATATGTCAAATAAAAATCATTATTTCTAACCTTGTTAATGTCTTGACTATATTTTATATTCATTTTGAAATAAATTTGACGAATAAAATAGTGAGTGTTCATGGGAAATGATCTGTGTTACCCCAAACTTTCAACAGTATTGTATATCTACATTCATTGGAGTGGTTCATGTTTTGTTGTATTTAAATAGAAGATTTCTATATTAAGGTTGGCGAAGGAAAATACAAATGAATTTAAGGGCATGGTGAACTACATTAATCATAGCATACGCATCATTACAGAGACGTCGGAGAGTGAGAGATGCTCTCATGCAGTTCACTGAAACACGGCGAATTATATTCAGAGGACTCGAAGCACTCTCCCCGATCAATAACCTCTCATCACGGACGCCACGCAGCGGGCCGATCACGTGACACGGAGGAAATGCGTAGGCGGCATTATGAATGAATGCAATCTGGTGTTTTATAAATATTTAATTTGGCGGCTAAAATGTGGTCAAGTCCATTATTCTGTTGACGTTTTATGGACCATAACCTCCATTAATAATCCCTTTTTCGAGACGTAGTAAATCACAAAAGGGTATTCTTTGTCGTTAGAAGGAATTAATCTGTCTGAAGGAAGCCCTGTGTTTCACAGGACGGGTCTGATGGACACGGATTCCCCCCCCCACCATAACAAGCATCCACATCAAAGCCACAGCCATAAGGCAATAGTGATCCACGGCATCAGGCCCGGATCAGAGACGCAACATTAGGGGTGCCCAGATCCAACAGCTGACAGCGAACTGTATCCACCGAACAGAAATGTGCCACATCCACTAGTCACCCAATGATTCAACTGGAGACTAAAGAGACACTGAGAAGGAAGCAAGGGCCTGGTGAGGACAGGGTAGATGATGATGACATCACACCTCTGCATGACACCATCCAGCAGCGGAGACTTTGGTTCTGCGTGTCCACATAAAACAAACACTTGCATTACTTCACATCTGAGAACATGCACAGAACTGCACACACATCGGAGGTCCAGGGACACATGTTTAGACACATGGTAGAGAGAACACTGACAACATGCTTAGCTTATTTCCAGACACTTTTTGGACTAAAGGGTGAACTAATGTGTGACTGATTCCGATAGCTCCCGTTGAGATAGATTTAAACCCGGATACGATTCCATCCCTTAATCATGGAACAGATTGTTGCATTTCCAACCCTGTTAATGATAGTGTCGGGTTTGAATGCATGATGAGATTGTTTTATAACTAATTGTAAAACTCTCAGCATCTTGTTCCCTGCAGTTTCTCCCACAAAGCCGCCCGTGGGACTCCTGACCTACCCAGGTCCCTTTCAGTCCGCCTGATTGAAACTACCGTAGAGAGAAAAGATGCTCTACATGGCAAACAGATGTCCCTGTTAGGACCAGGCAGTATTCCTGATTTAGCATTTAATGGACCATACGTGGGACTGACAGAATATCTAAAGGGGGAGGATTTGGTCAATCACATTTTTGGAAAGAAACAAGATTAAAAGCCCAGTTATAGAATAACACTAAATGATAGAGTTCACACCATTAAGGTGTGAAAAGGGGGATTTGTTAAGAATATAACAAAATACATACATAGTACCCCATGTCCCGTACTTTGCATTAAGGCCCCGAAGCACCATTCCTTGTGTCCTTCTTTGACAATAGGGCCCTGACCAGAGAGAACAGCACATACTCATGCTCACACACATGATTTGGAACATACTGACCTCACTGGATAAGAAGCACAGACAGGTACACTCAAAAAAACGATTCAAGCCCTTCTTAGAGGTAACTGAATTAAATATTATTTAAAACATTGAAATAAATCAATTACAAAACAAAGATATTTATATTTCATGGGTGTAACACAAAATGGCTCCAAAGACCCCAATGAGGATAAGCGTTACTGAATAGAATATTTAATTTCCAATTTATATTTTGAGTTGGACAAACACAAATTTATTTAATTGAATGAATATTGTTATTTTATTTTAGATGTGCTTGATACAAAAGAGTTGAACTAACTCAAATTAATTCAAGCCATTGATGCCCGTGTTTATTTAAATTAAAACATGTCTTGTCTTAATGTTTTTATACAGAGCTGCCAACTTTTCAAAAAACCTTGGAGTGAGATTTTGTCGGGGGTGACCAAAATGTTGCCGCGCACGCAGCCACACACATTGGTGGCTCAAATATCAGGACATTTTAATTAATTTGGCGTTGTACCCATGTTGTACCTGCATTCTGGCCTAGCAAATGTCTTTTACGAGGCATCTTTGCTACCTTAAAGAATTTACAAAAACATGCCTAATTCTATTGCACAAATGTCCTGTCTTTATGTTAAATTCTTTAGAATATTGCTTGTTATGACAGCTGAGTTTACATCACCTCACAAAATGTCACGCACAAACACAAACAACTATTTATTTCAAGATTTAAAGTTGAAGAGAGTGAGTATTTATTGCTCTCAAGTTCTAAAGACAGGTGACTGATGCTTTATTTTAATTGGTTGCTGGATTAAATCTTACCCAGATACAACATATATTTTTTTTGTGATTGGCTATTGTGTAGCCCAGCTCTTCTTTCTGATTGGCTGATAAGTGACATCTCGCAGCAGAACTCCAGGGGAGCGGTGAGGGCACAGTCACACCAGACGCGCCTCTCAGAAATTGATTCTATGGTACGTCGCGACTTAAAGGTGCGTTTGAAAGGCGCGCCGTACTGTAGGGAAACAATGGTTTTGTGGGCGACGTGTTTCTGAGAGGCGCGCCTCATGTGATTGTGCCCTGAGGGCAGCTCGGCCAGCTCATGTTGGTGCTGCGGCACATTACAACATTAAATAGCCGAGAGTTTTTTTTCAGCGTGATAAATATGATGTGTGGCGGGAGTGCGGGAGTTAACCTTTTAAGCCCCAAGGGGACCTAATTTGGTCCTTTTAAAAAAAAAATATTAAACTGTGTAAAACGTTACAATAATCATGAACAAATATATTGATGCTACACATCAAATTAATCAAGATAATCTGGGCTACAATAATTAGTCAGCCACAACTCAAACACCAACTAAAATAGTTATTAAAATATCAATCATAATTTCGCATGAGTCAGCCCACTCGGCATGTTTCCGGAACTAGCAACCTGTAGCTTGATGCTATCAGAAAAAAAGTCAAAAAGCAAGACAACTCCACACAGATTCCAAATATATTCACCAAATCCCTCTGCTCCAAAGCATCCCTGAGACATGAACCAAAGAACACAGCAACATGAATCGCTCCATTGCTTATGAATATTGCAAATATTGCATATTTTTTTAATATATAAGTGTATTGAACACCATACATAATATACAAGTGAAATATAAGGTTTGGTACATGAGAAAATGCAAATGGGGTTAGGGTTAGGGTTAGTTAAAAAATATTCGCCTGAATTCTCTCTGTACTAAACCCTCTCTAACTTTGTTCTGCTTCACTTTTTCAAAGTCAAACTTTGCAGAGGGAATGTTTACATATTGTGTTATGATTTTGGAGAGATTTAGACCTTAGTGAGACATCATTTCAAAGAGATAATCATCCTGAAAGTGTTTTTTTTATATTCGGGCTTGAAACTTCTATTTTTGCTGTGTTTCAATATTAATTTACTCTTAACCAGTAACATATGTACTAATATCTACACATATAAACAAAAGCTCACATGAGTTGCCTTTATTATAACACCAACATTAATCAAATAGCTTTTGTGGTTGCAGAGATACACCCTTTTTAGGTTGGGAATGCAATTTTCGAGCAGAATCCTAAAAACTGCCTTGGGGCTTAAAAGACCGGAATGCGTGACTGTCACTCTCAATGCGTGACACTTAAGAGCCCTGTATTAACATACCGTAGTCTATACTCGTTGTGTCTGTCTGAACATCTTCTGCTGCTAACTCCGGGACCGATTGGGGTCAATAGATGTGTATGTAGCGAACAGGTTTACAGATGCGCTCCTTAGAGCCATCTATCGTCGCTGACTGATGAGTCACCAACTTAATTTCATTGTATGTTGTTTTTTACAAGGACAATAATTTGCCTATTCCTTATAATAAAAGGCTTACACTTGTGAGATTTGGCCAGATGTGTAGATACCACTTTATATTGTCACGTCACAGGCTGTCCCTAGGGTGGGGCGGGTGCAAAGGAGGGGTAGAAACAGGCAAAATGTAAAGGTTTGAAAATGAAACGGAAAGTTTATTCATTCAAATAAAGCAAAAAAGTCCATTACTCAAAAAAAAAAAGTTTCCTTAAACAAAAAACGTATCGTAACAACGTCCGTGTTACAAAGTCCTGAAATGTTTAGTCCGCTTGGGTCTTGTCCTCGTCCTGGAGGCCCTTGCCCCTCTGCCTCTTATGAAGCCTCCCAGCCTCAACTAGTGACCGTCACACACAAACATGTGTGAACACTTTTCCAGGAATGCTGTTCAGTGAGTTACAAGAAGTCTGTTGCGGTTACCAATGTGGACATAGTGCTTCAAACGAGACGGTCGTCTTTTTACAGCCAGAGTAAGTCATATCTGTCTACAAGCAAGAAGATAAACACGACACGGGCCACAAAGCTGCCGAGCGGTAGGAACTTTTGGGAGAAATTAATATTGATGTTTTGTCATTAATTTAGTTGGTGTTGGTGTTTTACAATAAATCTGACATATTCTTATAGCCCTGTCTCTGCTGTGTAATCTGGTTGTTACCATCATTATGTCATTGTTTCGGGATTAGGACATTGATAATTATGTGATTGATAATCCCGAGGGCCCCTCTCAACCACTTGTTGAGGTTCTAACCAAATATGGGCTGCAACCTAATTATGTCTATTATTATTCTTCTATTATTGGCGCGACCACAGCTAATGTCACTCTCATGTACACTACCGTTCAAACGTTTGGGGTCACTTAGAAATGTCCTTATTTTTCAAAGAAAAGCTGTTTTTATCAATGAAGATAACGTGAAATGAATTAGAAATAAACTCTATACATTGTTAATGTGGTAAATGACTATTCTAGTTGGAAAAGTCTGTTTTTTAATGAAATCTCTACATAGGTGTATAGAGGTCCATCTCCATGTTCTAGTAGTACATTGTGATATTGCCTTTGAAGACTAACAGAGGGGTAGAAAACCCTCTAAAACCCTTTTGATGTGAGCGCAGCTGGAAACAGTTATGCTGGTGGGAGAAGCTATAAAACTGGCCTTCCTTTGAAAGAAAAACATTAATATTTCAAAGTCAATGTCTTGACTATATTTTCTATTCACTTATCTATTCATTAGATAAATAAAAGTGTGAGTTTTCATGGAAACCAAGAAAATGTCTACTACCAAACTTTTGACCGTAGTGTATGTATAAATTATTCACGTCCTATGGATTGGAGATGTTGTTCTTCTATTGTGTTTAACATTTTTTGCAGCTGCACATTATCTCGTGGAAGGTGTACTTCCTTTTCGGACAGATATATCGATCAGGTGCCACACCAGGTGCTGCTGTGTCTGCCTCTGTGAGAGAGGTTGAGAGATTACAGAAAGTCAGACATCATCTTCATCTTTCATCTTATCTTCAAGAGTTACGCAATCCGAGTTACATCTCAAAGAACAATGCTAATACAATGCCACAGCATGGTTGAATTCCTCTTTAACTTCCCCATTGCTAGCACCTGCCTTCTTTTTTATTGACACTCTTTAAAAACTGCCTGGGGCACATACTGTACTTGTAGAAACATGAGAAAACAGCTTTAGCAAGCATTACGCGAGGACGTTTTTAGCTGTTGGACTTGAGCAACTATACCTGCAATCTTCTGCATCTAAATCTCACTTTTATATTTTTATTTAAAGAAGTTTGATATGGAGGAAGAAATGCAGCGGAAGGACGTCCGAAATGACTTCAAGAGGCCAACAATCCGACATGGAGTTATTACAATTAAGGTTCGGGAGTTTGAGCCGGCAGACACACGAGAAGTACAGCAAATCTTTCACGACGGGATGATGGAGATGATAGTGGACACTGCCTTCAGAGGCCTGAGACACCACCCTGAGAGTCTCCTGCTCTATGCGGCTATGACAGGTAAGATTAGTATATGCAAGACATTTTATAAATGTCTCTGCAGTTTTTAAAATGTCGCAACCACACTGATAATACATTGATTGTCTCGTAAGACACAAACATTAAAGGCAATATGTTATTTTCTGCTTGCTAATTCTTTTTTTTCTTCTTATGCAATGTTTTAATCCATTTGTTATAGTTTTTTCTTTCTTTCTGTTTCATTATTATCTTGTGTTTCACGGCTAAAACTCTGTTCTTTAGTCACAGAGAAAGTTATAAGCGCTTCGCATTTTCTTCACCTTCACACACCTCGAGCGTCTTGATTACCTTATAAAGCGCTATACAAATAAAAAATGTATAATTAGCGTTGCTATTCTTATCTTGTCCATTTCCCCTGTGGCAGCTGCATGCGTTGCCATCACCACGTCCTGGTGGGTGATAGGACTCTTCCTGGCATCTCTATTGTTTGGGCGCTACTTCTACAGCAGGCGCGTGATCCATCGCTACCTGGATCACGCCATAACCGACATGGAAGACATCCAAGATTTTTACATGAAACCCCCAGGTATATTACATTGTAATATACGGTTTTGTGTGTAAGATTAACTGAAAACCGATCTGCTCCCACTATTTCCTGACTCACTGTCATAACGCATTAAGTTGAATTTTGTTATTTTTTCTAATTCTGCACAGCCAAAGTGTTTGAACCCAAAATATCGACAAAAATTCTCTTAAGTGACAGACAATTTAATCACGGACACAGATTAAAGCTAAAACACAAACTTCTATCATATCCTGTTTCTTGTAATTGTAACAATGCAGTTCCTCCACAATCTACCATGTTTAATCAAGATGTAGACAACTGTATTCAATGCTCACATTAAGAGATATAAAAAAATAGTAACTCAAAGACTGCCAAATTGGATACAAATAATCATGATTAATGAAGCACATCACATAAAGTAAGCCGTTGTATTGCTTATGAAGTATAACCGGTTACTGGAAGACAGTACAGGGCTCTATTTCTCGTACGTGTCTCAACAAAGTCTTTAAAATATCCTATTATCCCGCTTAAATTAACGAGATGACGTCAGGCTATCTCGGTTCCTTTAATCCTGATCCGCCCTCAAACTACAGTATATCGTTAATTTGAACCAGACGTCAGTCCATAGGATGATTGCCCATCCAACTTCAAAAGGGCGAATCGTCGACCACCGAAACCGTGATTTTATAACGTCACAAGTTCAAATAAACTGAAAGAAAAATACTTTTTTTTTCCTTTACTGACGAGCAGGAGATGATCATGAACACATAAGAGGGATTCCAGATCATAATCATGAACATCTAACACTCTGTCATTAAATTAATTCACTTTCGTTGCGCTGTAAAGGGGGTGTGGCTTATCTCCATGGAAACAGTTATACACCAAGGACGAAATAACCATTATTTCTGCTTTAGAATTGTTGTGGAACTCCCACAAACGTTGGAACATCAAACGCCCTCAGTGTATGGGTTCATAACAATATCACATAGATACTTATACAGGACATCATCCGTAGGCTCACACAGCTCGATAATTTATATCCTTAATAACTGGATGAAAATCTTCTATATTGTCATCCATTCTTGTCCGTGCATTCATAAGATAAGATATTCATTTATTAGTCCCACAGTGGGGAAATTAAAGTATCACAGCAGTGGGTGTACATAGAGCATTAATAAAACACAAAACACAATACTAAATACTAAAATACTCAATACAAAATACTAATAAAATACAAAATACTAATACTAAATTACTAATACTAAACACCAAATACTAAATACTAAATACTAATACTAAACTACTAAAAATACTAAAAGGGGAAAACAAAGTAAAGTGTTGAGTAAAGTGTTGAGTTTGTCAGGATCTCAGCGATGTACTGCAGATCATGAATATACTCTCAACGCATACATGTCATAAACTCAGACAAATAATAATAATACATGTTCATCTTCTTTGAATGATTATTCCAATTACAAAATGAAAATATCTCTTGTACCTGTAAAAAAAGAGAGATTTAAACTGAATGATTTTCCTCCTTTTTTCCCACATTCTTTATTAAGACCGCTGTCTGTGGGTGGCGGTGCTGGAGGACCGAGTGGTGGGTGTTGTAGCAGCGGTTGGCCAGCAGGAACCGGGAGGCGCCGTTCAGTTGCAGCGGATGTCTGTCGACCGCCGTTACCGGCGGCTCGGAATCGGCACGTTGCTGGGACGACAGGTCGTGGAGTTCACCGTCACTCGTGGATATTCCTCCCTGGCCCTGGGAACCACGGCATATGTGGCCAGAACCCACCTGTTGTACCAGGGTCTGGGTTTCCGCCATGTGGGGTCCACCAACGGGCACGCCACAACGGGGGCGAGACGGGACGTACTGGAATGGATGTTCTACAGGGTTCATCATCATTACTACAAACTCGACTGTACGAAACAGTACAAGATCGCTGAAATGTAGATGGCACGTATACTTAGTGGGAGTGCAGATTAAAATAATTCATAAAAATTACATCTGTTCCAAATGCTTATCTTGAATCTTAAATCACTACTTGACTTTTTTGGGGAGAGTTTAGCATGGCTGACTTTGACTATCTACAAACAAAAACTGGTTTATTGACATATATGGTCCTCGGGCTTCTTGTTGGGCCCCCGTTTGACCTGTGTGTGAGTGTGTGTGTGTGTGTGTGGCTTTTTATTTGAGATGTAATGAAATTCCAATGCCTGTTTTTTATTTCAGTACCTTTAAAAAAAAATGTAATTTAGTATATATATATATATATATATATATACACATACATAAATATAAATATATATATATATATATATATATGTATAAATAAATAGTAAATAAATATATAAATGAATATATATATATATATATATGTGTCTTTATATAAATATATACAGTATATCACACTGGCTGGTATTAACGGGGTAGTTCAGCTGGGATTGTCTATGACAAATTAAAAATACAACAAACGTTTCCACAGTAACGTACTCATTATGAGTAACCTTATTGAATTGGTGCAGTGCCCCTTTTTAATGAAGTGAACAATATGAAAATGAATATCTCATTTGGAGGTATTCATAAAGCCCTGCAGGCTTTCTATTTCAAGCATTTTACTCAGTAACATTCTAATTAACCACATAACCTTTCATCTCTGTGTGCACATTGCATTATCTATACTGCATGGAGAGGTCAAAGGTCGTCTCTGTGTATTCATGAGGCTCTTTCTTAGATATCAACCCATCCAACTCCTCTCTTATTCTAAGCTTCTCTTCACCACCAACATCCCCAGCAGCTGGGGGAAGAGGATATTTTGTATGGTACCACACACACAGCAACATTGACACCCTATCAGTTGCTTTAATGCTATAACTGACATCCAACCTTTCAGTTCATATCAATTCATTTTCAACGTTAGAGCCTTTGCCTACAGCTAGATACAGAACACCATGAATATGCAAATGAGCGGATTGACTGTCTTCAGGTCTGCTCAGATGCAAGTTAAAATTGTATGAAGTTTGGGTGCTGATCAAATTTTAATTTTGATATCGCTGAACATAGAAAAGTTTAAAAATTAATAGTTTTTCGATGCTCGGAGTCCTTTGGTACAAAGAAAATAGGACTAGGTGACGTGCCTGTTCCACTTCAGTGATTCCCTAAGATGTCCATGTGGGTGCACACAGAGTCCATGGTCTATATGCAGATTTAATGAACTTGAGAAAGACATTTCTCATTTTTTCTTTAATTAATTTGATGAAAATAAAGGCAGAAATGTATTAAAAGTTCATATGAATTGGGGGACACGTGAACTCAAGCAAACGTGCAGCGCTCTATTCATTGCAGACCTCAACTTAAAGCCCAATACCGATTTTTCTTTCATTGTCATTAATGTGCTTGAAAGTACATTGTTGTAATTTACCTAAAAGAAAATAGATCTACAGAGGGATCATAGTGTGTATTATAATTCCTATACTTGTACTGCATAACTTTTCTCATGCAAACTAATAATTGGTGTAATGCATTGCAGGTGATCAGAAGTTACTATAAGTGATCAGTGTTTGCTTTAAATAAAGTAAAAAGGTATTTGATGCTGTTTTCTGTTTTCCTTTCATGGATTTAATGATTCGACTATAACTTGTAAGGGTGTGTATATAATGCATTATTGGCATAGAAAGTGTTACCAACAATATATATTTCCCCCCTCCTACTTATAATAATACAATATGGTTGAATAGAGGGTACATAAAATACATTTACTGACCTCGTTGCACAACGTTTTGCTTGGAATGAATCCTGGAACTTGAGTAATCAAACTGACTCAAGCTGTTCCACAGTATGAAGATATGAAAACTGCACATTCGGCATCTTTTTTTGCATTTTGTGAAATATGTTGTTCCTCATATGCATTCATGTCAGCATGTGCTCCATATTGTGAAATTTGCAAAACAGTTGCCACCTGAAAGTGCTTTATTTTTCCCAATCTCTCACAACTGTGTGAGATCACGAATGCCTCCATTAATATCTTTATATTACATATTAAATTGCGTATTAATTAGCTGATGCTTTTATGCAAAGTGACTTACAATAATGAGTACAAATTCAGAACAATGAGATTTTTGAACGTCCTAATGACCAAAAAGGAGGCAGGTGTTGACTCCTTATGTCGGGTTTGAAGTGTTTACGATGCACCAGAGTTGAGATCAATAAGAGTTTAAGTTCAAGCCTCTCAGGTTGAACCTTCTTCTGATTTTCGCTGACCAACTCGTCAGCAATTAGGAAGGAAGGAGGCTCTCCCTCCGCCTCCTGCCCAGCCCTGCATGTCTTCATCCACTGAAGACGAGTTTAAAGTAACCCGACACACCAGTGTGGCTTTACGCGTAAGGTGAAGTTACAGGACGGGAATAGTTGAGGGTTTACTCTGCAAGATCTCCGTCATATTTCCAGTTCTCCCACGAGGTAAGTTTGACATTCAAAATCAATCAAACTTTTATATTATATTTCAGACTCAAGGTTCAGATTGTACAAAACATTCAAATAAAATGAAAATACATACAAAATCACAGGTAAAATACTTCAGCGATACCAAAGTCTCCACAGCTGGATGCTGGTAGCGTGTTGCACTTTGTGTTTTACATTCACAGTATTTAAGGTCTAAATTTGTTAAATTAATGTTTCTTTATTGTGATTACACTTTACAATATTTGCAGATGTTTGTGAAATATCCTCTTTATTTCAAGACAGGAACACAATGATATATCTTTTTAACTTTTTAATTTGCTTCTTTGGATGTGTATGTATGGATGTGTGTATATATGTGTATGAATGTACATCATTTTGCCCAGTGTTATTTATTTTAATGTATATGTGTGACATTTTCTTTGTTAAATGTTAATATATCTATACGTATAAAAACGATTAAGTGAAAAAAAGAAGAAGATAGAGAAAAACTGTCAGATTTCATTTAAACATTTTTCTCTCTATTCTTTTTTCTCAGTGAGGCTCTGGCTTCATGAATCAGATGCGAAGATGTCTGTTGAGTACCGCTCCTCCACCGTGACAAACATGGACTTGGACAACACTAAAGTTGGCTACGGCCGACTTGTAGGAGAAGGAAGCAAGCTCCAGTATGCAGGTAATAAAATGAGAACTTCATTTAAAAATGATGTGATGATATAATTAATACAACCAATAAGCTTTAAATAAAGTTTCTGCTCACAGATTTGGATTCAAAGCATTTATGAGGGCTGATAATAATAAGGTGCTGCCTGATAATGTGCGTGACTTGACAAATATGTTCCCTTTTTAAATATTATTTTAATATATACATATATATATATTTTTAATGTAAACATTTTTGTACAGATACTTTATTGATGATGATGTACAAAAAACAAAAGTACATAAATAAATAAATAAATAAAAGATGAAGATGTTCCTTTTTTAAATTAACATTTAAAAACATTGTTTTAATATATACTTTATTGATGATAATGCACAAAAAGCAAAAGTAAAGAAATAAATAAAAGATGAAAATATTCCTCTTTTAAATTAAAATGTTATTATTTTTATTTTTTTATATATATTTATTTAATTGATGATTAGAACCACACTTGATTTGAAAAAAAATATTAATCCCCAGTGGGGGAACTCATACATTTTTCTAATCTAAAGTTTTTTCCAATCACGTATACATTTTCAAAAAAGGAACATCATCATTTCATCACTGAAAATGATAAAGCACAATATGATATACAGGGATCAAAGAACAAGTGTTTTCATTTTTTTGTGTACGTGTTAATCAGTTTTCAATTTTAAAGAAAAAAAACGGAAAGTAAAACAGAAAAAAAAGAAAAGAAACAAATAAAAGATGAACCTGTTCCTTTAAATGTCGTTTCCGTCTTTCTGTCTTTCAGCTCACGCGTTGAAAAACAGCCCGTTCAGAGCCGCCACGGTCGCCCTCGGCTTGCTGTGTGTTCTCCTGTTGGCCGGGGTCATAGGTCAAAGTGTCCACCGTGAGCCTCCTCTCCATAGTCGCATGTTTTTTCCAAAAAGTGTCCCAGATTTACCGATTTCCTCTCACATCTCCCCCCGTAGACCAGAAAGTAGAACGAGATCATCAGAACGAGCTGAAAGCCGCGAGCGACGAGAGCGAGACACAGCGGCAGAACCTGAAGAAGGCGCAGAGCGACGTGAAGAAGCTCGAGGCCGGCCGCAGCCAGCTGGAGCAAAGGAACGAATACCTATCCAAAAAGAGAGATCAAATACAGACCAACAACGATCTACTGACGGGAGAAACAGAAGCACTCAAACTCAGCCAGAGCCAGTTACAGGCCAGTAACGCCGCGTTTAGCAAAGAGATAGAAGGGTTAAAAAACAGTAAGAACCAGTTTGAGACCAACACCAACGCCTTGTCCGCAGCCAAACTCCTTTTACAGAAACAGTACGACGCAACGCTCCAACGCAAGAACGAGCTCCAGGCCGGTTACGACGCGGCGACCCGAGACAAGGACAACTTGCAGAACCGGTACAACAACGTGACCCGGTTAAAGGAGCATCTTCAGTTGAGGTACAACGACTTGATCGGGAAGGTGGAGCATCTGCAGGACAGGTACAACTTCTCCACCAGCGAGAAGGACAAGGCGCAGATCAGCCACCAGAACCTGACGATATCCAAGGAAGCTCTGCAGGCGTCGTACAACCTGCTGGTCACGGCCACGGACGAGATGCGGGCGAACTACGCAACGTTAGCTAAGGAGAAGGACGAGCTGGAGGGCGGTTGTAACGAGGCGATCGCCGAGAGGGACCGGCTAAGGGCGGAGAACCACAACCTGACTATTGAGAGAGACGCGGCGCAGGTGGAGGCGGAGAAGTTGAAGAAGATAGCTCCAGGTAAAGTGGAAAGAGTGAAGATGAAAAGATGTTTTTTCATATCGCAACAAAAAAAAATTCTCCACCCGGCAACATGCATTTGCCCTGAATTTTTAAGATTCAATATATCAAGAAATACTTGTTTACACTGGAATTTGGTTCAATTAAATATTCTATGGCCTGCTTTTCATCTTTATCTTTTTATTTATTTTATTGCACCATCTTTTACAGTGTATTGTACTTTGCTTGTTTTATTATTATTATTATTTTTAGCTTCTTTTTTTTGCTTTATATTTTTGGCAAATTGTTTTTAATAGACTACTGTAATGCACTTTGTCTGATAAGTAAAATATATCAAATGAACTTCACTTACTTTAAACTTTAAAAAATCATAGTTGAAATTCAACCAAATGAAAAACTAAATCAAAACTCATTACAATAGCCACCATTTTTTTTTTTTAATACATTTCAAATCATTGCTTTTAAACACTTAATTGATTAATATACTTTTTTTGTGTATTTTCAGCAAGGAAGTGCCCCACCGGCTGGACACGGTTTGAGTACAGCTGCTACTTCACGTCGGTTAGCAAGAGCAACTGGAGCTTGGGACGACAATACTGTCAGAACAAAGGCGCCGACCTGGCCATCATAAAAAGCGCAGAGGAAATGGTTCGTTTGGATAATTTTGTCTTTTTTATTTTTGTCTGTGTCTGAATAACTGTCAGCGTCACCCTAATATTAACAAGGTTCATACGGTCATGGAAAAGCTGGAGAAGTATTTCTAGGCCTGGAAAAGTCATAAAAAAAAAATACTCAAAGTTTTGAAAAAAGTCATTCATATTTGTTATATTCATATGTGCATTTTACGCTGAGTTTAACATAATTAATATGCTTTTTAAAAGAAAAACGCTAAAAATATAAATCCGGCATACGCTCTTTCACACTCGCACATTTTCCGCGCTACAAGTGAACACACCCTAACTGAAAAGACATAAATGTTTATTCTTTCAATCAAACTATTGTCTCTCATTAATTTGAGTCATTTAAGGTTATATACTGCTATAGATGAAGTGCTCATAGATGAACTTTAAGAAATTTAAGTTAGTTGCAATCTGCAATCTGACCGCTAGATGTCACTACATCCTGCACACTGGGCCTTAAACAAATAGCTCAATTGATCATGTATTATCTGATAGTTGTCATCATTATCACTGTTTTCACATTGCTTAACAACAAATTAAAGTTTTAATTACACTTTAATTTCACTCATATAAGTATAACTTGTAGTTAAAGCTGCATTGAGTGCTTTTTTTTGGCTTATCTGGCCTAGTAAAATCTGTTGTAAACACAACATTGACGTAACCTCACAAAGTTTAAATGGCAAAAATGTTAAGAAACAATTTAAACTAAGAGCCTTGGACACTTTGAAACTTTATGTGTCAACAAACTTGTGCAATCACTTTATTTTTACGTCTATTTCTTTGCAGGTTTTCATCAATAGCTTGTATGTAAGTGAAAAAGAAGTCTGGGTTGGATTGACTGACGGAGGAATAGAGGGGCAGTGGAAATGGGTGGACGGGACACCGCTGACCACGACGTAAGAAATGATGTCTTTTGAACCTGGAAAGATAGAATAAGGTATTTAACATTTTAAACATGGACTTTTCTCCGTTGTCCTGCAGGTACTGGGGCAAAGACCAGCCCAACAGCTTTGACGGGAGAAACCAGGACTGTGTGGAATTCTGGCACAGCAAGACGGGAAAAGGCAGCTGGAACGACGAGATCTGCAGCATCGAGCAGCAGTTCATCTGCGAGATGTAGCTCACGAGTAAAGAGAGAGGCGTGGAAGGTCCGAGGATCGTTATGAAACATCAGAGGAGTTTTAAAAGGAGGCATAATGGGACTGTTTTGAATTGGAAATAATAGAAATATCAGACAGTGTGTTTAAATATGTATATATTGTGACCAATTAACACACAATGAAAATTATGAGTATTCTTCAGCATCCGTGGAGTTTAAAAGTATGCATATTTGGACTGTTTTAAAGTGTAAATAATAGAGAAATATTAGACAGTTTGTTTAGAAATGTGACCCATTAACACACAATTACAATGATGAGTATTCTGCAGCATCCGTGGAGTTTAAATGTATGCATATTGGGACTGTTTTGAATTGGAAATAATAGAAATATCATATATATTTTGGCCAATTAACACATTACGACCATGATGACTATTATGCAGTTACATTTACTGGGGAAACTGTCTTGGTAATGTGGAAGCAGCCTGGTTTAAACTAAAGATCTGAGATTACCATATATATATATATATGCCATAGAAACAACGGTGTGATATAGTTGATACGTGGAGTTTTTAGTGACTTTTCTTTGCATTGTGTCCTGTAAATATAGATGTTTTTACACATAATCCAACAAACATAAAATCTGTATTTTATATTTAAATTAACACCATTTAAAAAAAAAATGCAATTAAATTGATTTCCTATTCCATATAAACATATTTCGATGTATATTCATGTAAACACTTTTTGAATAAAAATAATTCACTTTGTGCTACTAGTGTAATAATTGACACTAATATTTAAGCGTATTTTAAGCGTATTTGAGTACCTTTAAAAGCGCTATATAAATCGCATGTATTATTATTATTATTATTATTATTATTATTATTATGTTTCACTCTGAATTTCAAGTAATTTGGCCACCGAAAGCGAGAGTTATTAGAAGGAATATCTAAAATATAAAATGAAGGGTATATTTTAATGACCTGTGTTGGCTCTCTAACAACACTGTCCTTCGTACACGTGTATATTGTTATTGTTTTGTATAAGTTATGGAATATCATGACGTATTTGTGTGTAATACCTTCTAAGTTAAAGGAATACTTCACCCACAACTCTAAACGGGGGCAACTTTCAACGCTGCAAAACTATATAAACAACATCTGCTCACAAACTCAACCGTCAGAGAAGTCATGAAAGGACATACATAATATCCCATAAAATAACATACACTACCAATTAACACTTTTAGAACACCTCCAAAGAAAATACCTTCACTTTTAAGGGTTATTATGGTCTGTCTACGGTCTACACTGCTTCATACAGACAGTAATCAACACAAGTGGAGACACCTGGAGGAGTCGACTCTCAAGGCTTCGTTTACCTCCAGACCAGCTGCACCTCGTTAACCCTTAATTACTTGTTAACTGAAAAAAAGCCTTTTTGTAGAGCTCTGAAATGTACATTATTTTTTTCCATTTTTGGTAACCTACACATTTTTTGTTTAACCTCTGGCCTTTCAGGTTATTCCCTGGACTTGAACTGCTTACAACTCAATAAATCTGGACACATGGGGGTTGTTTTTAAAAACGTTTGTCCGGCGTTGTGGAATGTTTCCTCTCGCTCAAAGCAAATTTAGATCAAATCTGTAAAAAGAGACATTTGGTGATTTTAATCTACCGTCGGAAGCCTTTAAAGTGCAAAAAGACATTAATGTGGAATATATGAAGTTGACCAAGGAAACAAGAAACTCCGTCTCTTATCTAATATGCTATTATAATATTATTAAATCTGCGATGCCGTACCGTTTGGTGCAATTGATGACTCATTTGTTTTCTCGAGATCATTCATAATTTGTTTCCACGTGACAGTCACTATAAATACACACTTTTAATACATTGCAATGATTCAGTTGTCATCGTGTCTGCTTATCAGACCAACTGAGTGTAGAAGTAACGCAACGTGGAGTTATTGTGCTCTTTTATTCGCCAGCACTGCCCCCTAGTGGTGAGATGCAATAACCAGTCAGTGAAGCCCGAGAGCGTCAGAGATGGAAGGTTTCTTTTTCTTCTTCTTCATATTTCATGTTCCCATCACTGCATAATAACATTTAAATGACATGCTCTCTTGCAATACATTATGTTTTAAGATGTAGGAAAGTTAATATGGATTTCATTTCATTAAGAAATGTTGGATTATTACACAATGACACGTTATGAAACGATGGAAACAAAACACCTGAAGTGAAGCCTTCCTACCAACCACGACTCCCCCCCACCCCTTCAACCGCTCTTCTTCTTCTTCTTCTTCTTCTTCTTCTTCTTCTTCTTCTTCTTCTTCTTCTTCTTCTTCTTCTTCTTCTTCTTCTTCTTCTTCTTCTTCTTCTTCTTCTGTGGTAATTTGCAGCTTAACTTTAATCTTACTGAACTCTACACATCTGTTCTGAGCCTGCAGCGCCCGTCGACATCCTCTCATTTTTGAAATTGTATCATGAAACAAGAAAGCCGCTTTGTCAGATAGACACGGTAAACATAATAATTTGTTTTACATTCTAGGTTTTGTAAAGTAGATTAGTGAACTGAACTTAATACTTTTGAGTGGATTTGACTCATCGGAGGTGCTGACAAGCCCACACTAAGCACCGTTAAAGAGATTAATCACAATAGAGATTAATGAAAATAGAGATTATTAACAACGATACATCGGAGAACAAACGTCACGTCACCTCTTGAGGCATTTCTGACAAACATTTAAAAAATATCCTGCAAAAATCCACCGGACATGCTGACCTTGTTAGCTTTCTGTCACGAAAAACAAGAGAACTCACGATGATGCTTGGTCCAAACTTTAGACTCTCCAACCGCGCATTCGGAAAGTTAAGTCTAATATTAATCAGATGCTGAACAAACTAAGACCGCACAACTAATATATGTGATCATCGTAACACGATGTGCACTTCATACAGACAGTAAGGTTTCCGGCTAGCTTTGCATCCTCAGCATCGGTGGAGAAGAAATTAGATTCAAGATTCAAGAAATAAACATGTGAGAATGAAGGTCATTTTGATTAGCAGCGTACAGGAGGAACAGCTCAACATATTTTTGAAAATTAAACCACGTTTAGACAACTAATGTGAGCCAGAAAGAGACAGATGCATAGCCGAATATGCGAGGAAAAGATCTGTATGAAATCTGGCTGATAAAGCTCGCTGGTGTGGGATGATGGATGATGGATGATGAGGGTAGTGATACATGTGAAGAGAGTTTGTGGATGAGCGGTAAAAAAAATGACGGTTCAAGTTGCTTGCATCTCCAAATTCAAAGAAAAAGAAGGGACACTTCTTGAAAGTGCGTTTTCAAGGCTGAAAAAAGTGCCAGTGATTGAAAACTGGGGACTACAGTTAGTATTTTAAATTAAAGGAAGAAGAGACATACTTTGATTGAGACAAGCAAAGATTTGAGATGACAGATACAATGTTCTACGGTTCCTTTACCTCAGAAGTGTAACTCTTACTTCCTCTAAAAGAGTTGGAACACAGGAAATAATAAGGATTTTTCAGGGAAACAAAGTTTAAATGTAATCACTAAAAAGCAATCGAGTTACATTTTAGGAAGCAAATAATACAGGAAATATATTTGGTCAATAAAAACAAGTTTATTATCAATCTGAGTCACTTTTTTTATCTATCTACAATGCATTGTTATATTAAAGCTCTGACATTACAAAGACTGTACAAATAAAACATCAATTATGTATATATGAAAAAAATAATCATGTACTTTAAGAAACTCTTTCGATTTATTTCCACCCAAGTAGGAAAACAGGACATAATTTGTATAGATGCGTAGCAGACACCAACAATCCATATGTGTATATATATATATATATATATATATATATATATATATATATACAGCACATATACACTTTTACTAAATACCCTACCATAATATCACACAATCACATTTCTAATGGTTGAATTGAAGTTAGAATTTAAGATGTTTCTGAGAACAAATCCCCATTTTAATAAAGAGTTATTAATTAGTTAAAAGAATAATAAATAATGTAAGAAACTGTATTTATTTAACGGGTCAGCTCACATAAAATAAAATGACTCTCACAACGCACAACATCTACATTAGTGTTAGAGTTAATCCCATCCCTAACACACACACACACACACACACACACACACACACACACACACACACACACACACACACACACACACTGACTTGAGCTTGCATACCCGTGAGGACATGACCAGGAGGTGTCACGTGGGGACACAATTTACATGCACACACACATACACACTTACACACACTATCCCGTGGCCTGAGCCTTTGCTCTATAATCTTTCGTCACATGTTAAATACTTTCACACAACGGTGAAATATTAAAAAGGGAATTCTCTTATACTTGAGTAATGAAAGTGACAGAAAACAATAAAACTACAGACACCAATAAGTCTTTGTAAGAAGAAACAACAAGAACATTAACGGTGTTGAGTTGAGGTTTGCTGATGAATCAGCGAGACATCATTCGCACAAACTCTGTGGGAAGAAATTATTTGTTAGTGATAATAATAATAATAATGCATTAAACGTATATATAGAGCTTTTTGAAGCACTTTGCATCACTTAATTAAAACATCCTAGAAGCTAAACAATAGAAATAACTACACATACAATAAAAAACAATAGATAGAAACAATAAGCACACAATCACACATTAAAATCAGTTCTAAACAGGTGGGTTTTGATTTGTGAAATCATCTCAGTGTCCGTCACTATTAACAAGGTTCATACGCTCATGGAAAACCTGGAAAAGTTAGCAGCATTTTAAAATTGTTTATTTCCAGGCGTGGAAAAGTTGTGAAAAAAAAAATTGCTCAAAGTTTTGAAAAAGTCATTAATATTTGTTATATTCATAAATGCATTTTAGGCTGAGTTTTAAATAATTAATATGTATTTTAAAAGCAAAACAATAAAAATATAAATCCGGCATACGTTCTTTTACACTCGCACATTTTCCGCGCTGCAAGTGAACGCACCTTAAATGAAAAGACATACATGTTTATTCTTTTAATCAAACTATTGTCTCTCATTCATTTGAGTCATTTAACCCTCTAGAGTTTGGGGTCATTTTCTTGATTTTAGCATTTTTTTTATATTTACCCTTTAAGGTTATATACTGTATACTTAGGAATTCTCATTTATAGTTTGAATACTAAATGTGCTTATTTGTTCCGTGTAAGCACCGAGATTCCCCAAAAATATTGGTAATGGAAACTCATAACTCAACATGTGTATGAACCCTGTATTAAGTGTATTCCTTCTTCCAACATATTCTCTTTCTTTACCGTAGCCTGAACATCCACCCAATAACCTAAACATCATTTATTCATGTGTTCCTACAGTGTCGACCCCTCACCTTCGAAGTCCACCTCTCCATCCCCGTTGAGGTCCACGTCTCGGAGGATCTCGTCGATCTCGCGGTGGTTCAGCTGCTCCCCCACCAGCTTCTTCATGGCCTCCCTCAGCTCCCCGAGGCTGATCTGACCGTCGCCGTCGGAGTCAAACTGGGAAGAAAACCCCTAAAAAATCAAATGAGTTGAGAAAGCGGGGTGTGGGGCGTGGTCGAACCCTCCTGCCCGCACCTCCTTGAAGGCGTCCCTCAGCTCCTTGACTCCGATCATGTCGGCGGTCTCGGCGAGCATCTTGGGACCCATCAACTCCACGAAGTCCTCAAAGTCCACTCTGCCGCCACCTGGAACCGGGACAACACGAGACCGGTCACCGGTCTTAGCTGTTGTCCGTAGGCCTACCCGGGTGACCGTAATCAATACGGTCGGTGATTACACGGTCACTCACAGATCTGCTGGCTGAGTTCGATCAGCTCCATCTCCGTGGGCATGTAGCCCATCGTCCTCATGCACTCGCCCAGGTCCTTGCAGCTGATGAAGCCGTCCTTGTCCTTGTCGAACTCCCTGAACGCCTCACGCAGCTCTGCGTGGGGAGACGTGTGAAGGGCAGTAAATACGTACAATAAATAGTGGATAGAAAATCTATACTCTGTCATTCTTATGTACAAAAAGGTCCCTGTATGTGTGTAGAAACTTTACATGAGTGTCTCTTTTTTCTCATTATATTCATTTTAATCCAGGCTCATGAGTCCATAAAGCAACAAACACAAATACTCCAACAATATATATATATATATATATATATATATATATATATATATATATATTTGATTCAATATGATATGAGGTCATAGGTAGAACCACTGCAGTTAAAAAGTCACACGTGGTTAAAAAACATTCAAACACTTGTTCCAATGTTTCCAGAAACAGGAAGAATACCTCGTCACACTCCGTGTTGGCTCAGTTATTAATAAGGCTTTTATGAATTACATTACATTAATCAACTTAAATACATGCAAATAAATACAGAGATGTTGCAGTTATAACTGTATATTCATACAATATCATTATTATGTAAAAAAGTGTCTGTATGTGTGTAGAAGCTTAACATGATTGTCTCAGCTTTCTAATTATATTTATATTATTCCAGATTCATGAGTCCATATAGCAACAAACACAAAGACAACAACTACATATAAAGACAACAACTACACATATATATATATATATATATATATATATATATATATATATATATATATATATGTTTTTTAAATGAAATTGACGTATACATATATCGTTATGATTATATATATATATATATATATATATATATATATATATATATATATATATATGTATATGCATATGTTATTAATGCAGAGTGTGAAAGTGTGAACCAGACCTGAGAAATATGGGCATGAATTAAATTATCTATATTATATTTTGTCTTTAAATACTAAAAATAAAGTAAATATAATACACAAAATGTGGTAAGAAAGAAAATAATTTAAAAAATAATACTGAACCTAAACTTTGAGCTAACACATTTCAACAAAGTAAATCGCTACTGGTTCACATGCCGACAGTCAATTGGCAGTCCAACTCGGGACACTTGACCTCTAAGTTTGACCTCTACATTTGACCTCTACACTCAACCACACTTTTTTCTAAAGACAAAAATAAGTTTGAGGGTTTCAAAGGTAGAATAAGTTGGTTCAGGAAAAAGAAAAGTGGATGATGAAGGAGTGAGAGAAGGATTGAGGAATTTTGTGTTTTAATATCTCCGTACCGACCTTCCATCTCCTCTGGTCGGAGATGTCTGTCCTGCGGTGGTGCAGACGGGAAACAGGAAACACAGAAAGTCAGAGAAAAACACACGCCTTCAATCTCACTTCCTGTTTCTCACGCAAACACACACACACACACACACCCACACACACACACACACACATGTGCAGTTGGCTTCAGCTTCTCTAATTCCTCTGCTCGCCCGAAGTATTTTTTTTTGTTCCCTGTTCAATCGCACAAGAGGACATCCTACTGCTGGATTATTTGGGTTTTCAGATCCGAGTGACCCAAATAACCTTTTTAGTAGTTAATCTGCTACACGAGCGTGTGTCCAATCTCTGATGGAGAAGCTTTTGGTTTGATATTCATATGAAAGAATTCAAAATTCATCATGAAAAAACACAGAAATGAGACGCACACACGGCTGTTTGCACACGCACAGCAAAGATGATGCACTTTTATAATAGAGTTATAACCTAAACATGTTTTTAGGAGCACCTTTAGCTACAGCCACACACACACACACACAGTTTTGAATTGTATCAGTTTTGAATTGAACTCTCAATAATTGCAAATGCAAACACACACATTCACAAATAAATTCAATTTGCAAATGCACACAGAAGGATTTACACATTAATCAGAATCACAAAATGAGGGCAACGTCTGATTGGCTAAAGATACACTACCGTTCACAAGTTTGGGGTCACCGAGAAAATGTTGTGTTTTCCATGAAAACTCACACTTTTATTTATTAAATGAATACAAGATTAATACAAAATATAGTCAAGACATTAACGAGGTTAGAAATAATGATTTTCATTGTAAATATTAATGTTGTTCTTCTTGTGGCTCAAAGGAAGGCCAGTTTTAGAGCTTCTCTCACCTGCATAACTGTTTTCAGCTGCGCTCACATAAAAAGGGTTTCAATGTCAAGGAATAATCTAAATAAAAAGTTAGTACAAAATAAAAAAAAATGGTTTCAAGGGTTTTCTACCCCTCTGCTAGTCTTCTAAGGCGATAACACAATGTACCACTAGAACATGGAGATGGGCCTCTACACACCTCTGGTGAGACTTCATTAAAAAACAAAGAATAGTCATTTACCACATTAACTATGTATAGAGTGTATTTCTGATTAATTTAATGTCATTTACATTGTAAAAAACAGTGCTTTTCCCCCTTTTTTCTAAGTGACCCCAAACTTTTGAACGCTAGTGTATGTCTATGTTGTAGTTTTTCTAACGCATTTACGAATCGAGCCGTGCACGACAGGGAATCTCAATAAAGTCTCACACATGCAACAAAGCTGATGAAAATATCACTTTTATAATAGAGTTAGAACCTAACCCCATTTTTCTACATGAGTTCATACCGTAGCACCTTTATCCCCACAGTTCTTTTTGAATTGGCTTCACAGTGTGGGACCAAAAGGTGACGCCAGGATGGAATAACACCGGCCGGGATTAGAGGACGCCAGGGGGTGGAACAGTGGCGGAGAGATTACAGATGTAAATTGTATCACAAATCACAACAGCTTAAACGTTTTTTTCTTTTTTGTTTCATCTGCATCTGCGCTGCTACTCGGCCCGGGACTCGACTAAAGGACTTTAAAGGGGACATATTATGAAAATTCCACCTTTGTAGTGCTTCTATACGTTAGTTTGGGTATCTGGCATGTCTCCCAACACAAAAACGCTGGAGAAAAACAACTCAGGCGGCTTGTTGTGGTTCCTCTACGTCAGAAACGATCTGCTTGAGTGCGACCCCAACGTCTACGTAGATTTTGGCATAGAACGCTTCGACCCCCCCCAGTTTGGAGACGGTTCGGTGACCTGGCGCCATAAGTTAGGGGGACCAGACGTCCTCTTTTCCCCGGACATGTCCTGTTTCTGAGACCTAAACAAAGCGTCCGGCAGGGATTCCAAAAACGTCCAGGATTTTGCTTCGTCGGATATTTGTGTTTCTCTTGGTTTTCACAAACTAGTATTCACCCCTTACACGTTTTGGAAATGGTATCTCCCGTACGGTCCACCTTCTTGGCGAGCTCTGGCGGTATAGAGAGCAGTCATTGGTCAACCGATCTCAGGGTTGCCAGATTCACGATAATTACCCTCCAAATAATGCAACCATGTTGAGCCTTTGGTACGATACCATCTCCAACCTGGCAACCCGGAGCACCTCGCCCACTCAGAGCAGGTCAGTCTGTGGGGAGGTGTTTCTGACAGGTACAAAGGCTGTTTAAATGATTCTTGTGGTATTTTGACCAAAATATGTTACAAACATTACATTAAGACCCCAAGGAACCAGATCAACTTGTAGCATAATATGTCCCCTTTAACACACCGGCACGGGATGAGCACAACACACGCACAATTAGATCGTTTTGCTAACTAGGAGGCGGAGCTAAATTCAAAGCATATGCACATGTGTTCCTAGTTGTTCCCGTGCTTTTTAGTTTCCGGCTTTCATTTTCAAGCTATACTAATACCATGAGTTCTGGAGAAAACACCTAAAATATTACATTTTGAAAATAAATCTTACTGTGGCTAAATCCAGTACAATCCAGTCAAATCTGGTAAAATCCAGTCAAATCTGGTAAAATCCAGTCAAATCTGGTAAAATCCGGTAAATGGTAGTGTGTTCTACGTCCTTATTGCTTTTATCTATTATTTTTAATTTAAATATAGTTATTTTTATTGTATAGCTTCTAGGATGTTTGGATTATGTGACGTAAAAGTGTCTTCGAAAAGTGCTATGCAAATAATATTACGCATAATAATAATGAAACCTAAAAATAACGTAAAAATGAATCATGCATCTGGCCAAGAAGGCATAAGGAAACACAAAAATAAAAAAGTTAAAGCAGGAAAATAAAAGAATACAAATTGGATTGGATTCAATCTCTTGTCATTGCACAGAGTTCAGGTACACACGCAACGAAATGTGACGCGCCCGGGGAGCAACTGGGGTTCAGTGCCTTGCTCAAGGACACTTCGACACGCAACTAACGAGGAGAGCGGGAATCAAACCGACGACCTCGGGGTTGCAGGACGACCCCCTGACCCCGCTGAGCTGCAGCCGCAAAAAAAAATGACCACGCAACACTTCACCGACGTTGACCCTGAAGATAGTTCACGTGCACGTAAACTTGTGTGCACGTGAACGTTGCTCACATGGTAGAGTATGGGATTATGAAGGGAGGAGTGTGTGTGTGTGTGTGTGTGTGTGTGTGTGGGGGGGGGGCAGTGATGGAGTCACACTGCACTGAGGCCACAACTTCACCTTCAATGGATGGATGAAGAGATTTATGAGAGAATTTTGGCTTTGATCATTCTGTGTGTGCATGTGTGTGTGTGTGTGTGTGTGTGTGTGTGTGTGATACATACAAGCTGGCTCTGGGAGAAGCCCTGTCTGAGGAAGATACACGCGGGCCCCAGTAAGTTGTGCAGCAAGGTGCAGTTTTCCACCAGAGCGCACAGGGGCGCGTCAAAGTCGCCCCCCCCCTCCTCTTCGTCATCCGAGTCCACCTCGCCGCCGGCGCCGCCCCCCGGCACGGCGCCGGCTAACGGGGCGCCGCTTCCTCGCTCTACGGACAACTTAAGGAGGAGAGGAACGCCACTAAGTTATGACCCGGGGATCAAATTACAAGTTTTTATTTGAGGAGGAGGAGTCAGGGCACATTAATAAACACATTTCTGAAAATGTGATTTATTATTAACTAAGAGGCTATTGTTTCATCCTTAGAGGCAGATTGTCAAAAATAAACTTAAAAATGTGAGATTATATCTACAGTATTTCTACAATAATTACGCTTTCCAAAAGGTGCACAACAATTATTATAGTGGGAATAGTGAGTCCTGTAAGACGTTATCAACTTACAATTATATTGCAATTAAAGTGGCAGATTCACACCTACATGTTTAATGTTATGACAGTCAAATAAAATGCAATTAGTTAAATTAAAATATAGATTTATTATAAGCTTTAATTTAAGCATTATCTTTTATATATCTATTAGTTCAAAGTCTTTGATGAATCGATGTTAGGATTTAAATGAATCTCACCTTCTTCCTCTTCCTGTTCTTTTTAGAAGTCTTGTTAATGTTTCCCATCTTCCTCCTCTACCCCTCCTCCTCCTGGAGCCCCAAGACTTCTCCCCTTCCTCTTCCTCTTCCTCTCATTAAGGTTAAAAATCCATATTTAATCCAGAGCATTCCACGGGGGCAACGTCGGCAGATTTCTCAAAATAAAAAAGGGAAAAAGGATCCGAGTGAGAGCTCTTGCCGAAAATCCAAGATCGGAAAAAAGTCAAGTGAGAGGCGAGGTGAGTATACTGTACGCTTCTTTAGCTTTAGATCCTAAACTCCTCTGGAGGCCGTCATGATGAGCTCCGAGAGACGTGTGTGTGTGTGTGTGTGTGTGTGTGTGTGTGTGTGTGTGTGTGAGAGTGATAATATGGAATAGCAGCAGAGAGGCTGCTGCAGGTTGACGGGGGGATGGAGAGAGCCGGGTGTCACATCTGGGGCTGAAACAACCTCCTGCTGCACGGATATTGGCTCTGATGTCATGACATGTTCTCCCTCCCTCTCTCTCTCTCTCGCTCTCTCTCGCTCTCTCGCTCTCTCTCTTCCTCTCATACTTCCCCCCCCCCCTGACCCATGTATCCGTCGGTCCCTCTCCATCACGGGTGATCCCTTGAATTTGGACCAACTTAAGTTAATCCATCCCCATCTCCCTCTCTCCATCCCACCTCCCTCTCTCCATCCCACCACCCTCTCTCCATCCCTAACGCCCTGTCTCCATCCCCAACGCCCTCTCTCCATCCCACCGCCCTCTCTCCATCCCCAATGCCCTCTCTCCATCCCACCGCCCTCTCTCCATCCCCAACGCCCTCTCTCCATCCCACCCGCCTCCCTCTCTCTACCCCCACCGCCCTCTCTCTACCCCCACCGCCTTCTCTCCATCCCACCCACCACCCTCTCTCCATCCCCATCGCCCTCTCTCCATCCCCGCCACCCTCTCTCCATCCCATCTCCCTCTCTCCATCCCCACCGTTATCTCTCCATCCCACCCGCCTCCCTCTTTTCATCCCCACCCATCGCCCTCTCTCCCAAACATCGTGCTCGTGGTCTCAAAATGACGAGTCTGGCAGAAGGTGTGTGTGTGTGTGTGTGTCTGTGTGTGTGTGTGTGTGTGTGTGTGGGGGATAATAGAGTTATGGATGGAGAGTTAGCTGCCTATTTAATCCCCCGGCATTTGAGATTAGAGGGAATGAGTTGTGTTGACAGGAGATGAGAGTGAAGGCTCGACGACGGTTGGAATACGATAATATTAATACTTTTTTTTAAACAGATCAATGTTCTTCCGATTCTGTTCAGCGACATGGAAACAAACAAGAGAGAGAACACACCTGTGTACTTTGAGATACGCCTCAAATGTAAGACGGGGACCATGAGCTATAGCACGTATAGCATATATATATATATATATATATATTGAATATATGTATTATATATGTATATTTTAATTTAAATGTAATAAATGTATTTCATTTGAATTAAAGGACTGTCAATATATATATATATATATATATATATATATATATATATATATATATATATATATATATACATGTATGAATTCCTTTCATTTAAATATAATAAGTACAGTTTTTTCTTTCAAACCAATCCATATACGGTCTTTAAATATATTATAATTAGCCACAAAACAACAACTACATGTGGAATGCTTGGATGTAGAATTCACTCTTTCTTTGTAACATGTCATGCACACAGTGGCTTAACACAATAAAATCTCATTTCAAATATTTCTACTTTTCAGAACCTCCTAAAGATATCCTGACAACACAAACCGTCATCGTACGCGACTTCTTTTGTTATAGATTCATATCTTTCCTATACTTTTCTTTCTATTTCATTACTTCTTCCCCACAACTCGTATCTCTCGTAATGAAATCCCCCCAACAACTAAACTCTTCCCTCAACACTTGTTATCTTATAATTCACTACTGTCTTTAACCAAGGCATGTTGTTTATTACTACCCAGCATGCTTTGCAACCACTGCTGGTCATGTGATGCTGTATGTGGAACTTTAGCTCCTCCCATCAGCGTGTGAATGTAAATGAGTGACACCCAGGAGGAACTTTAGCTCCTCCCATAAGGGTGTGAACAGGTGTGAATGATGTCATAGTACTACAGGTACAAGTACCGGTGCATTTACCATTTACTATCAACTCAACTGGAGATATGTTCTCTACACGCTATTTATTTTTATTTAATATTTTGCAGGATTCAGACATTTATCCTTGAGAACTTTTCTGATACTTTACACTTCCCATGTTTCACCAGCAGGGGGCAGCACAGCTCAGCTTGCCGTCACAGCGACCTGGCGCTCGGCTGTCTGCCCCACCGCCGCCACTAGGGGGCAGCACCCTGCCTGCTATTGGGGAAATCCACTATAAAGGACAACGTGTATATATATATATATATATATATATATATATATATATATATATATATATATATATATATATATATATATATATATTCCATTCCATTTAAACTACATATATAGTCAAATATATATATTCATATATACACATATATATATTCATATATACACATATATATGTGTATGTATATAATACATGTATACATCTTTATATACATATTAATATATATTATAAATGTATATATTCACATACATATATTTCTATATACATATGTTCATATATATATGCACTCACACTATACTTTTGTATATTTCCCCATGTCATCAGGTCACATTTATATAAAGTGAGTGAGAGATCCATACATTGATAGAGAGATGGAGAGAGATGGAGAGAGAGAGAGAGAGAGAGAGAGTGGGGGGGGGGATATGGCAAAATCTCTAAGAGCACATAAGATACGGTAATAAAAGTGAGCGAGGGAATGAGGAATGGAGGAATGGAGGAATGGAGTGGGAGGAGAGGGTGAGTGAGTGGACAATATTGATGTGAATACACACACACATATATATATATATATATATATATATATATATATATATATATATATAAATATGTATATATACGTCAGCGTGGAGCAGTGAGCAGTGAGATGTTGCGCAATCAGCTGACTCTCAAGCAGCTTCACAGATGTGACTCCAGCTGCAGGGTGACCTCTTTTTCTGGGTGAATACAACAAATAAATACGCCGAACATCTATTAAGTAGAGAGGACAGAGATTGATGAGATGATTTGAAACAAAAAGGATTTGGATCCACGCTGTCTGGGTTATATAATAGTGCGAGCCTTAGTCCACACTGATCCAGCTGGGCAGCCACCAGATTAGGAATGGAAGCCTCATGTTTTTTTTTCTTTTTTTTTTCAGCATTGTTTCTCCATTATTTACAGCCATGCACGGAAAAGCTTCAGATTAATTTAATCAGAGTCTTTTTTCCCTCACAAATAACAAAGGGAAAAAATAGAAATAAGTAAAAAAAAAGTAGGGGAGTGTATTTAAAGCAGATGCACGAGGAAAGCAAAATATAACTTGTTGGTCTTGAAATAATAACACAGAAGCACCTAAATCAACGAATACAGAGCTTTTGAGCAAAAAAACAAGCAAACAGAATTTATAATTCACGCCTCGACAACAGTAAGTACACTAGATGCCTGACAGACAAAGACAGGGGGCATAAAACCCACAGACAGCGTGATGGAGAAACTCCAACGTCACAACATCAGCTGAGAAATAGTGATGAGGGTTGTTTACATGTTGACACAAAAACACACATTTACTGCAAATACTTATGTGGCCCTGATAATATATATATATATATATATATATATATATATATATATATATATATATATATATATATATATATATATATATATATATAAAGAACCTTAAAACAGGGTTGTTTAAAAGTGTCTCAAAGGAACCTTAAAAAAATGTCTCTTTAAAGCACAATTTCTGGTTCCACAAAGAACCTTTCAAACCAGGGTTCTTCAAAGAGATATTTCCTTAAATACTTCCTTAATTCTTCCAGAGAGAGAACCTTTAATTTAAGTACCAGAGCTTTTGTTGGGCAGCATGTTCTCACTTTCTCTCTAAACTCTCTCTCCTCTGGAGTTTCATCCATTCATTAAATGATGAACTGTCATCAGGCTGAGCTTCTGAGATCACATGACGTCCACGCCCCGAGGCCCAGGCCCAGGCCAGGCCCAGGCCCGAGGCCCAGGCCCGAGGCCTCCGAGGCCCCAGGCCTCGCTCCCGAGGCCCGCCAGGCCCGAGGCCCAGGCCCCGGCCTCGCCCAGGCCACCGCCTCGAGGCCAGCCCAGGCGCCCGAGGCCCAGGCCCTGGTCCCCCGGCCGCCCGCCGCCCGAGGCCCAGCGCCTCGAGGCCCGACGCCTCAGGCCCTGAGGCCCGAGCGCCCAGGCCCGGCCCGCCCGCCGCCCGAGGCCCAGGCCCAGGCCCTCGAGGCCCGAGGCCGCCCGGCGCCCCGGCCTCCCGAGGCCCAGCCCGAGGCCCAGCGGCCCCAGGCCCAGGCCCAGGCCGCCGCCCAGCGCCCAGGCCCGAGGCCCCGAGGCCCAGGCCCAGCGCCCCGAGGCCCAGCCGCCCGAGGCCCAGGCCGCCGAGGCCCGCCCGGCCTTGAGCCCGCCCCCGAGGCCCGACGCCCGCAGCCCAGGCCCCAGCCCCTGGTCCCCCAGCCGCCCGACGCCCAGGCCCAGCCCTCAGGCCCGACGCCTCGAGCCCGCCCAGGCCCCGCCCGCCCCGCCCGAGCCCAGCGCCCAGCGCCCGAGCCCAGCGCCACCCTGCCCCCGGCCCGCCGCCCGCCCAGCCAGCGCCTCGGCCGGCGCCTCAGGCCCAGCCCTGAGGCCCAGCCCCTGCCCCGCCCCCGCCGCCCCGCCACCGAGGCCCAGGCGCCGCGCCTCCGCCACCCTGCCGCCCCGCCCGCCCGCCCGAGCCCCGCCCGCGCCCCAGCCTGTCCGCCCGCCCAGCCCGCCTTCCTCCCCCTCTCCTCCTGCACCTGTCGGCGAGTCCACGATGGGTCAGCTCAGTCCCCTCTCTGCACGTTGTTCTTGGGCTTGGGGTTCTTTCATCTTCCTCTCGCCTGCTTGAGCTCCGCCTCTCGATCTTCTTCTTGATGGAGCCCTGGAGGAAAGTCGGAAAGATTCACTCAACAACGAACAACGCTGGGGGAAATGGACCGTGTGCAAGGAAGAGATGAGCAAAGAGCGATTGATGACCCGCTCTTAATTTAATATGTATGTTTTTTAATTTATTCCTCCCCCCTCTTTTTTCTGCTCTTTTTGTCTTTAATATATATATTTTGTTTCCTCTCTTTTCTCTTCTTTTTCTCTATTATATTTATATGTGTTTGTATATCATTTTCCTCTCCTCTTTTTTGATTTATTTTCTCTCCTCTTTGTTTCTCTTTTTTTGTATATATATATATATTCTTCTCTTTTAAAATGTATTTTTCCTCTTCTTTTTTTATCCTATTTTTGTCATATATATATATATATATATATATATATATATATATATATATATATATATATATTATCCTTTATAGAATTAATTCTCCCCTCTTTTGTTTTCCTCATTTCTCTTCTATATTTTTTATTTATTTTATTCTCCCACCTATTTTTGTAATTTACAATGTTTTTTTCAGTGAAAGTGAAAAAAATCAATAAATAACAAGTTTAAAATAAATAAATAGAAAAACATCTCACAAGTAGATATTGTGAATGAACTAGTATCAAGTCCTTATATATATATATATATGGAAAGTATGGTGTTATACGAAGAGGCTGCAGTTGGATTTACAGCACACACACAGACAGAAACACACACACACACACACACACACACACACACACACACACACACACACACACACACACCTGCTGCATGAGAACTTACATCATTTACCAGTTCAGAAAAACAATGTAAGTGGTGAGAATTTTAATTTCTTACACACATAGAATTGAAAAGAAAACTACAATCCTCCAAAAAAGAAAGAGTATAATATTTGTAGAAACAAAAGTAAATTGTGTGTCCCGTTCCAGCCGGGACACGACAGTACACCACGTTGAGTTTTTAAGAGCACCATGGCAACACCGCGGCCATATTGTGACTCTACTGACCTTCTTCATCAACTTCCCCTCCGACACGTCCAGGGAGGATCTGCTCTGTGCGTCCGTCATCTTCTCTCCTCTCCTCACACTCTCGTCCACTCTTTCCTCTAACGGTCTCCAGAGCCTCTGACACTGGTTGATAATAATCCGAGGCGTGTATCTTCAATGGTTGTAGCTCCGCCTCTCATCCCTCCCCCTGTATCCGCATTCATCACTCACTTTATTTCATCCGTCAGCATCCGTCCAACCACTTGTTTTTGGTTTCTCTCCATCACATAGACGCTTGTCCATTCGGGAACAAGGAGAACATTTATTTATGTCTTTTTAAACGTGTGGTGTTCCTTTAATCGTGTTAATTTATGTCTATTTTCTTGGTTTTTAAGAATAAAAAGATATATTTTATGTTTGTCTTTTGACACTATTTACTGTCCATATGTGACATCTCTAATAATCCCATATTTATTTTCCTCTCTCACCTTCCACTTCTTCTCAATCCTCTGTTCTTTATAGCGCTACCAGTTTTATATTACATTTATCATATGGTTTATATAATAATTTCATAAAAGTATTTGTAAAATAATCTCGTAAAATCTTTTTGTAAAATCACATAAAATAATTTTGTAAAAAAATGTCCAAAAAGAATTTCCTAAAAAGAACTTCATAAAATAATTTTGTAAAATCTTTTTGTTAATTTTGCATCACATACAATTATTTCGTAACAGAATTTCGGAAAATAAAAAAAAATTCAATGAATTTCATGAAATAATTTCCTAAAATAATTTGGTAAAATAATTTCCTAAAATCTTTTAGTAAATTCCGCAACACATGAAAGAATTTCGTACTCGAATTTTGTAAAAGAAAGAATTTCGTAATATAATTTCGTAATAGAATGTTCCGAGATGTTCACCAGTTATTACAGTTTTTCTCGATTGCTTTGGCTCAATTCTTGAAACAGAAATTACATTCTCAAAACTCTTAGTGCATTTGGTAAAATAGTCTATATGGTTCAGCACAACTACATAGATCACCTTCAAAAGGTCATATCTCCCCCAAAACAGTTAACTCAAGCTTCAAACCCAAATCAGTTTCTCATACAAATAGTCAGTGCCCCCAAAATGAAAACTTCCATCTCGATTGCTGTGGCTCATCTTTCAAAATAACCTGGATGGTTTAGCAAAACACGATGGCACCCCTGCAAAAGGTCATATCTCTCCCAAAACAGACAACTCATCAGTCAAAAAAAATTGTCATGGAAAGAACATATACATTCAGTAACCAACAAAGTTTCAAGATCACTTGGTATCATCAGACGAATCAGGGGGTTGGTTCATCAGGCATGCATCTTAACCCTTTACTATAGTTTAATTTATCCATATCTCATCTACGGCAATATTGTCTGGGCAAGTACATATCCATCTAATTTACACAAATTACTCGCAAAAACAATTTGTAAGAATAGCTACCTCCTCCAGCTTTTCGGCTCCTTCTGCTCCTCTGTTTAATAAACTAAATATATTGTCTATCTCTGACATTAACACAGTCCAGACCTGTTCATTCATCTATAGATGCACGTACCTTTCTAATATGCTCCCTACACCTTTCAAAGAATATTTTAAGACCAATTCTCAAGTTCACGATTTCAACACTAGACAATCTGCTAATCTCCATCCTCCCTTCAGTACCACTCTCAGCCAGTTCTCCATCCAACACAGAGGTTCTTTACTCTGGAATAATCACATTCTTATTGCTAACTCTTCATCTTCACTCGGTAACTTCAAACATAGATTAGGGGCCAGCCTGGTGAATCAAGCCTTTTCATCATCTTCATAGTGTTTTGTATTCCTTGATGTGTATTGTTGTTTGTTTTAGCACGTTAAATGTTATTCTTGTTTATTATTCATTACTTTAGGTGAGAACCTTGCATAAGCCCTTTGGGTTTCTTTTCTCACTTGCACTCATTTCTGTGTCTTTTTTTAATAATGTTACATTTGTTACTTATATTTGTGCAAATAAATAAAACAAAAAAAAAAAAAAAAAACTAAGTCCTTTTCTCATACAAATAGTCAGTGCCCCCAACATGAAAAGTCCCTTCGTCATTGTTTAAACACTGCAGGTCAAAATGTTTAGATGTTTTGTCATAAGGCAGCGGACCATAGAAATATCCTCATGTGCACCGTTCACTCTTGGCTTAGTCCTTTGACACTGAATGGTTCCTGTAGTAAATGTTTTCTTTCCAGAATACTATGTGTATCAAACAGAACAAAGATTCATTCAAGAGGAGCCAACCAGGTCTCACATCAGTAACAGTAATTGTTACAGTAATTGTTACAGTAATTGTTACAGTAATTGTTACAGTAATTGTAACAATAATTGTTACAGTAATTGTAAAAATAATTGTTACAGTAATTGTTACAGTAATTGTAACAATAATTGTTACAGTAATTGTTACAGTAATTGTAACAATAATTGTTACAGTAATTGTTACAGTAATTGTAACAATAATTGTTACAGTAATTGTTACAGTAATTGTTACAGTAATTGTTACAGTAATTGTAACAATAATTGTTACAGTAATTGTTACAGTAATTGTTACAGTAATTGTTACAGTAATTGTAACAATAATTGTTACAATAATTGTTACAGTAATTGTTACAGTAATTGTTACAGTAATTGTAACAATAATTGTTACAGTAATTGTTACAGTAATTGTTACAGTAATTGTAAAAATAATTGTTACAGTAATTGTTACAGTAATTGCAAAACAGAAACAGAAAATGTGTACAGCAAAAAATAGTGTCAAACAAAAAGCACATCAAAAATCAAATGAAGTATAGCCTACACTACTGTAACAAAACATCCAGGAGGAAAGTAAAGCAAAGCTGGAGTTCAAAGCTGGAGTTCATCCTCACTCTCCTGCTCATCCTCATCCTCACGTCTGTCTGGCCACAGATCTTCGTCTTCGTCTTCCTCGGCCTCTTCCCCCTTCTCCACCACCACGCACCCTTGCTCCTCTTCCTCTTCTTCTTCCTCCTCTTCCTCGAACAGGCAGTTGCCCTTGTTTGTTTACCTGGCCAGGTGCTTCCATGTTCATACTGTAAACTGTACTGAACTTTGTCAAGCCCTAGATATTTGATGGAAGCATTTATACTCCTGGATAGCAGCTGTCAGCTAATGACTGTGATTGGTGATCGGATGTGAGAAACTCCCCCTTGATCAGTAAAGTTCTAGTTGCACCTGAAAATGAAGCCGATGATCCAAGAGATCCACATTACAGTAAATACCATGGTGTTTTTCATGATATTATGTGCCTGAAGGATTTTGACAGAGGAGTGAACTATTGTGACGGTGGTGATGTAAACAAGAAAAAGATGTCAAGATGTTTTGCAGAGAACAACACTTTGACTGAGAAACAACATTCAGTTTAGACCAGCAAGATGTATTCAGTCGGTAATGTGGCTAACTGAAGGCAACTAGCTAACCGTTTGCACAGATGTGCTAAATCATTTGAAATGTGTGCAAAGTGTCGGCAATTGTACTAAAACAATTGCAATTTGATTAAAGGAATGAGAAATTCCAATCTGTTGTGAACAAGTGACCAATGGTTTGGAGGTTTGCACGAGTTGTTTTGAGGATGTCATTTGTGTTTCAAGAATTGAGCCAAATCAATCGAGAAAAACTGTAATAATGTAAGAGTAAATCCTATGATATAAACTTAAGTACATGTAGGAGTTATGGCCACTAGTCGGCGCTGTTCAGGCGCCTGCAGGCAAGAGGTTAGGACAAGAGAAGGAGGGGAGAAGGGAACTTGGCGGCACATTTGGAAGTGGAGCGATAACTAAAGAGTTAAACCCAGAACGGAGTCCTCCCTGCGCTCACACACACACACACACACACACACACACACACACACACACACACACACACACACACACACACACACACACACATCGCTCACAATATCTCAGGAAATGAGTCAACTCTCACTTCCTTTGCAGCATGTTGACATCTGAATGTCGTGAACACCCTTTTTGTCGGAATACTTTCCCCAAACATTTAAGCAAAGCAAAGGTAAGATTAACACTTTCTTGAAGTGATCTTGTTATCAGTGTGTTTATTATGTATATTTATATATTTTTTCTCCACTCAAACAGAATGTTTTTGGGGTGTTTCTGGATGTTTTGAAGTGGAGTTTTCTGGTTTGAATTACCAACACAATTATGGATGCATGGGGGGGGTTGCTCCCTGTAGGGTGTACTAACGTCAGTCACTTTGGATTAAAGTGTATACTTTAGTGTATGATGACATGCAACAGGCTTTAATTCTCTGGTCAGCATTAAGTGCTGCAGCAGCGCATTAAACCCTTTAAAGCAATACTTACCGCCCCTCCCCCTCCCCCCCTCTCTTTCTCTCTCTTTATTGTTTTGCCGTACTTCTATACACCAACTGCTTTTTAAAGCCCCTTTATATAACTATCTGACTCTGGCGTCGTCAACATCAACCGTCCTCCTGCTGTTGCATCATTTCTATCCTTCCTTCTAGATTCTCTCTGTCTTTTCTGTACAGTCCAGTTTCGGGAATCTGTTTTTACTTTCGGTTTCTCAGAGATGTGGGCTGAGATGTTAAGACTATTCTTTTTTCTCTTATAATCAGTTATCGCAACATCATTTAGGGGTTCTACAAAAAAATATCGGCGTGAGAAAGAAAGGGAATATTTAAAAAAAAGTAACATCCTGCATTGAGTTATTTATATTTATATTAGATCCTGCCTGACACTTAATTCCCTCAGTCAATATTGAAGTTTTTTACTAATTTCATAATTTATTGAGTTGAAGAGTCAAAGCCAAGTTAATTGCCTATATGTTACGGCATTTAATAATCATATATATTATTATTTGTATTATTATTTATATTATTATTTGTATTATTTTTCAAATTTTATGACATTAACATTTTTTGTCTTTTATTGATTCTTTCTGGGAAAAGTAAATCCATAACGACTCAACGTATTCTGTGTTTGTGGAGTGGATTATTAGGACTTATACCTTTTGAATTATTATTTTTTTGCAATGAATATTGCAGGCTAAAATAAAATAAAAAAATGTGACATAAAGAAACCAAGAAAAAAAAAGACCCCAGAAGCATCCTCCCCTCCAGAATATAGAAAACCAGAATAATATTTGGTGTAATCTCTCACAAGATTCTCTTGAATCTCACTATTTTGTGAAATGTACACATTTTCATTCCTTAATTCTTCCTATTTTTTCCAGTTCCTCTTTCTTTTTCACTTTGAGTTCAACTGAGGTCACCTCAGACTGCAGCATTGTATTCTGGTCCTGGCTTTGGATGATGAAGTATGTGAAGGCCCTCTAGGGGTACGTGAAGGCCCTCTAGGGGGTACGTGAAGGCCCTCTAGGGGTACGTGAAGGCCCTCTAGGGGGTATGTGAAGGCCCTAGGGGGTATGTGAAGGCCCTCTAGGGGGTACGTGAAGGCCCTCTAGGGGTATGTGAAGGCCCTCTAGGGGGTACGTGAAGGCCCTCTAGGGGTATGTGAAGGCCCTCTAGGGGGTATGTGAAGGCCCTCTAGGGGGTATGTGAAGGCCCTAGGGGGTATGTGAAGGCCCTCTAGGGGGTATGTGAAGGCCCTCTAGGGCGTACGTGAAGGCCCTCTAGGGGGTATGTGAAGGCCCTAGGGGGTATGTGAAGGCCCTCTAGGGGGTACGTGAAGGCCCTCTAGGGGGTATGTGAAGGCCTTCTAGGGGCTATGTGAAGGCCCTCTGGGGGGCGTGAAGGCCCTCTAGGGGCACGTGAAGGCCCTCTAGGGGGTGGTGTGAAGGCCCTCTGGGGGTATGTGAAGGCCTCTAGGGGTGTGAGGCCCTCTAGGGGGACGTGAAGGCCTTCTAGGGGCTATGTGAAGGCCCTCTAGGGGGTACGTGAAGGCCCTCTAGGGCGTACGTGAAGGCCCTCTAGGGGGTATGTGAAGGCCCTCTAGGGGGTATGTGAAGGCCCTAGGGGGTATGTGAAGGCCCTCTAGGGGGTATGTGAAGGCCCTAGGGGGTATGTGAAGGCCCTCTAGGGGGTATGTGAAGGCCCTCTAGGGGGGTGTGGAAGGCCCTCTCTAGGGGGGTATGTGAAGGCCCTAGGGGTGTGTGAAGGCCCTCTGGGGGTGCGTGAAGGCCCTCTGGGGGTATGTGAAGGCCCCTCTAGGGGGTATGTGAAGGCCCTCTAGGGGGTATGTGAAGGCCCTCTGGGGGTGCGTGAAGGCCCTCTGGGGGGTAGGTGAAGGCCCTCTAGGGGGTACGTGAAGGCCTTCTAGGGGGTACGTGAAGGCCCTCTAGGGGTATGTGAAGGCCCTCTAAGGGGTACGTGAAGGCCCTCTAGGGGGTATGTGAAGGCCCTCTAGAGGGTACGTGAAGGTCCTCTAGGGGGTACGTGAAGGTCCTCTATGAAGGCCCTCTAGGGGGTATGTGAAGGCCCTCTAGGGGGTATGTGAAGACTTTCTAGGGGGTATGTGAAGGCCTTCTAGGGGGTATGTGAAGGCCCTCTGGGGGTACGTGAAGGCCCTCTAGGGGGTATGTGAAGGCCCTCTAGGGGGTATGTGAAGGCCCTAGGGGGTATGTGAAGGCCCTCTAGGGGTATGTGAAGGCCCTCTAGGGGTATGTGAAGGCCCTCTAGGGGGTATGTGAAGGCACTCTAGGCCGCATGTGAAGGCCCTCTCGGGGTATGTGAAGGCCCTCTAGGGGGTATGTGAAGCCCTTCTGGGGTATGTGAAGGGCCCTCTAGGGGGGTATGTGAAGGCCCTAGGGGGTACGTGAAGGCCCTCTGGGTAGGGGCCTGGGGGTGAAGGCCCTCTAGGGGTACGTGAAGGCCCTCTAGGGGATGTGAAGGCCCTCTGGGGGTATGTGAAGGCCCTCTGGGGGTGAAGGCCCCTAGGGGTATGTGAAGGCCTCTAGGGGTATGTGAAGGTCCTATGAAGGCCCTCTAGGGGGTGTGAAGCCCTCAGGGGTATGTGAAGCCCTCTAGGGGTATGTGAAGGCCTCTGGGGGTACGTGAAGGCCCTCTAGGGTGCGTGAAGGCCCTCTGGGGGTACGTGAAGGCCCTAGGGGCATGTGAAGGCCTCTCTAGGGGGTATGTGAAGGCCTCTAGGGGTATGTGAAGGCCTTCTAGGGGCTATGTGAAGGCCCCTGGGGGTATGTGAAGGCCCTCTGGGGGCGTGTGAAGGCCCTCTAGGGCGCACGTGAAGGGCCCTCTGGGGTATGTGAAGGCCCTAGGGGTATGTGAAGGCCCTCTGGGGGTATGTGAAGGCCCTAGGGGGTATGTGAAGGCCCTCTGGGGGTATGTGAAGGCCCTAGGGGTATGTGAAGGCCCTCTGGGGGTATGTGAAGGCCTTCTAGGGGGTATGTGAAGGCCCTCTAGGGGGTATGTGAAGGTCCTCTAGGGGGTATGTGAGGCCTCTGGGGGGTATGTGAAGGCCCTCTGGGGGTATGTGAAGGCCCTCTAGGGGGTATGTGAAGGCCTCTAGGGGTATGTGAAGGCCTCTAGGGGGTGCGTGAAGGCCTCTGGGGCATGTGAAGGCCCTCTGGGGGTATGTGAAGGCCCTCTAGGGGGTATGTGAAGGCCCTCTAGGGGTATGTGAAGGCCTCTAGGGGGGTATGTGAAGGTCCTCTGTGAAGGCCCTCTAGGGGGGACGTGAAGGCCCTCTAGGGGATGTGAAGGGTATGTGAAGGCCTCTGGGGGTATGTGAAGGCCTTCTAGGGGGTATGTGAAGGCCCTCTAGGGGGTATGTGAAGGTCCTCTAGGGGGTATGTGAAGGCCCTTCTAGGGGGTATGTGAAGGCCCTCTAGGGGGTACGTGAAGGCCCTCTAGGGGGTACGTGAAGGCCCTCTAGGGGTACGTGAAGGTCCTCTAGGGGGTACGTGAAGGCCCTCTAGGGGGTACGTGAAGGCCCTCTAGGGGGTACGTGAAGGCCCTAGGGGGTATGTGAAGGCCCTCTAGGGGGTATGTGAAGGCCCTAGGGGGTATGTGAAGGCCCTCTAGTGGGTATGTGAAGGCCCTAGGGGGTATGTGAAGGCCCTCTAGGGGGTATGTGAAGGCCCTCTAGGGGGTATGTGAAGGCCCTCTAGAGGGTACGTGAAGGCCCTCTAGGGGGTATGTGAAGGCCTTCTAGGGGGTATGTGAAGGCCCTTCTAGGGGGTATGTGAAGGCCCTCTAGGGGGTATGTGAAGGCCCTCTAGAGGGTACGTGAAGGCCCTCTAGGGGGTATGTGAAGGCCCTCTAGAGGGTACGTGAAGGCCCTCTAGGGGGTATGTGAAGGCCCTCTAGGGGGTATGTGAAGGCCTTCTAGGGGGTATGTGAAGACCTTCTAGGGGGTACGTGAAGGCCCTCTAGGGGTTATGTGAAGGCCCTCTAGGGGTTACTTTTGATCGCCTCACGGTGTTGGGTGAGGAGATGAGCGGCTGCTTGCTCTCCATCTCGTCGTCAGCCGTCGGCAGAGCTTCAGAGCTCGTCTGCCTCTTCAAGGCGAGCTTCGCTTGAGCGGGACGTCTGTGGGGAGCACTCTGAGAATTAATAAACGTATTCATTATTTAAGAGCCTTGCATCAAATGATTTGCATTCTGGGAAAATCTAAAATAGTTGTGGCAGGTCAGTCCATCTCTGCTTTACCAAAATGATCAAAGGATATCCGTCTACTACCAATAATAATACAGACGCCTTCCCCTTCCCACACGCTGCAGTCAACATAGTGAAATGGTACTTATTGTTGGACTAAAGGTTTAATGGTATGGGTTGGGAAGAAAAACACATCATTTTAAATATGAATCACTTGTTTTTGCTCCTCTGGGAGGGACGTACTCCGGTTTGACTTGTCCCTCTTGGCTGCAAGAAAGAGCCAGAACATGTAAGAACACAACATCTACTGTAAGTTCCTACACACAGACACATAATGGTTCTTCAATGGTTCCTGAAAAGGCTTCGTGGTTTGTGGAACCATCACCTCCTGGAGAACCATTTCGGAAACGGTGCCTTAAAGAACCATTTTTTGAAGGTTCTGAGACACATTTATTGGTTAATTGAAAAACTCTTTAAGGAAATGGTTCTTTAAAAGGCTTTGTGGTTTTACAAAGGACCATCACCTACTGAAGAACCTTTTGGGAAATGGTGCCTTGAAGAACTATTTTTGAAGGTTCTTTGAGACACTTTTATAGGTTCTTTGAAGAACTATTTAAGGACATGGTTCTTTAAAGAACCCTGGTTTGAAAGGTTCTTTGTGGAACCAGAAAGGGTGCCTGAAAGAACCATTTTAAGGGTCTCTGAGACTCCTTTATATGTTATTTACAGAACTATTTAAGGAAACAGTTCTTTAAAGAACCCTGGTTTGAAAGGTTCTTTGTGGAACCAGAAAGGGTGCCTGAAAGAACCATTTTAAGGGTCTCTGAGACTCCTTTATATGTTATTTACAGAACTATTTAAGGAAACAGTTCTTTAAAGAACCCTGGTTTGAAAGGTTCTTTGTGGAACCAGAAATGGAGCCTTAAGGAACCATTTTCGGTTTCCAGATGGCCCCTTGATTCTTCTGTGTGTATTACACTGAGAGTCGATGAAGTCAAACATGATAGGCCTTCGACACACCTGCTACTCATCATCCAACGGGCTTCTGGCCCCTACCTAGTGTAACGATGAGGTACTTTTGGCCAACCAGCTTCATGTATTCATCGATGGCCAATGTGTTCTCTCTGAAGATCAATGTCTGATTATTCCTCTTTATTTGGTGCAGTTAGCTTCATAGAAAATAGACAAAGCATAAAAAGAAATGGCAGAAAAATAATCTGAAGTGAACGGCATGGAGTAGAACGAGGAGCTTTTGTATGCCAGTCTGGTTTAATCCCGCTCTGTCTTTATATTCTGGATCTTCTCTTTCTAATATTCTATCCAAATTACATCAACCTCCATGGTAATCCCACGCTGCCGTGGCCTATATTATACCTCGGTGAGCTGGAACAGGACAAATATGGCAAACGCAGAGAGTCGATTAAAAAACCAAGAAATCTGAAATGTTAAAAAAACACTTAGAAAGGTGGTCTTATGTTTAATGAGTTCATACATAAAGTGCTCCTAAGGATTACACAACTGAAGAGCATTATCCTACTCTTCATTCCATATATCTGGTTATGTAACCAGCGCTCTACTGCCCTCTAGTGGCTGGATTATGCACAGCACGACGCTCCAATCTACTCTAAACCAAAGCGTCTTTTACTTGTGAGCCATTTGCTGACACTTCTCCTCATTTAAGTTCCATGTGAATACATTTGGTAAAAAAAAAAGTCAATTAGTGCAGAAAAAATATATTTAGTTGTCTTCCCTATCATTTTATTAATCTCATGACCCCTCAACGATTTTTCTTATTATTAATCCATCTTAAAGTAAATATAATTATATCTTATATATATATATATATATATATATATATATACTTTTATATATACCATTTTATGTACACACATATATATATATATATATATATATATATATATATATATAAATATATAAATAATAAATACACACACACACACACACACACACACACACACACACACACACACACGCGCGCACACACACACACAAGCCTTTGTCCCCATCGAGGGTGGGGCCTCCTCTCACGCCAGGATAGATAGATAGATAGATAGATAGATAGATAGATAGATAGATAGATAGATAGATAGATAGATAGATAGATAGATAGATACTTTATTAATCCCGAGGATTAGGGGAACGGACGGTTATGAGTTCAAACCCCACGGCCGGATGGACGATAACGCGCCGAGGTTCGGCGGTTCGATGCCCGGCTCCGGCTCGTCCCCCCGACGTGTCTTCAGGTCGGACGGTTTACCCCGAGTGTTCCCGCGAATGATGAAATGTAACGATAAAGATATAAGATGTAGTTATAAACACTAACGTTCAAAAGTATGGGCTCAATTAGAAATGTCAACTGCTTTCTTTCAATGAAGATAATATTGAAATGAATCATACATCCTTAATGAAGTCTCTACAGAGGTGAGTAGAGGCCCATCTCCAGTTTTGACTAGCGGAGGGGTAGAAAACCCTTGAAAACCCTTTTTATGTGAGCGCAGCTGAAAACAGTCATGCTAGTGAGAGAAGCTCTAAAACTGGCCTTCCTTTGAGCCACAAGAAGAACTACATTAATATTTACAATATAAATCATTACTTGTATTGACTATGTATTTATATACATATTTTAATTAATTTAATTTAACATAACATTGTCTGGGTGACTCCAAACTTTTAAACGCTAGAGTACGTTAACATTAAAGTTTTCTTAATTTGTTCCAATATGCTTCAGTTACTATATTATTGGGAGTATTATTGGCCCAAATATAATTAACAACAAAATCACAACATATTTCTGATAGAGTAGAATCAAACATGCTTAAAAGAAAGAATAAATATGAATTAGAAGAGGGATTGTAATAGATTATTTCCCCCGTTAAAACATTTTTGTCATCCGTTTCTCGTTATCTAACGTGACTTGACTCTTTATGGTTCTCCTTTGGTCTCCTTTCCTTCCCTTGTCTTTGTTTTTTACCCCACCTCTCAAACACCAACATGCTTCCACACCCTCTGTGCACTTTGGATCCAGAAAGATACGGGATGAGGATCTACCAGGAATATTCTGAGGAACTACGTCTTCTGAGATTAGCAGTAAAATACTTCCTTGTCCCAGACAGATTTTACTGGAATGACACCTTGTGACCCTGTGACACCCTGTGACACCCTGTGACCCTGTGACACCCTGTGACACCTTGTGACCCTGTGACACCCTGTGACACCCTGTGACCCTGTGACACCCTGTGACACCCTGTGACCCTGTGACACCCTGTGACACCCTGTGACCCTGTGACACCCTGAAATTTCCCAGTCAAACTCTTATTTAAATGTTATGGCGATCAGCTGACAGACGGGCCCTGTATGCCTGTTTTTACAACCACGGATGACCGTACCGCCACAATAAAAGCATAACTTTTATTTTGATGAGTCCCTTAGACTGAGGCTGGTAAATTCTCAACACAATGGTGTTTAAATCACTTATTAAAAAACATTTTTACAGAACAGCTTTTAAGTGAACTCTTCCTTTTATGCAGAAATTTGGTTCCCATATTTAAGTTTGTCTGATTTTGATTTTTAATATATCTAAAATATATATAATATATATAATATAATATATATATAATATATATGTTATATATAATATATATCTATATATTTAATATATATATATAATATATGTTATATAATATATATATATATATATATATATATATATATATATATATATATATATATTAAATACATATATATATATTAAATACATATATATATATTATATACATATATATATATATATATATATTATATATTTTTAAATGTTGTATGTGTTTCTTACTATTCTATTTGTTTTGCCTTTACTCTCTGTAGAGCACTTTGTAAACTTTGTTTTTAAAAGTTCTATATAAATAAAGTTATTATTATTATTATTGAGAATGTACGAAATGTGTTTAATTTTCAAATCCTATTTTTAACCGACTTGTTGAAAGAGAGTCAACACTATAGTTCCTCAAAGTCAATCCTCCTTCAACTTAAGAGGTTATAAGGATGTGCAAAGTCATTTTCAAAATCTTCAGTTTGAACCTTCGTACTTTGTGTGATTAATCTAGGTGGTTAATGTTTATTTATGATTACTTTAGTATTTCCCACTGCACTAAGTTTCAGTCGACATATAAACGTCTTTTTGAAACCCCGGCAGTAAAATTGTATGACGGCTGTGTATGACTGATAAAGACGTGACAGGGGAGATAACACACACACACACACACACACACACACACACACACACACACACACACACACACACACACACACACACACACACTCCACGGCCAAGTCTCCACCCTCGATCATATAAACAGTTCTGCATATATATGCAGCTTTAAAGAGGAGGTGTCACGTACTTCTCTAAGAGTCAGCGGAGCTCAGAGACAGCACGGTAGGATCAGATTTTAAAGTTTTTTTTCTTCATTTAATTAAGTTTTACAGTGTTTTAGACAAAAAGATACGTTTAAAAAAAATGTCTTAAAAAAAAAATCGATTATTTATTTATTTGAACATATTGTCGGTATGATAAATAATTCTAAGTATGGAATAAGCAACATCATTTATCACAATGTCTATTTACTTTGTAAGGAAAATAATTTAATGCATATATTTAAAATCAAAGTGGTCCTTTTTCCCTTATATTTTATACTAAATTAACTTGTAATCCATTGCATTGTTGTAAACTATGATTTAACCTAAAAATATTCAATTCAATTCAGTTTATTTGTATAGCCCAGTTTCACAAATTACAAATTTGTCTCAGAGTGCTTTACAGTCTGTACACATAGACATCCCTGACCCAAAACCTCACATCGGACCAGGAAAAACTCCCAAATAACCCTTCAGGGGGAAAAAAGGGAAGAAACCTTCAGGAGAGAACAGAGGAGGATCCCTCTCCAGGATGGACAGAACAATAGATGTAATGTGTACAGAAGGACATATTTAGAGTTGAAATACATTCAAGGAATCTGACAGTTTATCAATAGTTCATATTTAGGCATATTCCACCATGGAGAGTTTGGAGACCTCCCAAGTGGAGGAGTGGGCGGAGTCCCAGCAGGGCAGTGGCACAGCTGGCGACAGGAACTCACGATCCAACCATCGAAGGTCCATCAGCAGATGGGATCTATGCCGTCTCATAGGGTCCGATGACCCCATGAGACGTGAAGTCAGAAGGACTCCGGGGAGAAAGCAGAGTTAGTCATGTGTGATGGAGAGATGAAGATTCATCCATAGGAGAAAGAAAAGAGGAGAGAGGTGCTCAGTGCATCCTAAACATCCCCAGCAGCTATAAGCCTATACCAGCATATCCAGGGGCTGGACCAGGGCAAACCTGATTCAGCCCTGACTATAAGCTCTGTCAAAGAGGAAAGTCTTCAGTCTACTCTTGAATGTGGTGACTGTGTCTGCCTCCCGGACTGAAGGTGGAAGCTGGTTCCATAAAAGAGGAGCTTGATAACTAAAGGCTCTGGCTCCCATTTTACATTTTAAGACCCGCATTTAGTGAGCGCAGCTCTCTGGTGGGCGATACGGTACTACAAGCTCTTTAAGATATGATGGTGCATCACCAATTAAGGCTTTGTAAGTTAAGAGAAGAATTTTAAAAGTGATTCTTGATTTTACAGGGAGCCAGTGCAGAGCAGCTAGTGCAGGAGTAATGTGATCTCTTTTCTTAGTTTTAGTGAGAACACGAGCTGCAGCATTCTGGATCAACTGGAGGGACCTAAGAGATTTATTAGAGCAGCCTGATAATAAGGAGTTGCAGTAATCCAGTCTCGAAGTAACGAACGCGTGAACCAATTTCTCTGCATCTTTTTGAGACAAGATGTGCCTGATTTTTGAAATATTGCGTAAATGGAAGAATGCAGTCCTTGAGATTTGCTTCATGTGGGAGTTAAAGGACAAGTCCCGATCAAAGATAACGCCGAGATTCTTTACAGTGGTGTTGGATGCTAGAGTAATGCCATCTACAGAAATCACATCACCAGATAATTGATCTCTGAGGTGCTCATATATAATATATATATTTTATACAATGCATGATTGATATATACACTACTTTGGGGTTACCCCATCTCAGCCACTACAGGATGTATTTATCATGTATTCATTGTGCATTTATCATGCATTTATCATGTTTTTATCATATATTTATTATGTTTTTTTTCTTGTTTTTATAATGTATTCATCATGTTTTTATCATGTATTTATCATGTTTTTATCCTGTTTTTATTCGTTTTTTATTAGGCTTTTGAGGTTGCAGAAAGTCCTTTTCACATATTATAATTTTTTATGAAAGTGTGTGTTTTGTACATGGAGAACAAAGACAGTTGAAAATATAATATAATCACTGGTTATTGGTCAAATTAAGTGGAAGATTAGCATAAAGAAAGAGGATTTAAAAAAAGAAAACATTCCGGTTTTAAATGCACAAAAAATGCCTGTAAAAAGATGGAATATTAACAGGTGTGTTAGTATTAACGTTTATTCTTATAACAACACTATATAAAATAGAAGGATAGTATCGGGTTATCAGTATTGTAATTGGATCAATGAATATCAGATGGAGAAAATCTTTAGAGCCCAAATGCACCGGACTTGGCCTAATTATGCAAATAATTAGTTGTTGGCCCAAACTATTACAAATGTAAATAATATATTTAGTATCTGAAATAAAATCTTTGTCTCTAAAATGAAAAAAAAAGAAAAACATACCAGTTGACTCCGAACTTTTACCCGGCAACTGTTATTATAAAATTAAATATATATATATATATATATATATATATATATATATATATATATATATATATATATATATATATATATATATATATATATTTATTTACTTTACTATTTGCATAAAAATCACTGAGACATCTGTGTGAATAGTGAATAAAGACAAATCTCCCCGCTGTGTGGTGTACGGTGGGGAGTGGCTGCCTCAGCCCATTCCTCAAGTGTGTACTAAATGTGTGTCTTTTGTCTTTGAACCAGGGATCATAGGTCAGTTCAGTGCTTTGAATAACTAGACATTATTATTTATCCGTGGAAAAAACCCAGGATATCTGAAAGGAAGCCCAACGCAGAGCTCATGAGTTATCAGTTTCATTTTGGAGTCTGAATATACTAAAACATCTCTTATGTGACTCAATTTCTGAGCATAATGTCAACTATCTGATGTCTTAAAATATATATTTGAACACTTTTGTCAGAAGTTAAATCACTTAAATTAATAATCAATTTTTATGACATTTAATCTGCCTGATAACCGATATCTTATCATTTTTCTCCTTCTTCCTGTAGACTGATCATGATGACATCATTGCTGGGCACTGCCCTGATGGCTCTGGTCCTATCGGGGCCCGTGCTGACCTTTGCCCCCATCGGGGGCGGGGGCTCCACTCACGTCAGCATTACGGGAACGGCCCTGCTGCAAAAAGTGACGGAGACGTGTCGGGCCGTGGCCGTGGCCGCCGGTTATGAGTTCAAACCCACGGTAGGACGGGTGATAAGAAACACGGTCACACCCAACAGGGGGGACCGAGGGTCAGAGCAGGTTCGTCTTTCAATCAGGGGGTTGGGGGTTCAATCCCCGCCCTAATCGATGTGTCCTTGAGCCCTAAATAGCTCCCTGTAGCTGTGTCGAAGGGGAAATCTAATCTAGCTAAATTCTAATTTAATAACATACTCACGTTGAACCTCATTTCAATGTATTTTTATGTTGAAATATATATATATATATATATATATATATATACGTATAAATATATATGTATATATAACATAGATATATGTATAAATATATATATATATATTAATATTTGTATATCATATATATATAAATGAATATATATATATGTATAAATATATATATATAGTATAATATATATATGTATACATAGATGTGTGTGTATATATATATGTATATATAACAATATATAACAATATAACAATATAACTATATATATATATATATATATATATATATATATATATATATATATATATATATATTAATATTATACAACATTTCTGCTGATAGATCCCCTCCCCAAAAATAATAATATTTTACCCGGTTTTATTGCTTAGTTTTTTTTTTTTTTACTAAGTCTCTTCCTTTCTGCTGCTGTAAATCCGTACCTTTCCCAGATTATCTTCTTAATTATGTTGACCTCCGGCTGCAGGGTTCGTCCCCTGAGGAGCTGGTCCAGGCGTGTCTGGGTCCCACGGCAACAGGAGAAGTGTCCGGTTCCAAGTTCCGCGCGGCGCTCCAAGAGATCTACGCCCAGAACGGACTGGTGGACCGCGACTTCGTCAACAGGTCGGGAGAAAAGACTAAAAAACAAAAGCAACTCACGCACAGAAAACAAATGGTTCTTAAATGGTTCTTTAAAAGGCTTTGTGGACTTATGAAGAACCATTTTGGAAATGGTGCCTTAAAGAACCATTTTTATAAGGCTTCAAGACACCTTTATGGGTGTCTTGAAGGACTATTTCAGTAAATTGTTCTTTAAAGAATCCTAGCTTGAAAAGTTCTTTGTGGAACCAGAAACGGTGCCTTAAAGATCAATTTTTTGAAGGTTCTTCACGACACCTTTACAGGTTCTTTAAATAACTATTTAGGAAATGTTTTTTGTTACAGAACCCTGGTTTGAAAGGTTCTTTATGGAACCATAAATGGTGTCTTGAAGAACCATTTGTCTAAGGTCCTTTGAGACACATGTGTAGGTTATTTGCAGAACTATTTAAGGAAATGTTTCTATAAAGAACCCTGGTTTGAAAGCTTCTTCATGGAACCAGAAATGGTGCCTCAAAGAACCATTTTTAAAGGTTCTTTGAGATACAGGTTCTTTGAAGAACTCTTTAAGAACATTATTCTTTAAAGAACACTGGTTTGAAAGGTTCTTTGTGGAACCAGAAACGGTGCCTTAAAGATACATTTTTTTAAGGCCCTTTGAGACACATTTGTAGGTTATTTGAAGAACTATTCAAGGAATGGTTCTTTAAAGAACCCTGGTTTGAAAGGTTCTTTGTGGAACCAGAAATGGTGCCTCAAAGAACCATTTTTAAAGGTTCTTTGAGATACAGGTTATTTGAAGAATTATTCAAGGAAATGGTTCTTTAAAGAACCCTGGTTTGAAAGGTTCTTTGTGGAACCAGAAATGGTGCCTCAAAGAACTATTTTTAAAGGTTCTTTGAGATACAGGTTCTTTGAATAACTCTTTAAGAAAATTATTCTTTAAAGAACCCTGGTTTGAAAGGTTCTTTGTGGAACCAGAAATGGTGCCTCAAAGAACCATTTTTAAAGGTTCTTTGAGATACAGGTTCTTTGAATAACTCTTTAAGAAAATTATTCTTTAAAGAACATTGGTTTGAAAGGTTCTTTGTGGAACCAGAAACGGTGCCTTAAAGATACATTTTTTGAAGGTTCTTCAAGACGCCTTTACAGGTTCTTTGAATAACTATTTAAGGAAATGGTTCTTTAAAGAACCCTGGTTTGAAAGGTTCTTCATGGAACCAGAAATGGTGCCTCAAAGAACCATTTTTTAAAGGTTCTTTGAGATACAGGTTCTTTGAAGAACTCTTTAAGAAAATTATTCTTTAAAGAACACTGGTTTGAATGGTTCTTTGTGGAACCAGAAACAGTGCCTTGAAGAACCATTTGTTTAAGGCCATTTGAGACACATTTGTAGGTTCTTTGCAGAACTATTTAAGGACATGGTTCTTTAAAGAACCCTGCTTTGAAAGGTTCTTCATGGAACCAGAAATGGTTCTTCTAAGTCCTTTGTCTAAAGAACCATTTTCGGTTCCATATTGCTCCCTCATTTTTCTCGTACGTAGTAATGCAATACGTGATTTTTGAAGCTTATTAAGACATTATTTCCTCGCGGTTGTTTTCAGTGCTGCACACCACTTCAACTCAGAGGCCTTCCTGGAAGGGCGGAGCCTCATCATGAGGGGCAACGTGGCCGTCAAGGCCAGCATTGGCGAGGGGAACTTCCAGGCCGCCAGGGAAGCACTGGGCCGGGTGCTTCACACACTGCAGGTAGGAGGGGTTCAGATAGGTCAACGGTAAGGTGAAGAGGAAATGAAGTACTAGAGAGACGTATGCATTGGAAGATGAGGTTAGAGGAGGCAGAATAAGCCAGGAAGGAGACTGAATAGGAATTCTACCTCTAGTCCGTGTGTGCATCAAGGGGTTTCTGTGTTTCAGGACTTCTACAGCCACAGTAACTGGGTGGAGCTGGGATTCACCGAGCCGTACGCCAGCCTCTTACGCTCAGACCTTCCTCTGGAAAACCTGGCAGGTGTGTGTTGGGTAACATGTCATGAAGTAGATTATATGCATACTGCTCCAACAGGTGACTAAATATGGTAACTTGTGTACCTTTTTGTTCGTGTAGATGTCAACGATCCCACCTGCAGTGACTGTGCGAGTGGAACGTGCCCCAATTCCATCCTGCCAGACATCCTGAACAAGAAGAAACTCACATCCGGCTACATGGGGATCGTCTCAGCTGTCAAGCCCAAAGGTATCAAACGCTCCAACATTCAGGTTTTTATTGTGTGTATGTATGTATTATGTTTGTACTATGTGTGTGCATATATATATTATATATATATATATATATATATATATATATATATATATATATATGTCTGTATATATGCAATTTATATATATATATATATATATATATATATATGTATATATACTGTATATATGTATATATGTATATATATATATATATATATATATATATATATATATGTCGGAATATATGTATGTATGTATATATACATATATATGTATATATGTATTTATATTTATATATATATTTATACAGTATATATATGTATATATATCACTGTGCCCTCTTTTATTTCTGCATGTGTATGTATATATATATATATATATTATTTTATGTTTATGTCTTACATTTTAGTATTTTATTTATGTTAATATGTTTAAATGAATCAAAAAAATTAACTGACAAAAAACAAATGTCGAATTTTCCTCAGAGCGTTTTGCAATCTGTCGACATATGACACCCCTGACCTTTGACCTCACATTAAATCAGGAGAAACTCTTAGATAAAACCAAAGAATAAGAAACTTCCTGCACAGGTGACAGTGAGGCTCTTCTAACTGGGTATGATCCCAGGAGCTGTTCCCTCCTGTTTGCCTTAAATGACATTCCAGGCGCCCCAGATTGTGTTGGGTTTCAATGACGTAATAGAAATCCAGACGCGTCCCTCATGAAACAGTTCTTCACTTTGGAGGTAATACCCAGTAAAGCCCACTAGAGGGCACGGCCCGAGTCCCTCTGTGAGTATCCTCGTGGACCAGGACCACGGTTCTACCGCCTGTTGCCTTCTCTCCAGGGAAGTGCAGCCACGGAGGAGCGGCCGACCTGACGAGCGCGAAAGAACCTCGCGGAGGAATCAGCAAAGACGAGCGCCGCGCGGATAACGTGGCTCTGCACACCGCCGCCGTGCAGCTGGCCACGGCCGCCAGCCTCCAGCTGCTGGAGGACGTCCGGTTGGCTGCCGGGGACGACGACTTCCTGAGGTGTGACGGCGGAGATCCCTCCAGTGATTGGTCCACACACAGAACAATTAATGGTGCCATCTGGAACCGAAAACGGTTCATCGGAGTGATGCCGAAGAACCATTTTCGGGTTCTACGAAGATCCTTTCAAAGCAGGGTTCTTTAAAGAGCCATTTCCTTAAATAGATCTTCAAAGAACCTATAAAGGTTTCTAACTGAACCTTCAGAAAATGGATTTTTAAGCAACCATTTCTGGTTCCACACAGAACCTTTCAAACCAAGGTTCTTTAAAGAACCATGTCCTTAAACAGTTCTTCAAATAACCTTAACAATCTGTCTCAAATAACCTTAAATCATGGTTCTTTAGGGCACCATTTTTGGTTCCACAAAGAACCTTTCAAACCAGGATTCTTTAAAGAGCAATTTCCTTAAAGAGATCTTCAAAGAACCGATAAAGGTATCTCACTGAACCTTCAAAAAATGGTTCTTTAGGGCACCATTTTTGGTTCCACAAAGAACCTTTCAAACCAGGATTCTTTAAAGAGCAATTTCCTTAAAGAGATCTTCAAAGAACCGATAAAGGTATCTCACTGAACCTTCAAAAAATGGATCATTAAGGCACCATTTCTGGTTCCACAAAGAACCTTTCAAACCAGGGTTCTTTAAAGAACTGTTTCCTTAAATAGTTCTGTAAAGAACTTATAAAGGAGTCTCAGAGACCCTTAAAAATGGTTCTTTGAGGCACCCTTTCTGGTTCCACAAAGAACCTTTCAAACCAGGGTTCTTTAAAGAACCATGTCCTTAAATAGTTCTTCAAAGAACCTATAAAAGTGTCTCAAAGAACCTTCAAAAATAGTTCTTCAAGGAACCATTTCCCAAAAGGTTCTTCAGTAGGTGATGGTCCTTTGTAAAACCACAAAGCCTTTTAAAGAACCATTTAAGAACCTTCATTGTTCTGTGTGTTGAATCTCGAACCTTGACTTCTCCATCCAGACTCAGGGGGTCGATGTAGGTTCTCAATCCTCCACTTCTCTCTCTCTTTCTCACAGGATGATGGGGATCGCTCGCTCGGCCGTCGTGTGCTTCGTCATCGACACCACCGGCAGCATGTCGGACGATATCGCGGAGGCCAGGCAAGTGGTGTACGACATCATCAACGGTAAAAAAGGAACGCAGGACGAGCCATCCGAGTACATCCTGGTGCCCTTCAATGACCCCGGTGAGGAACCCTTCTGCTCTTACTGAGACGCATATGACATCACCCGTTGTCTTAGACCCTTGGTGGATAGATAATGCCATGGAATTGTAAACACGTAATATGCTTGGTTGTTTAGTCAGTACACACAGAAAATAAATGGTTCTTAAATGGTTCCTTAGGCTTTGTGGTTCTACAGAGAACCATTACCTACTGAAGAACCATTCTTTTGTTTGAGACACCTTTATAGGTTCTTTGAAGAACTCTTTAATAAAATGGTTCTTTAAAGAATCCTGGTTTGAAAGGTTCTTTGTGAAACCAGAAATGGTGCCTTGAAGAACCAATGTTAAGGTTCTCTGAGACACCTGTATAGGTTCTTTTAAAGAACTCTATAAGCAAATGGTTCTTTAAAGAACCCTGGTTTGAAAGATTCTTTGTGGAACCAGAAATGGTGCCTTGAAGAACATTTTTTTAAGATTCTTGAGAAACCTTTATAGGTGCTTTGAAGAACTCTTTAAAGAAATGGTTCTTCAAAGAACCCTTATTTTAAAGGTTCTTTGTAGAACCAGAAATGGTGCCTTGAAAAAACATGTTTTGAAGGATATTTGAGACACCTTTATAGGTTATCTGAAGAACTCTTTATGAAAATGGTTCTTTAAAGAACCCTAGTTTGAAAGGTTCTTCGCAGAACCAAAAATGGTTCTTCTATGGTATCACTCTGAAGAACCATTTTCGGTTCCAGATGGCACCTTCATGTTTCTGTGTAGAGTATGATCTTAATATGAATGTTATCCCTTGTTCTATGCTTCATATGTAGAGTTTGGACCAATGATCAGGACAACAGACCCCGATAAAATGAAAACAGAAATCTCTAAGCTCAGCGCGGATGGAGGTGGAGACACCCCTGAGCTGTGCCTGTCAGGACTTCAGGTACTATCATCTTTCCTTGACTAGGGTGGCTGTTGACGTTCCAGATATTTGTCATCAAACCCTTAACTTTCATTTCTAAAACGTTTCATTCCTCCAGTTGGCTCTCACCGGTTCTCCCGCCTCCTCCCAAATCTATGTTTTCACCGACGCTATCGCCAAAGACATTCATCTCAAGGACACTATTGTTGCTCTCATCCGGAGCACCAAGTCAACGGTAAATACTGGACTGACACCCTAAAAGGTTTTGGATCAAGGATGTCTATGTGTACAGATTGTAAAGCACTCCGAGACAAATTTGTAATTTGTGAAATTGGGCTATACAAATAAACTGAATTGAATTGAATTAAAAGATGCCCCTTAAGAGAATTGTAATCTCCATATTCAATGATTTCCAATAGGTGTCGTTCTTTATGACCGGGGCAAGTAAGAGGCGCCGTCGTGACCTCCGCGAAAGCACCTTTGAGGACTACAAGGACCTGGCGTTGGCCTCCGGAGGCCAGGCCATCCAAGTTTCTAAGAGCCAGTTGCCTCAGGCCACAGACGTCATCCTGGACACCTCTACTTCAGCTCTGGTACGACGGAACATTCCGGAGCGCGTGGCCTTCAGTGGGCGTTCGAAAAGAGGCAAATAAATCATCAGGCTCTTCTTCTCAGGTGACAGTTCTTCAGCAAGCGAGGAACCCTGGGAAGAAGGAGACGTTCCCCTTCACGTTGGATGAATCTCTGAAGAACATCACCATCTACATCACGGGACAAGCCATTACTTTCACGCTGACCAACCCCGCAGGTGACGTCCCGCGCTCGACACTCATCGGGGTTTTCCTTTTCTCGACCGCGATTGCGATGCATCTTCGCGAGTAACGAATGCGTGCCGTCGATTTACAGGTGTGAGCCAGACGCAAAGCGAGGCCAGCGGTAAACTGGGCACCATCACCACGGTGGGGAACCTGCGGAGAATTCGTCTCAACGTTGGCGGAGATACCGGCATCTGGAAGATCGAGATCATTTCCGCACAACCATACACACTTAAAGTCACAGGTCAGATACTCGTCTTCATTGTACGTGCTCTGTTGAAAGGGTGTCTTATACACTCAATTTGTAGATTAAAAGTGATAGTTTAACAATTTGAGATATGTACTTATTTGCTTTATTGCCAATGAGACGTTCAGTACCACGTTCATATCTATCTGGTAAATAGGAGGTTGCAACAAACAGCTGGTTAGCGTAGCTAGCTAGTCTGGCTCACTTTGGTAACCCCGAGTTTGCAGGATGACGAGAGAAGACTTACTAATTGTGTTTTTTTTTTACATTTTACTTTAAACAATGTTGAACAAATAAGATTGTGTTGCCTTTGGGTGAAGTTGAACTAACTGTTTTGCCTCTTTCCAGTCTCTGTGCTAAGCTAATCATATATTAGCTTAATATTTCATATGCATAGAGAAAAGTGTTGATCTTCTCATCTAACATTTAGCAAGAAAGAAAATAACATTAATTAAGGCATTCTCACATATTCACACTGACCCTTTTTTTCGAATTAGTAGCATATTTAATATTTATTTTCAAAAATTCTTAATAAATGAATTAAGCTTTGAATGTCAAAAAAAGAAGAAGTCAAATGGTCAAATGTTATTTAATCTTTATTTACTGTAAGTCTATGCTTGTTTCTCAAGGTCAGAGCACCATTACCTTCATCTATGACTTTGTGGAGAGCTTCGGTGGGCCTCATGCAGGCTACGCACAGCTCAGCGGGCGTCCACAAGCAGGTACAACACATTAATGAAGCAGTAATGGTGTAATTAAGAGCATCTTTTATCGTAAATATGTCTCCATACATGTTTTGCAGAAATTTCATTTGTATCCTATGGCAATGCCCAACAAATAGTTAAGATTATGATGTAGGGTAAATCCCTGTGGCAGCAGAAATAAGATAATATACACTATTGTTCAAAAGTTTGGGGCCACTTGGAAAAAATTAAAATTCAAATGACATTAAATTAATCATAAATACACTCTATACATAGTTAATGTGGTAAATGACTATTCTCTGTTCTTTAGTGAAGTCTCTACAGAGGTGTACAGAGGCCCATCTCCATGTTCTAGTGGTACATTGTGTTATTGCCTTAGAAGACTAGCAGAGGGTTATTTTCCATAAACAGATTATTCCTTGACATTGAAACCCTTTTGTGAGCGCAGCTGAAAACAGTTATGCTGGTGAGAGAAACTCTAAAACCGGCCTTCCTTTGAGCTACAAGTTTCATTATTTCTAACCTTGTCAATGTCTTGACTATATTTTGTATTAATCTTGGATTCATTTAATAAATAAAAGTGTGAGTTTTCATGGAAGACACAAAATTGTCTGGATGACCCCAAACTTTTGAACGGTAGTGTATGAAGTGTTGAAACTTCATCCTATATCATTCACATAAAATATTGTTGTACCTTTATCGGATTGTGTAGGTAAAGGATTTCTATGTGAATATTTTAGGGTGATTTTGTTTTTTAGGAAAGATTATGCAACACATGACTCATGGAGGTTTATTTTTGAAATGCCATTATTCATTCATGTCACTTTTTTGTCATGAAAATGAAAGTTCCTCCTCGGTTCTGACCCTGTACCTTGTTTATTTACGCTCTCTCTTCTGGAAACTCAGGCCAGCCGGCGACTCTGATGCTCTCGGTGATGGGTAGGAAAGGTCCGTCCTCCATGACCATCGGGTCCGTTGCCCTTGTGACCGTGTCCGGTGCCGAGAACGTTAGAAACAGCACAATAACTGACATGGGCAGCGGAGACATCCTGGTGACCGTCAACAACGTCCCCGAGGGGGAGTTCGTGGTTCGCCTCAAGGGAACCGACAAAGAGTCGGGCACCGAATTTCAGAGACAGTCCACCACCCAAATGTCTGTCTCCAAAGTGAACATCAAGGTGGGTCTGGTCACGTTCTGGTCACACACACACACACACACACACACACACACACACACACACACACAGGTTTTTTTTTTTATTTAAAGTGAGACATATTGATCCCCGAGGTGTTCCCACACACAGAAGGTGCCATCTGGAACCGGACATGCCATAATAGAACCATTTTTGGTTCCATGAAGAACATTTCAAACCAGGGTTTTATAAAGAACCATTTCCTATAAAGGTGTCTCAAAGAACCTTAAAAAACTGTTATTTGTTTGAGGCACCATTTATGGTTCCACAAATAATCTTTCAAACCAGGGTTCTTTAAAGAACCGGTTCCTTCAATAGTCTCTCCGAATAACCTATAAAGTTGTCTCAAAGAACCTTAAAAAACTGTTTTTTGAGGCACCATTTATGGTTCCACAAAGAACCTTTCAAACCAGGGTTCTTTAAAGAACTATTTCCTTAAATAGTTCTTTAAAGAACCTATAAAGGAAAAACCTTCAAAAATTATTCTTTAAGGCACCATTTCCAAAGTGGATCTCCATGGTTCTTCGTAAAAAAAACACCAAGCCTTTTAAAGAACCATTTAAGAACCTTTATTGTTCTGTGTGCAGGTCAGCTGGGAGATGCAATCCCTCCCGCAGTGTGTTCTCCTCCTTTCTCCACTTGTTCTGTATTTTTATTCTCTCACTCCTCTGTTCCCCCTTCAGGCTGTGGTGGATAGCAACATGGAGCCCGGCGCAGTGTTCCAGCTCCCCTTCAGCGTCCTGACGGAGGGTTCCGGGGGCAAATACACCATCAGCGCCAGAAACGACAAGAACTTCCCCTCGAACTACCCGGCCAGGTGAGTGAGAACCCACTCACAGCTGTTCTCACGGATGAGGACACGGCTTCAGATCTCGAGCGACCCGTTCCTGCTCCCCGAGGGCAAAGGGACATCTGAGTGGAGCAGCTTACTACACCCTACACAGAACAGTACTGTCTCTTTAATGGTTCTTTAGAAGGCTTTGTGTTTTTACAAAGAACCAGTTTTTTCATGTGAGGCACCATTGAAGGTTCTTTGAAGAACTCTTTAAGCAAATTATTCTTTAAAGAACCCTGGTTGGAAAGGTTCTTTGTGCAACCAGAAATGGTGCCTTAAAGAACCACATTTTAAGGTTCTTTGAGAAAGCTTTATGGGTTCTTTGAAGAACTCTTTAAGTAAATGGTTCTTTAAAGAACCCTGGTTGGAAAGGTTCTTTGTGCAACCAGAAATGGTGCCTTAAAGAACCATGTTTTAAGGCTCTTTGAGACAGCTTTATAAGGTTATTTGAAGAACTCTGTAAGGAAATGGTTCTTTGAAGAACTCTGTAAGGAAATGGTTCTTTAAAGAACCGTGGTTCGAAAGGTTCCTTGTGGAACCAAAAAGTGTGCCTTAAACAACCCCTTTTGAAGGTTCTTTCAGATACCTTTATAGGTTCTTTGAAGAACTATTTAGGGAAATGGTTCTTTAAAGAACCCTGGTTCGAAAGGTTCCTTGTGAACCAAAAATGGTGCCTTAAAGAACCATGTTTTAAGGTTCTTTGAGACAGCTTTATAGGTTCTTTGAAGAACTCTGTAAGGAAATGGTTCTTTAAAGAACCCTGGTTTGAAAGGTTCTTTGTGAAACCAGACATGGTTCTTCGATGGCATCACTCTGAAGAACCATTTTCGGTTCCACATGGTACCTTCACGTATTGTTCTGTCTCCCCCGACAGCCTCACCTTGACATCTGGAGAATACAATAATTCTTCCTTGACCATCACGCCGCCGGCCAGCACGCCGTCGGGCACCGACGTCACGCTGACCCTGGAAGCCAAGTCGGCCTCCGGCCTCGACTCCAACTACGTCGTGTTGAGAATCTCAGTCGTTACCAAGGTAACCAGGCGCCCGTTGGGATCACGTAGACGGAATCCGTGAACGAGTCGGAAAACCCGGAGACGCGTCAGCATCATCGCCCTTCCCAACGCGGGGGAAATAGATTTTTATGGATTCTCCTTCTCATCCTTCTTCTCCTTCTTGTCCTCGTTTTCCTTCTCCTTCTTCTCCTTCTCATCCTTCTCCTCCTCCTTTTCCTTCTTCTCATCCTTCTTTTACATGTTCTCCTTCGCAATCTTTTTCTTCTTCTCCTTCTTCTAATCCTTCTTCTTCATTTTCTCCTTCTCCTCCTTCTTTCTTCTTCTTCTTCTTCTTCTTCTTCTTCTTCTTCTTCTTCTTCTTCTTCTTCTTCTTCTTCTTCTTCTTCTTCTTGTCTTCCTCCTCCTCTTCCTTCTCCTACATTTTCTCCTGCCCAACCTTCTCCTTCTTCTCTCCTTCTTCTAATCCTTCTTAATTTTCTCCTCCTCATCATTCTTCTTCTCCTTCTTCTCATTCTTCTTCTTCTTCTTCTTCTTCTTCTTCTTCTTCTTCTTCTTCTTCTTCTTCTTCTTCTTCTTCTTCTTCTTCTTCTCATCCTTCTCCTTCTTCTCATCCTTCTCCTCATCCTTCTCCTTCTTCTGTTCAGATCACAGATTTCGCTCCGCCCCTGTGTGAGGTGTTGAACGTGATGGCCGACGATTGCCCTCACGACTTGTCCCAGTGCGGACTCGTCGAGTGGAAGCTGGCGGCCAGCCTCACCGACGGCAACGGCACCGGCATCGAGAGCGTGTCGCTGCGCCAGGGCAGCGGGAATCTGACCCTCACCTCGCTGAGCGACCCCGTCACCAGGGCCAACTACCGGGCCTCCTGCTGCTCGCAGATCGTCGAGTTTATAGCCGTGGATAAAATTGGAAACGTAGGCAGGTGCTATCACTCCATCGTCCGGTCCGCCGGCCCGCCGGCCTTAACGGGGCCGCTGTGGCTGTGCCTGCTGGCCTCCGCCTTCGTGATGAGGATGTGAAGGGTGTGAGATACAGAATTTACCACTAATTCAATTCAATTCAATTTCAGTTTATTTGTATAGCCCAGTTTCACAAATTTGAAATTAGTCTCAGAGTGCTTTACAATCTGTACACATAGACATCCCTGACCTTTGACCTTTGACCTCACATTGGATCAAGAACAACTCCCAAACAACCCTTCAGGGTAAAAAAAGGGAAGAAACCCTCAGGAGAGAACAGAGGAGGATCCCTCTCCAGGATGGACAGGTGTAATAAAGGTGTAATAACTATTTTATATTCAACGATCTTCATTCTCGCGATGGTTATGTAATAAATCAGACATCTTGCCTGAAATGAAAATTGTAAAGCACTCCGAGACAGGCTACAAAAATAAACTGAATTGAATGATGGAATAATTTTCTAGTTTTGCTGTAGGAAATGCGTTTAGTGCAGAAAATCTTTAACATAAAGCAATATTCATCGCCCTTTTTATTCACTATATACTGTTTTATTCACCATTCAGTTTTTTTACCAATTCAATTTATTTCTATTTTCACAAATTACAAATTAGTCTCAGAGTGCTTTACAATCTGTACACATAGACATCCCTGACCTTTGACCTTTGACCTCACATCGGATCAAGAACAACTCCCAAACAACCCTTCAGGGTAAAAAAAGGGAAGAAACCCTCAGGAGAGAACAGAGGAGGATCCCTCTCCAGGATGGACAGGTGTAATAAAGGTGTAATAACTATTTTATTTTCAACAAACTTCATTCTCGCGATGGTTATGTAATAAATCAGACATCTTGCCTGAAATGAAGATTGTAAAGCACTCCGAGACAAATGTCTAATTTGTGAAATTGGGCTATAAAAATAAACTGAATTGAATTGAATGATGGAATAATTTTCTGCTGGTTATGTAATAAATCAGACATCTTGCTCGAAATGAACGTGAGCTATGAAAAGGAAACCGATGATGAATGTATACTTTTGTTTTTACCAGATTCTGTGTTTTTGAATGAGGGAATAATTGTCTAGTTTTGCTGTGCAAAATGCTTTTAGTGCAGACAATCTTTAACATAAAGCAATATTCATCGCCCTTTTTATTCACTATATACCGTTTTATTCACTATTGAGTTTTTCTTTTAATTCAGTATATTTATATTTTCACAAATTACAAATGTGTCTCAGAGGGCTTTACAATCTGGACACATAGACAACCCTGACCTTTGACCTTTGACCTCACATCGGATCAGGAACAATTCCCAAACAACCCTTCAATGCACAGATTTGAACTTTTTAAAAATAAGCATTTCATTTGTTGCCCACAGGCTACAAAAGGCACATTTAGCGTATTGATTGTATACAGTTGGTATAATCTGATGTTTTTGTTGACCTCTTTTTCACATAAGTCAATAATATTCAATTGGAAATGAGCTAACGATCCTTCTCTACTTTATAAAATATGACACATTTCATTTATCAACATTGCATTCACCTCCACTTTACTATTATGGTGGCGGAAATGTGTTTCATGTAACTTTTAGGAGAAACCTTTGTCGGTCACTTTAAAAACATATAGCCATGTGAAATAAAGGTCTTTTTAATAAGAGCACATCGGATTGTTTTTATTACACACAAGATCGAATAAGTGTCTGAAGGATTAATGAGCATCTGTATGTGAGCACAAGGACACTGCAATGACTTGCCAACCTCCAGGCATCACTAATAAAACTAATAGTCAGACAGCAAATGTTTTTAAAAATCATTTTAACGCATTCTAATAAATGGTTGTTGCTCTTGTCTCAGTGACGTTATCCTCAACATATTGTGAAAATAATATTCTTTCATCACAGGTGATAATGGAAAATCCTATTTCCTGAAATATTTTAAATGTTTTTCTGACAAAAAAATGAAAGCGTACACAGAAGGGAATTAGTTTGAAACCTCAGTTTATTATCCATTTTCTCAAATCACTGGACCAGGAAAATACACACCTCGATACATCTTTGAAAAGCAATGAAATATTTAAATGTGTTACACGATTGATGTCCAACAATTGTATTGTCGCAAGAACTTTAAGACAAGATGGAAATGGATCCACAGTCATTGCTTTGGTAGATCTCTTGTAATACAGCAGAATGTCACACATAAAAGACAATTTAGGAACAAAAAAAAGCAGAATTCAAGCAAAGAGGGTCGCTCCTCTAAAATGAAAGTAAAGAAGTGAACGGACCAACTGCAGCCGAGACTGAAACGGTGTGAATTGAAGTGAAAATGTTGCGTTAGCTGCAGGACGACTGTGGGGTTACATTCGTTGGCTTTCTGGGGTTTTAAGCAGAATGCAAAAAAGTTACAGTCGCAACATTTCTTTTCTTGCAACATAATTCATCCTCCCCCGCCTAAAACAAAAATTCAGTACTTTTTTTTTAAAACGCATTGATTTTTATTTTCCAGCTCTCAAAATGTCCCATTAACGTGAAAACGGTGAAGCCGATAGAAACTTTTTGGATGATTGGTATTTGCTACCATTCACAGTTCGGTAGCAGGAATATACACATCAATGAAGGATTAAACAATCTCAAGTGATGTCACAACAGCTAGATACGTTTTTAACATATCCGCTGGGAAACGATTTCACTAGAACACATTTCCAAAACAGACGTTTGAAGAACACCAAAAGGCTACTTGAGGTTAGCGCCAGATTAACATTTGCATTTTCAATTACGTAACAAAGTCCAGGGGATATCCCTCCTTCATTAATCCACAAACTAAAAAATATTAGTTGACATGATTTGAATCATTCTGTTGCATCTGTGTGCGTATTTACAATTTAAACGAGGCTTTGGGGAGGTTCTGCATCCAGCCTCCTTGTTATAGCGTCGACACTATTCTTCTCAATCAAAACAACGCTTAACATAAAAACGTTGCATGTCGGTCATAAAAAACTAAACCTAAAATCTCAAGTGGACACATGAGAATATATTCTCCATTTGAAAAACGCATTAAATCCTAAAAATGAAACTCCAAAAAAAAAAAAAAACGTGTCAGTGAGTATTCTCACAATACAAGACTATTTATATATATATATATATATATATATATATATGTGTATATATATTACTTCCCAAATACATGGAGAGTTCTCATCGAACATAGTATTTTCACAGGATTTTATGTACAGTCTTTACATGCTTCTTCAGGTGGCCCGACTGCGTGAAGCTCTTGGGGCAGTGGGGGCAGGCATGTGGTTTCTCCCCCGTGTGGATGTACTTGTGCCGTTTCAGGTTATTGAAGTCCAAAAATCCTTTCCCGCAGAACGGGCACCAGTGCCGCTTCTCCCCGTTGTGCCACCGCAGGTGCACGTTCAGTTCCACCCTGCGCATGAATTTCTTTTCGCACAGGTTGCAGTGGAATGGTTTCTCCCCGGTGTGCATCCGGATGTGGGCCTCCATGTCCCGCCTCGTGAAGTACGCGCCGTGGCAAATCTGGCAGATGAAGGGCTTGAGCTTCCGGTGCACCATCTGCAGGTGCTTGGTGAGGCCGAAGCGGTAGACGAAGCCCTTGCCGCACTGCTGGCAGATGTGGATGCGGCCGTTGCGGTGCACCCGGCCGTGCCGCTTGAGGCCCTTGGAGTCCGGGAACCTCTTGCCGCAGAGCGTGCAGGAGAAAGGTCGCTGGCCCGTGTGGAGGCTGACGTGGCTTTCCAGCGCCGCCAGGCTGCTGAGGACGCGGCCGCACTCGCCGCACTGGTTTTTGAGCAGCCGCCGGCCGATGACCGAGAGCGGCTGCAGCGGCGATATGACCGTCGGGCCTTTGACGGGTATGGGAAGGAGGGAGACGCTGGCGGGGAACACCAACGTATGATCGGCTACAAACGGCGACGCCGCCACCCTCTGCCTCGCTGCGGGAGGCGGTTTCCGGGCAGGCAGTCTGGGAGGAGTCCACACGGCTTTAGCCGTACATTTCCTCATCGCCTCGCGGCTTTCTGCCAACTGGCTCGCCGTTGCTACGTTTTGCATTTTAGCTAACATTTGGGCTTTTGCCGCTTTAGTCAACCTCTTGGCATCCCCCACCATCAACTTCCGTTTGGGACCAGTGGCATCTTGACTTAATCTGGGTTTCTTAGCGGGAGTGGACTCCCTCGTCTTTTTAGGACCGACGCCATTTTGAGCCAATTCAGGCCAGCTAACATTTGGGGAACTCTTTTCACTGTTAGAGTCTTTAGTAGGAGCCCTGGCTGCGAGGGCATTGGATTCTCTGTTATTCTGTTTACTACTAGAACCATCTTTAGGTAGGGTACATCTCCGACGGCAGAACATCGATTTATCAATAGACCCTTTGGGGCTGGTACCCTTTTTACTTAATGTTGGTGTCTCTTGACCAACAATAGATTTAGCTTTTTTAGGACTAACGCCATCTGTACTCAAACTGGTTCTCCGAGAGCTCAAAGAAGTGGCTTTAGCACTTTCAGGGCACGCATTATCTTTAGTTGAACTAATCCACCTGGGATGCACAGAAATAGTTCTGGAAATAGTTCTGGGACTCACAGTAGTGGATTTCGTCTTTTTAGGGGTAGTGCTTTCTTTATTCGAGCTAGACCTCCTAGGACTCACAGTAGAGGATTTGGGCCTTTTTAGACTTGCACTTGCTTTAATCGAGTTAGACCTACTCGGACTCACAGAAGTGGATGTGATCTTTCTAGGTCTACCGCGTTTTGCCTTTACTATAGGAATCACAGAAGTGAATTTCTTTGTTTTAGAGGCTACCACATGTGCATCTGAACTAGATCTCATGGGAGTCACAGGAGCGGATTTTGTAGTAGCCTTCAACCTCTTAGAACTGATCAAAGACGGTTCCTTGACAGTCGTCTTCGTTCTAGGATCTGCTCCACGTAGTCCGGACCTCCTAGGACTAACAGCAGTGGGGGATTTAGTGGTCTTCGTTGGAGAAGTAACATCTGCTGGATCTTTTGGGCTGATGGGAATAGGTTCTACTGTCTCACATAGAGACACAGTCGCCTCTATGTTTTTAGGACTTTCATTCTCAGGTGGACTTATTTGAGGGTTCACAGTGGGGGTCTCTGTTGCTGAATTTGAGTCTGAATTTGTTTTTGTTGTTCTAGCTTGAAGGCGAGTTTTGAGATGACTTCGGAGTTGTGCCACGAGAGATTTCTTCTGTAACCTTTTCTTTTCACTAGTGCTGGTCTCTGCAGTTGTGGCATTTACCTCCGAGTTATCAGAGGAGACCTATAACAAAAAGCATAATGACAAATTAACCTTGAATATCTATATAATCAATGACTTTAAGATACAATTAAGATATAATTAATACAAACAATAGTACATTATTATTTAGTAAAACATTGTTCAAGAATGTTGCATAGTTCCTACTCTCCCACTATACTGCAAATCTAGTGCACATATGATTTTATCTACAACACAACTAAATTGCTTAAAAGAATGAGAAATAGTTGCTACTAGATTACCTTTTTGGGGTCTTGCGGTACAGGCGTCACTGCCAGCTGCGCCAGGAACTGGGCTTTGGTCATCTGCAAATGAGGATCGGCCGTGTCCTTGGTGGTGATGTGCGTTAGCTGTATGAGGCCAGATGATTCCCTCTCTTCCATCGGCGGGTCAGGAGGTGATGCACAATCTTGCGCTGCGATGCTCATCATCGAGCTCTCGGCGACCGGTGACGACAGCTCGGACAGCGTAGATGGACCGCCGTCTGGTGAGCCTCGTTCCAAAACCAGCGTCTCGGATGGCGGTGTCGATATGACCGCAGACGATGGTTTGAAAACGGGTCGACTTTCAAGATATCTAGCTGGGGGAAATCTCGAGACCAAGACTGATTCTTCGGGCGATACTGTGAAAGGGAGCCTGGCTAATCTAACCACGGCAGTCAGTGCCACCATTGGAGACGTCGGCGTTGGCACTGTTGGCCGAACTGACGTGTTTGAACCGGAACACGTTTCTGTAGATGCAGTCACCAGTTCAGAAACCGAAGCAGTTTGTTTGGGTAATTCTACGAGGTTCAATGTTTGATGTCTCTTCTGAGACGATATCGCTGCCACTTCGTCTAAAACGGTTTGCGTGTCCACAGAAATGCTCAACTCCTGCGACGGCACGATCAACTGCGTCGATGACACTACAGGAGCAGCAGAAGAGTCGGGGGACTCTTGCCTGGTGGTCAGAACAATCATCTTTTGAGGTTTACTTGGTCCCAAAGGTGGCATCTGTCTAGGAATTATAATAGTTATTTTTGGATGCGGTAGAGTCCCTGACTGCAGGTCAGAGGAGGAGGTGGTGGTCGTGGTTATGGTTGACTGCGAAGAGACCACGGTAATTGAGTTCACGGACGCAATGTGTGTAGCTTTCTGAGGAACGGAGGGAAGGGATGTACTTCCGAGAGGCGCGCCCGGAAATCTATTTTTCTGCGCAGCAACAACTGTTGACACAACAGTGGGAAGCTGGGTAGGCGACAGCGCCGCTACTTTCTGGCGCGTCAACGAGGATTCCACTCTCGGCATCGCGATCAGTTTATGCGATACCGCCATGCCGGGTTGGGTGGGCGCCACCAGCGTTATCAGAGGGCGGGAAAGGTGGTTCTGCAGCGACTGCACGCTCGTTTTAACCGCATCGGTTAACGACGTCGCCGTAGTAGTACGGGATAGATTGACTGCGAGGTGTTGTTTCGGTATGACGATCTTAATGTGGGCCTGAGGTTTAGTAGTTGACGCGGCATCCGATGTCCCGGAAGTGACGGTGACTTTCTCCGTTGTCTGTTGCGCCGTCTCTGCTGGAACCTCGTCCACAGTCGCTAGAGTACCCACACCGGGGGAACACTGGGGTTGAGTCGGTGTCGCAATTCGTTGAGGAGAGGTCAATATGCCTTTGATTATGGACTGATTCATGGCTTCGACCAACAGCAACGCGTCCTGCAGAGTCACCGAGGTGCGGCGTTCTCTGGTCTGAACAGTTGCCGTGCCCATCGTTTCATTCGCAAGCGAAGGAGTAGACGGAGCCCCAATTGCATCGTCTTCAATTTCCGTAGAGGGTGGTTGAGATTCGGATGCCTTTTCCCTTTCAGAGGAAGAGATTTTACTTAAAGAGGCTTCTGGCACAGCAGGGGAAACGATTCCTTTCCCTGGAGGTTGCAGACGTTTGGGTTTTTTTGGTGGCCGTCCCCTTCTTTTTTTGGGAGCCTCACCACTTAACGCTTCACACGTTTCTATTTTCTTGGGTGGAGTAGGAGGCGATGGCTGTAGTTGTGGAGAAACATTAGCCGGTTCACTAACTGACACTTTGTTGACCTGTCTTTGACATTGTTGGGGGTTTACCAATGGTTGCACTTTTTCAAGGAACTCCACCTGTGATTGACTTTGAGCAACTACCAATTGCGTATTCTCAGGTGTCACAAGTTTTTCCTTCCGAGTTCTTCTTTTTTTGGGAGCCTCACCACTTTTTAACGCTTCACACGTTTCTCCTTTCTTGGGTGGAGGAGGCGGCGATGGCTGTAGTTGTGGAGAAACATTAGCTGGTTCGCTAACTGACACTTTGTTGTCCCGTCTTTGACATTGTTGGGGTTTTACCAATGGTTGCACTTTTTCGAGGGGCTCCACCTGTGATTGACTTTGAGCAACTACCAATGGGGCTTTCTCAGGTATCACAAGTTCTTCCTTCCGAGTTCTTTTTTCGGTAGCCTCACATGTTTCTCCTTTCTCGGGTGGAGTAGGAGGCGATGGCTGTAGTTGCGGAGACGCATTAGCCGGTTCACTTGCTGACACTTGTTGGGGTTCTACCAACGGTTGCACTTTTTCGAGGGGTGATTGACACTGAGCAACTACCAATGGGGCTTTCTCAGGTGACACAAGTTCTCCCTTCCGACTCAATTCTGACTCTTCTTCGACGTTGTCTTCTATTAGAGTGAGTGAGAGTACTTGTGAATGGTCCAATTCTGACAATTGGTTCTGGTCTCCTTGTAAACCGCTCTCCATTTCCTGGATCCCTTCGTTTTCAGTTGCACAAGCAGGTGGTGAACCTAGCCACAGCGGTAAGAGACATGCCGGAGGAAACACGATACAAGATTCAAAAAAGGTGAGTAAGAAACCTTTCCACATTTTGTAAATGTCTCTTTTAATTCCTTACCTGCTCTATCGTTCAACGCCAGCCCACAAACGAGGGCCTCGGTTTCCTCTTGCTTCACGACAGAATGCTGAGCAGAAAGATCATTAGAGTCCTGAAGAGTGAGGGAACCAAATTAATGTTCAGAGTATAAATGGAGAAAATGAGTTTGTTGATTCTCACATGTCTCACCTCCTGTTTGACAAGTATGAAGGCCATTTGAGTTGTTCCCTCTCCGTAGGTGTGGTCCTGCAAACTGTACGCCATCGGCTCAGAACGGACCTGTTGCTCTTGGTTTTGCATTGGCATTGGCGAGTATCTCAGTGATTGACATTGCTCCACCAATATGGTGCGGATTGGAACAAGGTCTATAGGGAAAAAAAAACACACACACAACACAAAAAAAAAAAATGGTGATTTTTAAGTCCTGAACTATTCGGTTAAAAATACCGTCCCGCTAATAGACAAAGAACTGGCTTTCCCTAGACGGCTCGGATCTTGAGTTGTAAAAGCCAACAACCTCGGCCATGAGCCAGACATACAGTATACACACAATTAAACATGCATACACCGTTTCACACACACACACACACACCTGTTATTAATGAAAACAAAGTGCAGTGAGACGATATGCCATTGTTAAAATAGGGACGGCCATATAAAAAAATAAAAAAATAAAAAAATTCTGACCAATAGCGGACAGACAAACGCACGATTACAGGTTAATACAAAAGTAAAACCAAACAGACTGATGGAACAATATAACTGCCAATTAGCTTTGAAAATATATGTTTTTAATGTTTCTTTTTTAACTGTAATTGTACTTTAGCCTCTGAACTTTTCTCCATTCAAATAATGTCTCAAAAAGCTATTACAATGTTTACTTCAGAGAGGGTCATGTATGCTTTAATTGATCTTGTGAGCTACAAAACTGGTTGATTGCCCCGAGGCACTCGCACAGCGAATGGCGTGCCGACCAAACCCTTGACAAATTTGTTGCCAACTAATCCCAAAATATATTCGTTGTTGCAGCCTTTGATTTTTTTTTTGCATCTCCTCAAGCAACACGACCCACCAATGCATTACCATGAATTGTCCAAGTAGAAGGCGTGTTAGAGTTTTAATACTCATCCCCGCATTTTAATGAGAATTGCGTCTGAACCATTTCAACATTTTTTCCCTTGCTTTCGCCGATCAGAACGGCTACCACAGCTTTGAATTCTTGACGTCATCGGACAACACATTGCACCACTTTAGTTTTTCATTTTAGTGAAAATTAAACACCATTTTCAGTGAGTCCAGGGTCTGCCTGTGCAAAAAAAGAAAACCCCTGTGCTTTTATTATGAAGGGGATTTGTTGGTGCCGTCTGTTCGCTCTCCTTCAAGCAACGCAAAAGAAGCGAACTCTCGCGTTGCTTTACTCGATCATTTGCGCTAGAAGCGCCAGAAAGGAGGCGTGGCTTATCGCCATGAAAACAGTGCAATACCGCCGGCCACCACGGATGAGGAATCCGCGTTGAGGAAGTCCGACAAATGTCGGACCATCAAGCTCTCGTGTCTGGGTTCATAATATTAATATCTGTGAGGCAAACTTTTTTTTACGGTGTGCCATAACTCGCATGGACTGTGCGCAAAAAAAAAAAAAAAAAACATTCTTTATTCACATAAATCACATTATTAATTCCTCCAGACTTCTATTCAACTACCTATAAAAAAGTAAACAGAAGTAAAGATAATTTTGTATACTTAAATCTTTATTAATTGCAATTCATTTAATTAATTTTGTTGATAAAAGCTGCTCCTCAAGACCCCGACTTGTTTCCATAATGCATCGCTGGTTGTCTTATATTCAGCAAGTGAGTCACAAATTACATAAATTTTGTCTTTTTTAAACTAATTCTCATTAGTTTTTGTATTTTACCTTTGTGCATGAAAGCACTTTTGAGTTTGTTAAAGGCTGAAGTTACTGAATTGTTATGCATGTTGTATCTTGTCCTTAAAATGCACTTTGGGATTTTTAATTAACTGTAAAGGGGAATATTTCTAACATGTTTTTAGCGTGCAAACTGGGATATTCTATTGAAAATGTTTCCTCGAGTTGGGTCACGACTTGTCATTCGGGGGTTGTGGAGGGTCCGGCAGCCAGACCAGTTGAAAGCCACAGCCCACGTATCATGTAGTATTGTGCAACATGTGCAATGCGTTACATACCCAAATAAAATAAGCAGACCTCTCAAACTCCACGACTGATGCAACAATATAAAACAAACAATGTCTCAAACATTGTATCATCCAGCCGCACAATAAACAACTTAAAATAACAAAATGTGTCAAACTTCTTCCAATAATAATAATAACGTGAAAATATTTGAACACCAGATTATTTTATCTCACTCCTTGGTCCGGAAAAATAGATATGAAAATACAATAGTGAATATAAACTATAAAAGACACTTCTTTCAGTTACCATACGGTTGGACCTTTATGACGCAACCGGAAGGAGTCGGAACACGCTGTACGAATCTGCTAGCCCCAAAAAAGAGAGAGAGCATTGTATGGTTTCCCTCCCATTTTGGATTCCACGCGTTAGAGACATACGCTCGCGCTAGGCCGAGCCGTTACCGTCACATACAGGAGCTGCTATATGAATAAAACACGACGTAAACATACAGTTTAAAACGCCACACTGCATTATCGGACCATTATTACGGATTGCGGGCTCGTCGCGGCGTCACAACTCACCGCATTGAACCGCTCGGTCACGTTTCTCGGAGCCGTCGGTGGGCCCGCTTCCTCCGGTGGGAACAGTCGGTGGGTTTCTCGCGCTCTCGAATTGAATGCATCTCAATTTGAGGTCCTCGTTCTCCTTCTTCATGCCGGATATTTCGACCTTCAGCTCGTCGACCATAGTTTCGAAAAGTTTCGTGGTCTCGGCGATTGCGCTCTTGAGCATACTCTCCATGACGGAGGAGTACTTTGTCTGAAAATCATCCGCAGACATGTTTCCTGAAGGCTTGTGTTTCCCCCTGTTCGTTCGGAGTTTAGTTACGATTCCACTTTTCTATTTTTACGAGTAGCTTTACCGTACACGTTGTGAAAACGATGGCTTTAGGAGCTGACTCTCAACATGGCTCCTTTCCGTCGTGGCTAAACGCGGTCCCTCCGCTTTGTGTGACGCATTTTAACGGAAGCAGGGAGTTGATCGTATATCCGGTGTCACACACAAAAAGGAAAAGAGAAAGTGTATATTATTGTATGTATCGTAGTAATTGTCAACAATAAAATAAACGGGTACATGCGTGAGTTGTTTATCTATCGTAACGATCCGTGTCCAATTATTGAGCAGGAGATGTCAATCATTTTAAAAAGAATATTCTCACTGAAATACTTGATTGTCCCAACTTGCTACCCGTATTTTTTTTATTTCGGAAGTACCGTTGTTCGCAGCATCTACAGGAAGTGAGAGACAAACGGCATTTTGGAAACGTTGGATCACAGCGAAGAAATGTAATCTTTTTTTTAAACTACCAAACCCACCCTGCATTTAGCATAACTTACATGCATTTGACGGTGTTAATGTATGTATTTGTTATAATTATTTATCGGGTCGGAATCTATAATGAACAACTAACTCAGCGTATATCCGGTGACCAAAAACAACAATTATGTTTTTGCAAATATCGTAGTAAATTGGAATAAATGCCAATACAAGGGTATATGTGTGACTTATTCACTTATATTAACGCTTTATGTCCAAAGATTGAGCATGAGGCGTCTATTTAGAAAAAAAACGCATATTCCACTGAAACACTGAAGATTGTCCTAACTCCCGATCCGTCTTTTTTATTTCGGAAGTACGGTTGTTGGCGGAATCAAGGAAGTGAGAGACTAACGGCATTCTGGTAATGTTGCATTACAGCAAAGAAATGTAATAACTACCAGTAACTACCAATCCCACCTTGTATTTAGCATACATCACATGAATGTTAACGGTGGTTATTTTATGTGTATGATATTTAGTTTTCGCATGGGTCGGAATCTAGATTCACAACTAGCTAACCTAAGCTACCTAGAGCAGCGAGCTAGTTAGCTAGCTTTGTGTTTACCGCTACAAGCTGCAGTTAAATTAACGTTTAGTTTGGCTGAATTCACACAACGATCAATGTGCACGGACCAACACACGCGCACGACTTGTATGCCGTTATCCAAACCGAGTTAAAGACGCCGACGTTAGCCCGACGACTGCAACCTCAGCCGGTCGGAAATCGTCTCCTCTTTTCTCTCCTCCAGTTGAAGGACCGTTCAGACGTCATCATGGCCGAGACGATAGCGACGTTTCAGTCCCAACTGTCCGGCGTAATGGAGACGGTGTTCAAGGCGGCCATGTACGAGGTTACGCGGCTGGTGGAGGACAGCTTCCTGGAGGAGGTGACGCGGTGCAAGGAGCAGGTCGAGTCCCTGAAGAGGCGCCTGAAGGCGGAGAGCCGCCGCAAAGACCGGGAGGGAGACCGGAAGGGACGGTGCGTCGACTGCGGGAAAAACGGGGTGTCCGGGGAGGATGCTCCCGGTAAGACAGGTAAGGCGCAGGTGTTACTAATTATACACATTTAACCACCATCATTCCATCTTGTGTTTTGATCGCCATGTATTTATTTATTTTACTTGCATAAGTCAAAAAGTATTAAATCGCATGGAATTTGGTGGGATGATTGGGTATAATCCGGGGACCATATGATTATATTTTGGGATTGATCGGGTAAAAGGTCACGGTCAAAGTCATGAAAAGGTCAACATTTTATTTTTACCATAGCACGGTCAATTTGTATCCAATTGGCATGCAACTAATGCCCAAATGTTCATAATTCAATGCCCAATCTCGTGATATGAGAAGGTATGCGCTCTACCGAGTGCCCGTTCTAGTTATACATATTCAACCTCTATCATGACCTGTATGGACTCTATTGGAATCTAACTTTTTACCAAAGGGGCTTTGTTGGCCACTTGAGGAGCAGAAAGAAACATCGGTCAACGCAGCATTGACCTGTAAAGCGCCTTCGAAAAGGGATTTAAAGCTTAAAGAAATGTTTCCCCCTCCCCCGTCTTCTGCTCCAGAGAAAAGTCTTAAACAGGAGAGCGTGCTGCAAGAAGAGAGCCGCAGTTCCCAAAGCGCCGACGGAGGGCCGCCTATCCACGAAGAGACGAGACAAGAGGCCCGCGGCGCCATGACGACACCGCAGGTAGAGGGCAATCTGTTACTCTCATTTCACTTCGATAACACAGATTGAAATGTTAAACTCTTTGTAAGTATTAAAACCTGCCATAGATTTTTCAGTATCTACATTTTTGTGAAACTTAAATGTTGGAGAGTCGAATTAGACCTGCTTGTTTATCTCATGCGGCGCTCCTGTTGCTCTTGAGGGGAGTAGTGTTAAAGCTTTTTGTATAACTGTTGTCCCTCCACTGGTCTCCCAGTCTCCATGTGTCCAGGGTGTAAAGCTGAATACGATGCTCAAGGAAGAAGTCCTTCGGATCACACCGGAAACCAATGAGCCCCAAGAGAGATGGGGAGTCAGTTTGGACGGTGGGTCCCTTCATATATACTCACATTCAGCAAAAAAAATCTTTAAGCACACAACATAAGGATGTAGGAAATTCACTATTTTTACCCGAGACAACACACTTCCTGAAGTCATTATTACAGGGTTGGTACGCTCATGGAAAACCTGGAAAAGTCATGACATTTTAAAATAGTCATTTCCAGGCTTGGAAAAGTCATGGAAAAAACTTAAATCATAAAAAGTTTTGGAAAAGTCATGGAAATGTGTTATAATCAGTTGTTCATTTACGCCGAGTTTGACATAATTAATATATTTTTTAAAGAAAGACGCTTAAAATATAAGCCGGCGTACGCTCTCGATGCGCAACATTTTCAAAATTGTTCATGTTTTTTTTTTTTTTATATGATTTATTTTTTAGAAATTACAAAACAAGACTTATAGTACAATGTATACCTCACAAATAAGGATTGACAACATATCACACGGTCAAATGGTGAGGATACACATTACATGTAAATACTATAACTAAGTAAATAATTAATTAAAAAAACCTATACATAAATATGTAACACAACATAAAAGTTATAAAAAATAAATTAAACAACAAAAAGAAATTATACTGAGATTTCAATTTGGTCATGGAAATTTGATTTAAAGTAATGGAAAAGTCATGAAAATCCACTGGTCAAAATGTGTAATAACCCTGTTATTATCAGCGTTCATATGGTAATAGTGTCATTGTCGTCTCTGTACTCGTAACTGTGAGGACATCTTTTTTCTCCTCTGATCAGAAACGGAGGCATCCGGTCTGCCGGGGCCCAGCAAACGTTTTGTTGACCAGAAGATCCCAAAGAGTCATTTGAACTGGGAAGCCGGCTACGACCAGAGGCCGGAGTCGGGCCCAGATGGACACTCGGGGGACCCGTCCGAGCCGCTCTTCCAGAGCAGGTACGGTATGGAGGAACTGGGCGGCTTCAGCAAAACGGGCTACGGAGACTCCAACATGATGGACATGGGTAACCTGGACGGGTTACAAGGCTCGCCGTCCCAACTGGGCGAGGACCTGAACTACATCGAGCACTACGAGGGAGACCTGGAAGCACCGGAAGGCGCCGAGCATCAGGTCTACCAAACGGGCGCCGCGCCGACCCGGGGGGGCGCGGTCGGCTCCCGATCGCCTGCCGGCTCTCCCGCCAGGACCAACATCGACGTGCGGGGGGAGCTCAGCTGCTTACTGATCAATGAAGAAGGTTACCTGCAGGACCCCAGCATCTTGTACCCCGAGCACGTGTCCGGGGATCCGGGCGGCAGGCTGAACTTCAGGGGCCAGGGCATTCGCGCGGACCCTTCTTTAAACGCCGCGGAGGACGCGTACAGAGCGCCGGACGAGTACGGCGACACCCTGAACCTGGGAGAGCGGCTGCAGCATCCGGTGGGAGGAAGAGGAGCGAGGAGACACACCTGCAACCAGTGCTCCATGTCTTTCCCCGACTCGGCCTCGCTAAAAGCCCACAAGCTGACGCATAAAACCAGCGGGCAGGCGCCGCCGTACTCCTGCACGCAGTGCGGGAAGACCTTCACGCAGGCCTGCAACCTCAAAGTCCACCAGAGGATCCACGCGGGGCAGGGCCTGCACCTGTGCAGCCACTGCGGGAAGGGGTTCCCGACGTTCTCCGACCTGAAGACGCACAAGTGCGGCCAGACGGGCGACAAGCCGTACTGCTGCATCGTGTGCGGCAACAAGTTCAGCCGCCTGTGGAACCTGAAGCTGCACCGGAGGATCCACACGCAGGAGAAACCGCACCGCTGCGGCATGTGCGACAAGAGCTTCACGCGGGCCGACATCCTGAAGGTTCACCAGCGCACGCACACGGGGGAAAGACCATACTGCTGCACCGTCTGCGGCCTCAGCTTCAAGAGGCTGGATCACCTGAAGTCACATCAGCGGAAACACATGACGGATCTATAGGGAGGGGAAAGAACACCAGAAGGCTCGTGAATGAAAATGATAACTTTTTTTAATCCCAAAACAAATATTTCTTTTTTTTTCCTTCTCCAATTCCAAGCCCTTTGTTTTTATTATTATTATTAAAAACACTTTTGAAAGATATAGGACAAAGATGCAATACGTCTTTATTTGTACACGTGTATTGCTGCATATTTTGCACAACGTTGTCCTTGTGATATCATTTCAAATTCAATTAAAAAAAGTATATCTGTTAATGTTTCCTTTTAAGATTACTTCTTTTTTTTAACGGACCAGTGTAGGATTTAGTGGCCAACGCATCCCCCTCTAGAGCAGCACGCATCTTCAGAATCAAAGTTATTATTATTTATTATTATTATATAATGTGCATATTGTACACAAATTAGAATTTTATTCCTAATTCACCGGTGACCCTCCTGCTGGCCGGTGTTTAGATATAAATGACTCCTTGTTAACCAAAACAAGTATTAGTTTCAGGTGATTTATAGAATAATGAAAAATAATTTGGAATATTATGTGATACAATAAATCTCCCTAATTATCTCACAATGTTTATGATATGATACAGTATATACCTTCATTCCAAAATCACAGCAGCGGTGAACATCAGAGCATAAATAAAAATAAATACTAAATATACTGTATAAAGTAAATACACTGTTCCAGCACCATCAGGAGTTTGAGAGACACCAGGGGACATTTCTGTAAATATGAGGGTTGTATAGTTTGTATTGTCGTCGGAGGGTATCTTCATATCTGCCCTAATCTCAGAAAAACACGTAACATAAAAGTGGTCTAAAAAGAATAATTACAACAACTTTTCCATAGTTGTTTGGGATTTTGTCCGTTTCTTCAAATATGCAAAAATATGTATTCTCATATTTGTGTTATGGCCTCATAACTGAAGTTCGTCCCCAGCCACCTGGTCTGCGGGGGTTAAAACATAACTTTTGTTATTTGGCCAGAACATTGAATAACAAAGTAATACAAAAACTCTCTCAGGCATCTGTCTAAACATAAGAAATGGTAAGTTAACAGACCTGTTTCTCAGATCTTTTGACATCAATATTTGATCTATCTCCATTTTGGATAAAAATTTCATTTAATTTTTTCGATTAAGTATTTTAAAGAGTAGGTACATTCTATGTCTCTTAATTGTCTTTTTCTCTCTGAAACCGGAAGTTGGTCTGCGCCGCCATATTGACGTCCATCCCGCGGCTTCGGTCGGCTACACCTTCTGGATTAGGAAGGTTCCTACCGGATTGTAATTAGCCGGAAGTATATAAGTGGCCGGATATTATTTTAAATATAAGTAGTAGTTTAACACCATTCAAAAAACTGAAAACATTATACGATAATTGTAATCAATATTTAAAGACGATTTCTATTAGAAATACACTTTCTGGACCAAACCCAGCTGTTAGAATCGATTGATAGCTGATCAGTTGTGATCAGCGGTCGCTTCACGTGACGCTTCCGAGGAAACGACGTTCATTTCCCCTAAAACATACTTCCTCGCTTCCTCTCTTCCTCGCACGGTTCCCCAGGGAGGAAAGCGATGGGAGTTTTAAGTTTACAAACGGACCGCTTGGCGCAGCCTGTGGGTTTCACTTGTTAAAACGCGTTTTGTTAACCTCCAACCTCTCCGGTACGGCCACCGTAGTTCCCTGGGTGTGACGTCACGAGCAAAACAAGGAGAACCACAAGCGATCGTTTACAAAAAAGCTAACGGGGCTGAACGATTAACGGAAATTGATTTTTCTGATCTTAACCTGGCGTCACTCAAAGGAATTCATGAACACGAGTGGAACAAGATCAACACGCGAGGATTCACGATGGTTTCCACACTTAGTTGTTGCGTAAAGTTACGGTTTGTTGACGTTTTTACGCGGTTACCGTTGGATAGCATACGGATGCTACCGTTAAGCTAACGAGTCACATTAGCTGGCTGGGGAACAATCTTGCATTTATCGTCACATTAAAGCACTTCGTAGCAGTTAATAACTCATTTAACGTTCATACGTGGATGAATATCTGTTTATTGTTTATTAAATTAGACTAAAAACACCCCCACACCGAGGAGTTACCGTAAAGCGATGGTGTTGCGGTAAAACGTAAACAACCCGTGATATATTCTAACATAGTTCACGCGGGCGTCTTCTTCTTCCTCACGAACGACGCGCGGACTCGGTGAATCATGTCGGACCTGGAGACCCTGGTGGTCACGTTCCAGACGCAGCTGTCCGACGTGATGGAGACCGTGGTGAAGACGGCCATGTACGAGGTGACGCGGCTGGTGGAGGAGGGCTTCCTGGAGGAGATGCAGCGCAGGAGCCGCGAGGTGGAGGCGCTGAGGAGGCGGCTGCGGCGGGCCGAGAGCAACCGGGAGCACCGGGGGGCGGAGAGGAGGAGGAGGACGGCGGCGGCGGCGGCGGGGAGGTGCGCCGACGGGTCCAAGGAGGAGGAGGAGGAGCTGTTCAGTTATACGGAAGAGGAGGAAGATGAAGATGATGATGAAGAAGATGAGAGGTTAGCAGAGGAGCAAGATGGTAAGAACCAGCAGACATATATTGGTTTTGTTGTTATTATCTTGCAACGTGACCATTTAAACTATTACAAGTAAGTGATGAATACTATTAAAAGTATGTAATAAAAACATAACAAGTAAGTAATACTACTATTAAAGGTAAGTAATACATACTATTAAAAATAAGTAATAAAAACCATTACAAGTAAATAATACTACTATTAAAGCTAAGTAATACATGCTATTAAAAATAAGCAATAACAAACATTACAATTAAGTACTAATACTATTACAAGTATTTAATACAACATATTAAAAGTAAGTAATGCAACATATTAAAAGTAACTAATAATTACTATTAAAAGTAGTTAATACATACTATTAAAAATAAGTAATAAAAACCATTACAAGTAAGTAATACTACTATTAAAGCTAAGTAATAAATGCGATTAAAAATAAACAATAAAAAACATTACAATTAAGTACTAATACTATTACAAGTATTTAATACAAAATATTAAAAGTAAGTAATGCAAATTATTAAAAGTGACTAATAATGACTATTAAAAGTAGGTAATACATACTATTAAAATGAGTAATACAAACTATTACAAGTAAGTAAAACAAACAATAAAAAGTAAGTAATACAACATATTAAAAGTAAGTAATAATACTATAAAAAGTAATTAATATATACTATTAAAAATAAGTAATAATGACTATTAAAAGTAGTTAATACATACTATTAAAAATAAGTAATACAAACTATTACAAGTAAGTAAAACAAACAATAAAAAGTAAGTAATACAACATATTAAAAGTAAGTAATAATACTATAAAAAGTAATTAATATATACTATTAAAAATAAGTAATACAAACTATTACAAGTAAGTAATACAAACTATTAAAAGTAAGTTAAAAAAAACATTACAAGTAAATTATACATTCTATTAAAAGTAATTAATACATACTGTTAAAAGTAAGTAATACAAACTATTAAAAGTAAGTAAAAAAAAAAACATTACAAGTAAGTAATACAAACTATTAAAAGTAAGTAATACAAACTATTAAAAGTAAGTAATTCAAGCCATAATAAAGGTCACACACACTGCATTATGTCGTCCTCCTATTTGTTGTTTTTCCAGACCTTTTTGGGGCCTGTGGCATAAAAGAAGAAGAAGAAGAAGAAGAAGAAGAAGAAGAACGGTGGTCGATGAGCTGCACACAGGAAGTGATGCCAGAGTCGACGTGGGCAGAAGCCCCGCCCACATCCCGCTTCAGTCCTGCACTGAAGTCACTGGTGGGTCACAGGATCATCCCGTAGTAGAATAAGTCAGGGACACTTGATCACCGTTGTTCCCGGAGTTTTCACGCTCTTCAAGCAGAACTAACTCATGACCCGTGTCCTCCGTGCAGACGGCGGACGAGGACGAGCCGTCGCCGCCGGACGTGAAAGACGAAGACGCTAACAAGCCGTCTGGTTTTCCTCTGCATTGGAGCGGCGCTCTCGACGGTGAGCGCTGTGCTACGGACATTGTGTTTTTCTTTTGCATATTAACTTCGAACATCTATATTTATATATTTTTAAATAAATCTGAAATATACTATATTACACATTTTATGTGTTTTTTTTTTCAGTACTACTGCTATTAAAAATAATTTGCCATGTGACTTAGCAACATAATTAAAAAAAGGTATTAATAAAAAATAATAATAATAATAAATATAAAATATATATATATATATATATATATATATATATATATATATATATATATATATATATGTATATAATTAATTTTCACACTTTTTTTGTCACAATTTGCACAAAATAAATCGTTTCACTATCATAATTTAATCAATTTGGTCCAATAACATTTGGAAAGTTTAAAAGACCCATATGATTGAATAATAAGTAAATTCCCATTCAAGTAAGCGTAGAACCAAACCCAATATTAGATTGTTTCTGGTGTGTAAGGCCTTTAAGCATTATTGCTTATTTCTTTCTGATTTTGTGAACTCATTTTATTAATTTAAAAATGTGTTTGTCTGTTGTGTAGAGAGAGATTAAAAACAATTCCGTGACTGGAACGTTATGTTTTCCGACTCTGAGCTGGAAAAAACTGCAGCTGACGACATTAACGTCACCACCGGCTCCGCTGATTCTTCCAGGTGAAGCGGCGCTCGACTCCCACGGCGCCGCCGAGAAGACGGAGGCTCAACCGGATCGGTCTCAGGAGAACGGCGAGAATCTATCGCGGGACGTCATGAAGCGGGAGCCACCGGCGTCTCCCGCGTACGTCTTCCCCGAAGACCACGAGGACGCGTCGTTAGAGGAGGAGGAGGACGGCTGTTGGGCCGCCATGACGGGCCTCCTGCAGGACCACCGACTCCAGAGCGGCGCCGCGGCGTCGGCCGCGTCCGTCAAGCAGGAGGCGGGTATCGATTCGGACGGCGAGCGCGACGCCGGGGAAGAACCGGCGGCGAAGGCC
>CM070110.1:23520916-23525916 GCA_036178185.1 Liparis tanakae | reverse complement strand
TTCTTTCATCATTTTAATTTATTTATTTTCATTATTTATCCATCAATTTCCAGGTTACACATTAATTAGATTGTTAATTTTTCATGTTGAGTGCTACTGCAGATATTATGGCTAATATTCTTAAAAAGGAAGACAAATTTACACAAAATAATTGTCTTTAATCTGGTCACTGACGGGCTTTACTCCTTTTCAGATTCAGATTTATTTGATTTTTAGAATCAAATATGCTGATCATGTATTCGGTAATTCAAACGACATACCTATGATTTATGTGAACTCTTTAAAACACTTTAAGTGGGAGAAATTTGCTTAAAAATGTCTCTTAATACTTCACATTAAATACGAGCCATAAACACAAGTTAAAGAATAAAAACACGGCCGTGTGATTTCCTCTGATGGAGTCATCGTCAACAGATGATTTAATAAGTGATGACTGAATTCATACCCTGACTGATGATCAATAATTCAGCTCTGTTGGCTCCTCCAAAGAATACCAACGTCACAATAATGTTTTACAACAACGCGTCAGTACCTTAAATGACCACTTGGTGTCAGTCTTTCACCTAACATGGTGCAAAAGTCAAATATGGTCTGAAAGAAAACCATTCCTTCAGAACAATTCAGTTTCTGTAGATTTTATTCTGTGTGTGTGTGTGTGTGTCTGTGTGTGTGTGTGTGTGTGTGTGTGTGTGTGTGTGTGTGTGTGTGTGTGTTACATAGCTCATGTTCAAGATTAGGCTTGATGTGTTGTATCTGTAGTTTGAGTCGGAGCAGCATGGTGCAGGTGGTGCAACAGATAACGCTCAATGTGAGGGTAAAGCTGGTAGAGGAGAGCGAGAGAGAGAGAGAGAGAGAGAGAGAGAGAGAGAGAGAGAGAGAGAACGTGGATTAGAGCAGTTCTGTTCTGATGGTATCTTTTCTTTTTGATGTTTGAACCCAATAACTAAAAGTTATCTATGAAAAGCAATTGAGAAATACCAATTTAGCTAAATCTGCCGTGAGTTTAACATATTGTATGTTTGAGGGTTCTCAGTATAAACACTTTGCTTTGTGTTACCCAGCATGCACCCTGTCTATAGGCTAACACATGATCCGCAGCCGGTGTTATAGGCTCATGTAAATCAGTTTTTCTTCTCGTCTTCTCACTCTTCCTCTTCTCTTTAGCCTCTTCATTTTGACACCAATATCGAATAAAGCTACTTAAAGCTAAGCTTCCTTTCAAGAAGTGATGAAAAAACAACACATTAAAGTAACAAAGCCCCAAATCAGCTGAGATAGTTGTGAGTGGAGCGAAGGAGGAGGTGAGATTAGAGGAGGGCTTCACAGTATGAACACCTCCTCCTGTGAGGTCAGGTGTTGTTACGACAGGCTGTACAGGAGGAGGAGGAGGAGGAGGAGGAGGAGGAGGAGGAGGAGGAGGAGGAGGAGGTGATGTGGACGGGTTGGTCGACTACACGTTGGACTTCTCTGTTTGGATAACAGTCAACACTTTAAAAAGCATGTTCGCAATCATTCTGTAAACTAAACCACATGCGAATGTGATGCTAACGGTAACCAACCTTCCATAAAGTACTCCTTTAATCTAAACCACATGCTAGCATGATGCTAACGGTACCCAACCTTCCATAAAGTCCTCCTTTAAACTAAACCACAGGCTAACGTAATGCTAACGTGATGCTAACGGTCCCCTACCTTTCATAAAGTACTACTTCCTAAACCCCATGCTAATATTACATTACATTACATTACATTACATTACATGTGATTTAACAGACGCTTTTACCCAAAGAGACTTACAATAAGTGCATTTCAACCTAGAGTACAAACTAAGAACAACAAGAATACAGAAAGTAACATTTCCTCAACATAGTCAAACTACAAAAGTACCACAATAAGAGCCATTCAAGTGCTACTAAAGTGCAAATCTGTGTTTTAATCCAGATATAGTCGGAAAAGGTGCGTTTTCAGTTTCCGGCAGAAGATGTAGAGAATTTCTGCTGTCCTGATGTCAGTGGGGATCGTTCCACCAATCAGGAGCCAGGACAGCAAACAGTCTGGATTTCGAGTGATTATGAATATGAAGCTAAAATTCCCCTACTGTTCATAAAGTACTCCTTTAACCTAAACCACATGCCAATGTGATGTTAACGTGATGTTTACGCTCCCCCTACCTTTCATAAAGTCTTTTAACCTAAACCACAGGCTAACGTGATGCTAACGTGATGCTAACGCCCCCCCCCTACCATTCATAAAGTCCTTTACCCTAAACCACAAAGGTTCCCAAACTTCATCAAAGAGCTTATTTTTATTTCAAGTGTTTAAAAGGCGGCGTCATAACTTCATAAAGGGGCGTGGCCTCTGCACACGGTGCTCATGAAAAAACATATTTCTAGTGTCATTAATATCTATGTTTCACAAATAATAAGATATGAAACTAAAAAAGAAATATGGTGCAAGAAACAATGCTCCCGAGCTTTCACTAAAATAAAGTAAGACTATAAACCGGCAGAAATAGAAATGATAATACTTTAATCACGCTCTTATTGTCCCTAAATGACCTGCGCGTGGTACTCCTTAAGTCCTCCCCAGGAACTCGAGTGTATTCCTTTAAGACTTGTTTCAGGCCTCAGATCTCCCACTGTGTTTTTTTAATATCTTTAAAATTGTACCGTGTGCGGCTCAGCACCGTCTCTGGGTTTTTTATTATTTTTCTATCCGCCGCCTTTCATTACAGAAGCTGTTAATGTCCCCGCGGGCCGGGAGAGACAAAGGAAATGAGAAGAGGAAGAAGAAAAAAAAGGTCCAGACGGAAAGAAGCAGAGAGAAGGTGTCGAAGGATGAGGAGACGAGAGTACCGCGGCTGCCGGGTGATTCGCATCGCAAATACGAAATCATTTACATCCTATTATTTTTCAAATTTACAAGCCAATCAATAGTTTTAGGAGTGCATGACCGCGCTTATGATAAATAATGTACACCATCCAACAAGACAATGTTGTGTTTTCAAGGAAAACTCACTTTTATTTATCCAATGAATTGCAAAATGAATAGAAAATATAGTAAATACATTGACAATGTTAGAAATAATGATTTTTATTTTAAATATGAATTGTGTTCTTCAGACTTCAAGCTCAAAAGGAAGGCCAGTTGAAAAGCTTCTCTGATCAGCATAACTGTTTTCAGCTGTGCTAACATAACAAAAGGGTTTTCTAAAATTCTACCCCTCCGCTAGTCTTCTAAGGCGACAACACAATGTGACATTAGAACACTGGAGATGGGCCTCTATACAACCGTGTAGATATACAAAAAAAATTAAACAGGTGTTGCCACCTAGAATAGTCATTTAAGACATTAATAATGTATAGAGTGCATTTCTTAATAATTTAATATTATCTTCATTCAAAAAAACATGCTTTTTTCACACTATCCAGATATATATATATATATATATTATTTAATTTTAAAGTGCTTTAGTTATATTTACATTTACATATATGTTGTGTATATGCTGTGTATATATACATATATATTTTATTTTATGTTATTTTGTATTTTATATTTCAATTTGCACACTTTACTTTATGCACTGTCACTTTCTTTCTTATACTTATATTTTATTGTGTTTAGTTTTATCGGGCTGCTTCTGTTGTCAACAAATGTCCCCTTGGGGATTAATAAAGTATATTTCATTCATTCATTCTTTGAAAAATAAAGACATTTCTAAGTGACCCCAAACTTGTGAACGGTGGTGTATCTTCCTATTGAATTCATAGCTACACTTTAAAAAGGGAAAGTTATTCTTCCCTCTTCCTTGTCAAATCATTACAATAATAAATTCAGTGCTTACCGTGGAAGATTTATGCCCAGTGTTGCGAGGCGCCCGTGTGTCTTATTCATAACTCCTTCATATTTCATAAAAGCAGCTCAGGCAGAAGAGATTTGAACTTTGATGTTTTCATTGTAACTGTTATTCACTTTTTTTAGGTGAACTAAATCCACTCGAGAGGGTCGGAAGTCTTCGGGCGTCGCCTCGGCTTCATCGGCAGGGAAGGAATTAGGGAAGTTATGGAAGTCGGCAGAACGTCATTAGTTTCTTCTGAGGAGAAACCAAAATATTCATGCCTAACAATTCTCCCTCACTTTGCCTTTTTGATTCATTCTTATTGGATATAAGTCACATTTCAGAATCAGAATCAGCTTTAATGGCCATGAAAGTTTTCACATACATGGAATTTGTCTCCGGTTCCACTTTGCTCTCTCATACATACACAATATACATTAAACTAGATAAATATAAAAAAGATTCAAAAAGACATTAAAGGCAGTAGTTAAAAAAGTGCAGATAGTGCAGATGGAGAGTCTGATCAACTGTTCATCAGGGTGACAGCCAGAGGGAAGAAGCTGTTTCTGTGTCTGGTAGTTTTGGCGTACAGAGCTCTGTAGCGCCTCCCAGAGGGGAGGAGTTGGAACAGCTTGTGTCCAGGGTGTGACGGGTCTGTAGTGATCTTTCCAGCCCGCTTCCTGACTCTGGAGGTGTACAAGTCCAGGATGGAGGGCAGGCTGGAACCAACTCCCTTTGTCTTCAGAGAGGAAGATGAAGATGCTGATGACGGTTTGATGACAGTTTGACGTAAAAAACTGGATTAAGAAATTGTCCAGTTGCTATATTTAGTAATATCTATATAGGATTATTGAAATGTACGATGCATCATTCATTTCATAATTCTATACGAAGTGGCTTCGACTTCTTGCAGTGTTTTGATTCATTTCCCCTCCTGTTAAATACAGGAATGATGTTCCCGGTGAATGTTGAATCATCCAAAAGTTGTTAGAAACCCCAAAATCCGAATAGCTATAATTATACACCTCTCCATAGATCAGAGTTTAATTAGCGTCACTTGTTTCGATGGAAAATACATGTTTAAACTGTTTGTACATAGAAATAGATATATTTTACATTAATTTACTATAAAATGTATTTTCTACAAAATGTTATTTGC
>CM070110.1:23493416-23513416 GCA_036178185.1 Liparis tanakae | reverse complement strand
ACAAACATAGACACACGCGCACACATACATGCATGCATGCACACACACACACACACATGTACATAGACACATGCTCACACACACATACAAACACTCACACACCACACACACGATACACACACACACACACACACTTACATACAGACATGCACTTACATACAGACATGCACACTCACACACGCACACACATACATGTACAAACACACATTCATGCATACACACACACACATATATACATGCAGACACACATACATAAACACACACATACATGCACACACGCACACATACGTGTACACACATATACACACACACATATACATACAGACATGCACACACACACACACATGCACACACACATACACGCACACACACACATACAAACATGCACACATATACACACACGCACACACACACACATACATGCAGACACACCACACACACAAATACATAGACACACACACACCACACACATGCACACCACACACACATACACACAATACACACACTGACACACACACTACACACATGCACACAATACACACACTGACACACACACCACACACATGCACACCACACACACACTGACACACGCGCACACAAACATAGACACACGCGCACACACACATGCATGCATGCACACACACACACACACACATGTACATAGACACATGCTCACACACACATACAAACACTCACACACCACACACACGATACACACACACACACACACACACACACACACTTGTCTTCAACCTGGCAGTACATCAGGACACGTTGAATTTGACCTTTTAGATATAAGGTCAACACTTTTTTTCTGTTAGGCGAAGATTCCCGATCCCGACGCTCCTCTTCTCAGACGAAGATCCTCCCGAGGCGTTCCGACCCCGAGCGACGCGGAACGCGTGACGCGGAACGCCTCCGCACACACCGTTACTGTAACATCAGGAACCATGTGTGTGTGAGTGCAGCCGCGTGGTTAAACACGGACAGCGGCACGCACGCTTCCTGAGGTGTTACCACAATAAAAGACTTAAAAGGAGAAAAGATGCAAGACTCTCAGTTAAAACGTTCTAAAAAATAAATCACATTCATGATGATTTTACACGGGGAACAAAGTCTGAAGTGGAATACCTGACCAGATATACTCGCTGTATTCATGTAATTAGTGCTTAGTGGAAATGTGCATTATATACAGAATACAACAGGTAAACATGGAAAAGGTTTTTAAATTTTGGATAAAAACTTTTTACCGTGTGAACCGACACAATCAGAGATTATGTTTTGAGCTTTATTGGACACACATCAGAATATTTGTATTTAGAGATTAAAGCTAAAGATGAAATATATCTCTCCTTTTGTCTACTGTATTTCTTTAACACACACATGGTTAGAGGACCAGAGCCTCCTGTGTTTCTCTTATATAAATGTGACTTTAAGCGGTCCTGATATAGAAAACGACGGACTCATCGGAAAACAACTTCACGACGCGCACCGTTACTGTCATACATCGAGACGTCTCGGTCGTCAGGCGGAATCTGGAAGTTGTGTGAAAACAAGTCGAGTTGAGATGAGAAGATCGAGTCTGATCCGTGAGTTCAACGTGGAGCTGAAGGTAAACACGTATGTTGTTGTTGTTTATTTCATTCAGTCAATCATTGCAATACAATACAATATTATTCTTTATAATATACTAAACAGAAAGACTGAAAGGATAGGAAGAAGCAAAAAAATCTTATATATTCCTATCCTAAATTTTTATAATAAAATAAATCAGAAAATGTATATAAAATAAAGAAAAATAAGAAAAATAAATACAAAATAATGTATATATACAGTATATATTTTTTATTTATTTAATTATATATTTTTTGAAAACCAAAAATTAGTTAACCATTCTTATATCCATTTTAATGTTGTTCCATAATTGGACTACAATAAAAATACATCTTCTTTTAATCCATTTTTTAGCCTTTTGTTCAGTAAACTTCCAAACATATCTCAAATCATATTTACACTCATGACTACCGGCATCTCAAATGCTTCCTGAGTGATGAGCTATTTCTTGTTGGTTTGATTCATACACAATACAATAGTGAAGTGTAATTACCGTATTACGAGCACGGGACCCCCGCTAATGGACCGACTCCCACATCTTGCAAATCTTTTCTTCTTTTACCACTTTTATTTTGAAAAGAAATATATACTTGTTATAAAGTACTGTTAATCTGCTGGTTATTTACCATAATTTCCTATTATTATACTACGACCCATTGTTTTATTCTATATTTATTGATATGCACCTTTAAAATTCAAAGTAATTGCCAATTAAATAATTCAGATTTCCAATACATCCATTTGGCTAACCATTTCCCCACTGGCCCTGGCTTCATAGCTAAAGGCTAAACACAAGGTGGTATCGATCACCATGTCTAATAGTGGCCAGCATCAATGCCGATTATCCTCCCAAAACACCCAGAATGCAATGCGTCATAGCAACCTTCTACCCTACTCCCTTATAAAGGAAACATGATAAATCTGATACTTGAGTTCTTATTTTTACTATTGTGTGAGTAGTGTTTCGAGCATTTGAAAACGGCTTGCTAATTATTGTAGCTTACGTTGTGCCGTTTAATTTGATAGTAAACAACGTAGTGTTATTTTGTCTTTATCTTCCTGGTTTTACCTGGACCCATATATGGGGCCTGTGGGGTGTAAAAGGTGTAAACCGAAGGGCAGTAGCACATTTTTGGGGGGATTTTAAGCCATCCTAAATTAATTGAATGTATTCATTTTCAGGCCATTCCATTGTAGATACAGGACTCTAAAGATGGTATTAGAATGACATTTGGATAAATAGCCCTTCACACTTTGGGAAGCAACACCCGGCCGGGCGCAACAACACATTTTAAAAGCATCTTGACATTTCCACAGCAACCTTTTCCTCTCTCTCCTTTTACATTACATTACATTACATGTCATTTAGCAGACGCTTTTATCCAAAGCGACTTACAATAAGTGCATTTCAACCTAGAGTACAAACTAAGAACAACAAGAATACAGAAAGTAACATTTCCTCAACATAGTCAAACTACAAAAGTACCATAATAAGAGCTATTCAAGTGCTACCAAAGTGCAAGTCTGTGATTAATCCAGATATAGTCGGAAAAGGTGCGTTTTCAGTTTTCCTTCCCTCTACAGCTCGGCCGTCTCGTTCCTTCCTTCTCTTTCCGTCTTGCTACTTGTGCTTCGGGAGCGTCGTCTAATTGTGCAGAAAGAAATCCGGGCTGGAAGAATGAACCAGGAGCTTTTAGCACTCGTTTAATATTCAAGCCTGTGGGTTTCCAGTCGCGCACTAATCTAGGTGGTCATTTTAAGCGTTGATACATTTAACGCATGCAGGTTTACTCTTATTAATTTTCTGCTTAGCTGGATCCGACTGCAGATCATTTTAATTTGTCTCAATGAGGCTCTTCGGTTTCAGCGGTCAGACGTCTTTATTTCCTCTAAACCATCGTGACGGATGTTTAGTGAGAACGCCCTTCTTGCAAAACTTCTCCACTTCATTTTGTTTAATGCACACGGAACCATGAAGGTGCCATCTGGGCCCGAAAAGGGTTCTTCAGAGTGATGCCATAGAGGAACCATGTTTGGTTCCACAAAGAACCTTCAAAAAAATGGTTCTTTAAGGCACAATTTCTGGTTCCACATAGAACCGTTCAAACCAGGGTTCTTTAAAGAACAATTTCTATAAAGAGTTCTTCAAATAACCTGAAAAAATTGTTCTTCAAGGCACTATTTCTGGTTCCACAGAGAACCTTTCAAACCAGGGTTCTTTAAGGCACCATTTCCATAAAGATTTCTTAAAAAACCTATAAAGGTGTCTCAAAGAAACTTCAAGAAATATGTCTTTAAGGAACCGTTTCTGGTTCCAGTAAGAACCTTTAAAACCAGGGTTCTTTCAAGAACCATTTCCTTAAAGAGTTCTTCAAAGAACCTTAAAAAATGGTTCTTCAAGGCACCATTTCTGGTTCCACAGAGAACCTTTCAAACCAGGGTTCTTTCAAGAACCATTTCCTTAAAGAGTTCTTCAAAGAACCTTAAAAAATGGTTCTTCAAGGCACCATTTCTGGTTCCACAGAGAACCTTTCAAACCAGGGTTATTTAAAGAACAATTTCCATAAAGAGTTCTATGAATCTCCCCGTCTAACCTATGAATGTGTCTCAAAGAACCTTAAAAATGGTTCTTCGTAAAACCACAAAGCCTTTTAAAGAACCATTTAAGAACATTATTGTTCTCTGTGCTCCTCCCTCCTCCGTCAACACAAACAGCCACACAGCGAAACCTTCACTTTAAAACTCTCTCCTCCTCCTCCTCCTCCTCCTCCTCCTCCTCCTCCTCCTCCTCCTCCTCCTCTTCCTCCTCCTCCTCCAAAGGAAAAGGGCAAATGAATGAGGCGCACCATATCGACGCAACACTTTTTCCTCTCTCTCTCTCTCTCCTCTCCCTCTCTCTCTCTCTCCTCCCTCTTTGCTAATGAGCAATGCTAGCTCTATTGACCTACTTGTGGACTTAAAGGAAATCCAATCACGATTGCCTCGGGTCGCTTTTTCTTCCCACTTTGGGAGATTAAAAAGATTCAATTCTCCCTGCCTATCCACGCTCATCATCATCATCATCATCATCATCATCATCATCATCATCATCATCATCATCATCATCATCATCATCATCATCATTTCTCCTTCCTCTCCTTTCGTCTTGCCTGCCCCTCCCCTGAACCTGTCTCTCTCTCTCTCTCACCCACCCCCCCCTCTCCCTCCTTACTAACTAAGTTTTCAGACTCTTTTTTTTTTATTTTTCCAAACTCGCTCTTTGTCTTCTTCCCCATTCAGGAGGAGAGCAGCCGAGCAGATAATTATCATCCGGAAACAAGGGGCGGCGGCGGCCGACAATGGAGCCGGCGGACGGCGGTCTGAAGCAGTCGGCCGCCGGGAAGGACAATGAACCACATCTGCAAAATGTACGACGACACACACAAAGCAAACAGCCGACATCCTTATAAAGTCACGGATGCAATTTCCCTCCTCAGATCCGCACAATCACCCACACTATACACAAAAAAACACACGCTTTACTCTTCGCCCTACACTTCATCAAGTTATTGGATTTTCGGTGTGTGCTAACATCCAGGAGCTCATCCCTTCACACACACACACACACACACACACACACACACACACACACACACACACACACACACACACACACACGGGCACAAAGCTCCCGCTGCGATGTAAATGGCTGCAGGGTGCCGAGCGCCACTGTTTGCTTTGCCTGTTGCCGGGGCGTTTTGTCTGGCTCTTTGCACGCTGTGCGGTAATAGAACACAGCGAGGCTCCAGAGGGGGTCCGCGAAACGCCACGCGGCACTGCCAAAAAAACTAAAAAAGAACGCTCCGCACGAAGCCGTGTTTGCGTAGGTGTGCATCCACGAGATGAAAGCGTGCTTGAAGGCGTCCATTTCGCCCATTAGACTTATTGGCATGTTGGATTAGTTTTGGAAACTTTAAATAAAACGCTTCAGAAGGGAACAAATACTTTTTGGTCACATTTACAGAAGTTGGAGTAATAATAACAGATAATCTATGAAAAGCTTCTGGTGTCTCCGCCTTTCTCCTCACGGCATTTGCAAAAATTTACTGAGCCCCGACAAAAAGACGAATGCAGTGTCAATCGCATCAAAAACGGACTCTTTTCTCCCGCCCCTCTACATCTGATACTGACACACAAAGTACATATATGTCTAACAATTATGCCAAGTAATTATGCTGCGTTCGAAATTACGCAAATTTCGTGCTCCGAAGAAATTTGACTCATTCGCCTAAACTTTGCTGAAAAATTTGCCCGAGGCTGAGTTGTGAAAGAGAATCATCAAATGAAAAGAGAATCATCAAATGACGCGAATAAGCCACAAATAGTCAAGCGAGTGAACTAGAATATTCGCAACGCTTTTTATGAGTGCAGCATTTGACACTCAGAAAAAAAGCGTGCTTGAAGACATCAATGTTGCCCATTAGACTTATTGGCATGATGGATTAGTTTTTGAAACTTGTGGGTTTAAATAAAAAGGATCAGACGGGAACTTTTATTAGCAAAAAATACTTTTTGGTCACATTTACAGAAGTTGGAGTAATAATAACAGATAATCTATGAAAAGCATCTGGTGTCTCCGCCTTCCGCTTCACGGCATTTTCAAGAATTTACTGCGCCCCGACAAAAAGATGAATGCAGTGTCAATCACATTAACAACTCTTTTCTCCTGTCCCTCTACATCTGATACCGACACAAAAAGTAACTATATGTCTAACAATTATGCAAATTAATTATGCTGCGTTCACACGCGAAACTGTGAGAATTTTTTCCGAATGACGTAAATTGCTCGCTGCATTGTTTTTTGCCTCATTCGCCTAAACTTTGGCGAAAGATTTGCTCGACGCTGAGCTGCGAAAGACCATCATCAATGATGCGAATAGGCCAAAAATAATACCGATAAAAAAGAATGCTGCTTTCACACCAAAAGCTGAGATAATTTGAAAGTTGAAATATTCCAACTTTGGCGGAAAAGTCGCCCGATGCTGAGTTGCGAAAGCCAATTATCGAATGACGCGAATAAGCCAAAAATAGTCAAGCGAGTAAACTTGAATATTCTCAACTTTTTTGGTGTGAACGCAGCATTAGAAGATAAAATATCTGTAAGTTTGACGATGTATAAAGCATATCGCCTATCACAATTAAGCCCAGGCTATGGAAGTTATGAAATGTGGAATCCGTCCATTTGATGCATGTTCGTAGCTCTTGTACGCATCATAATGTAATGTTTATAATACTTAAAGCACATGTTGCAGTTAAGTCTACAGGTTAGATGCAATGTTATACAAGGAAGGAGATGCTTGTTAACTTTGGAGAGTTGGAAGGCGAAAACCAATAAATAAACACAAGAAGGGCAAAACATTCCTGACTTTTTCCAATTGATGCCAATGCACTCCCTATTTGTCCGTGACTTCTCATGCAAGACGGCTGCGATACCAATTTGGAACTTTATAACACGAGAAACATAAAACCGACCCTTCAGCAAGACGAGTACAACAACAATAATGGGATTGTGAGATTTAAGTGCGTGGGAACTGTGCTGCGTTCAAGGTCCTCGTTCCCGTACTAAGTTTTATAAAGGAACATTTTTCAAAGATAAAATCAAGCAAAGATGATCAAGTCTACAGGTTAGACGTCTGTAATGTTATTTCAACCTTACCTATAGCTGGACTCAAAAAGTGAATACCATCAACAGCGTTTGTAGGATTCATAGAAAGGGGGGAATATGTCCACACATTTTTTTGGAGGGCCCCGGATATCTACTGTTTCCCACAGTTCATCGATTGGTTCATTCATAAAGTGATGTTGCTCTCTAGTTTGTGTTTGCTATCAGTCTATGATGAACACAAAAGAGAGAATTTCAGGGTCATAGAGACATTTTATTCTCATTTGGACTCTATCACTGAGGTAAAAATGAACTAATTCAGTGTCAAATATTCCATTCAATGGAAAAAAATATTATATTAATATATATTAATGCTAAGAATAGAGAGATGAACCCCCTCTAAAATAGACCTAACGACGCCCCTGAGCATGAATTACTTTGTGTCCGGGCGAGTTTCACGTCTTACCTTTCCTTCCTTTTGCAAATTAAAATTAGTGGCACAGACAGCAAAGTAAATTAGGACAAATTATACATTTATTTTTCGGTTGACTGCTGGACTGTAAGATTGTCCAGGTGCATGTGCGCTCCCCAATAAAACAGTTTCCTCTACTAACTTTCTTTACTTGTGTTATGTAATCTCATTGACCTCGGGACGCTCTCATTTCTGCGAGAACGTTCTTAATTTGACTGTGTGTACATGTTCTGTTAATACTTATACGTATAAGACATAATGGGTTGACCTTAGGTAACCTGCTTGATACTTTTTTACTCATAACTAAAAATGAATTAGTAATTCAAACACATTTTGTTGTAATGGCCTTTGTGTGCGTCTAAGGCCACATTTATACATATTTACAGAAACAAATATTTCTGCCCCTCCGTTTTCAAAAATAGCGTCGTACAAAAGATCGTTTTCAAAAAAGTTTCTGTTTCTATGAACCATAAATACGCCGTCCGCATACGTCCCATAGGACGCTCACTTGACGTGAAGCTTCTTTAGTCGCACACTGTGACGTTTGACCACCTAAAACTCATTTCACCTCGTTCACACGCAAACACAGAAACAGAGTTTTCAGAAATCAGAAGTTTTTAGAAATGATCGTTTTCCGTGATAAAACCTCAGTTTTTGTGTAAATGAAAGGCCAAAACGCATGAAAATATATGCGTTTTCCCATTGTGTAAACGGGGTCTAAATACGCGTTTGTGTGAAGGAGTCTATTTCCGAACGACGTGACTGAGCATCGTGGTCAGCAGCATCATCGACACCCAGTGAGAACATCTCGTAGAGGTCGAGGACGACTTCCCTTTTCCTCCTTTTGATGATTTAAAAAAAAACTACTACGACTAGCCAATATCACGACATTTATCAAAATCATCTACATTGTGTTAAGTTTAATGAAGTTATTACAGAGTCGAGTAAAGATACCGCTGTGATCATTGGACCATTTTGAGATGGTGACACGTCGTCTTTCAGGACGTCTCCCATCTGATGAAGACTGTCCCCGCGATGTACCCGTGGACCGTAGTTTCGTGTTCATGTACTGAGTTGACAGGAGGACGGGCTCATGCCGGTCCGTTCCAGTGGCAGCCTATGCTCCGTCACCCGCCTCCTTTTGTGGGGGAGTTTAAACATGATGGTGTTCTATAAATATAGTTCGGAAAGGAAGGCCACGCCCCCTTTCTCAGTCGAACATGTTCACTCCCTCTTGGTCTCAGCTCCGACGTCCATCCCTCCCCGTTATCGTCTTACCATTTCTCACCTACAGGAAACACAAGTCTCCACCCCCAAGGGTCTCTACGAGTCTCCACGAGTCTCCACCCCCACGGGTCTCCACGAGTCTCCACGAGTCTCCACCCCCACGGGTCTCTACGAGTCTCCACCCCCACGGGTCTCCACGAGTCTCCACCCCCTCGGGTCTCCACGAGTCTCCACGAGTCTCCACCCCCACGGGTCTCTACGAGTCTCCACCCCCACGGGTCTCCACGAGTCTCCACCCCCACGGGTCTCTACGAGTCTCCACCCCCACGAGTCTCCACTCCCACGGGTCTCTATGAGTCTCCACCCCCCCGGGTCTCCACGAGTCTCCACGAGTCTCCACCCCCACGGGTCTCTACGAGTCTCCACCCCCACGGGTCTCTACGAGTCTCCACCCCCACGGGTCTCCACGAGTCTCCACCCCCACGAGTCTCCACCTCCACAAGTCTCTAGACCCCCACGGATCTCCACGAGTTTCCACCTCCACGAGGCTCCACGTCCACGGGTCTCCACGAGTCTCCACCCCCCGCCGTTCCCTCTAACCACCAGACGCCAGCAGTCTCCAATCGCACCCCTCCAACCCGCTCTTCACAACCCTTCTACCATCTCGTTCCGGACGATAATCACCCCTTCATTCATGTATTCACAATAAACCAACGTGGCCTGGCGTGGCCTTCATTCGTGATTAGGTTCAAGCGTAGAGGGTTAGCTCCTGATTGCATCTCGTTTCTACGCTGATGATTTACTTCTGTCTCAATCCTCGCCTAAATTAAGTCGAGGACCTTTAGTGGCCACTCCTGGTCCTCCGGATGCATTTCTCCAGTATTAAAATGTGAATCAAAACGGATCTGTTAGGGTAATGTTATATTTTGTCTGGTCCCGCTCCACTTCAGACAGATCTCTAGCTTGCGGGTCAAATTCCTATCTGATACGGAGCATGTTTGAGACAAAGACCTAGATCTATGTGTGAGATGTGGGGTTAAGAAGGACCCAAGAAGGACACAAGTTTATTCTATGTATTGTTGGAAAGTGGAATGCTGAAAGCCGTGTGCTCAGCCGGTACACAGAGCGGTCCTTTGTTCTCCCTGCCAACCAACAAACGGACAACATTGATCTTGAATGTGGTAAAGGTCTAGTTAGGTGGCAGAACAATAGTGTGTGTGTGTGTATATATTGCAGCAATTTACCACTGCCTGTTTCCTCTTCCAAGGGTGTGCAAAATACGTCCCCCGGGGGCCCGGCCACCTATTTAACGTTCCAGGGAAATAACAACTGGAGTAAGCTGGTAGGGGGAAGTGAAGATGTTTGTTGCTGCATTTACAACATATGTACACAACAAATATATACACACTTTTACTAACCCCCCCAAAATACCCATATTAATTGACCCCAACATTTAGACTGAATAAAGTAAATGATATAATCCATAGTTTTACGTTTAAATTGAGAGGTCAATAAAAATAAAGTAAATTAAATAAAACTATGATTATATAATTTACTTTATTTATATGAAGTCTAAATGTGGGGGTCAATTAATATGGATATTTTTGGGGGGTCAGTAAAAGCGTGTAAATATTTTGTACATCTGTTGGATAAACTGACCTCTATCTGGTAGGTCTGGTCTAATTAGTCACCAGGGGTTTACAAGAAGGACAGTAGAAGGACAGGCTTCTACACACACATCATCATCTCACACACACACACTTGTCTACACAGCACTGGAGTACGCCCACATAAAAAAACTGACAGCGACGTAACAAGCCCCTTCTCATCCGTCAAATACGGCCTCTTTATATCTGACGGAGCTAAAATGGGCCTTGAGACCGGGGAAGTGATCCTCGCGCCTCGGCATCAGACACCCAGGGGTGTGACACAGTGGCAGGATTTGACAACCTGGACAGGCTGCGCAACCCTGCTGTCATTGGCTGAGGATTAAACCCTTAAGTGAAGCCCAAAGCCAAATAATAGGAAAAGAGGAAAAAATATAGACAGAACTCCACCAGGGATTAAGTGAAGACTTTAAAAGTTTTAACTCCTGCATATTACACCTTTAAGCATTCAAACTATGTCATGAAGAAAATATAGTAAAATGTCTAGTTTCATACTTTTATGAAATACTATCATTAAGCTTGAGGGTTTTTGCACTCATTGAATGAGTTTAACCTGTCATCAACAACAAAATTCAAAGATTTATATCGTAATCTTTTATCTTGTAAATTTTTCACTTTTGAGCGTTAGCGTAGTAGCATTTTTTTGCGGTAACTTATATATTGCTCAAGCTGTAAACGTATCGTTTCATGTTTTCATGTCCAATTGACTGTTGGTGACAACTATTCTTTAAAATATATTAAAATGTCTAGTTTCATACTTTCAATGTTTTAACTCCTGCGTATTATACCTTTAAGCATTCTAACTGTCATGAAGAAAATATAGTAAAATGTATAGGTTGATATTGTTATGAAATACTATCATTACGTTTTAGGGTTTTTGCACTCATTGAATGATGTCATCAACAAAATAATTAAAAGATGTATATCGTAATTTTTTACTTTGTACATTTTTGGTTTTTGAGCGTTAGCTTAGTAGCATTTTTTAGCGGTAACTTATATATTGCTCAAGCTGTAAACTTATCGTTTCATGTTTTCGTGTCCACGTGACTGTTGCAGGGTTCTTACGGTCATGGAAAACCTAGAAAAGTCATGGAAAAAAACTTAAATCATAAAGGTTATGGAAAAGTCATGGAAATTTGTTATTTACGCCGAGTTTGAAATAATATATTTTTTTAAAGAAAGACGCTCGAAATATAAGCCGGCACATGCTCTCAATACGCAGCATTTTCTAAAATGTTCATGTTTATACCGAGATTTGGTCATGGAAATTTGGTGAAAAGTCATGGAAAAGTCATGGAAAAGTCATGGAAAAGTCATGGAAATCTATTGGTCAAAATGTGTAATAACCCTGCTGTTGGGGACAACTATTCTATAAAATAAAATATATAGTTTTGAGCTAGATTACTGCAAATTTGATGACTCGGAACTCTTCCTCTTCGTCAATGTACGTCCACTAAAAGTACTTTTGTTATTAAAATGTATTTGCTTAACATTCGTTCTTTTCCATTTTGTGTTTTATGACTTGTTGCCAGAAGATAATCGTGGAAATGTGCACGAGAGTTGAAGAGGAGTGAGGGTGTGAAGAAGGAGTAGAGAAAGTGTAGCGTAAGTGTTATCTGAAAGTTTGTTCAATGTCGTATAAAGGATAATTTCAATAAAAGTTGATGTGGTGTGAAATTTCTAAACAAAAAGTCTCTTCCACAAATGAACTAGACCAAACAAAAGGTCAGAAAGAAAACATGTAATGTCTTTTCAGGGTCCCTTTTCAAAATATTGTCAGATATAAACAAATATAAATTGTTTGTTCATTAACGGTTACATTGCAGTCCGTTGAGTGGCTCCCAAAGCACTGGACCAATTTCTAAAAAGTCGTCGTCACATTCGTCATTTAGACACCAAAACATGCAAATCGCCTTTTTACATTCAAAACAATGTTATAAATAACGAGAGACCTTAGATTGAATAGATGAAGCCTTCCCTCCATTTTGGTTGAATCCGTCTCACGGATTAGTTTGTCCAAAATAAATTATCCATTTTTTAAAAGTTTTGCTCGTCTTTGTGCATTAGCTCTGTCTGCACTCTCTTTAATTTAAGTTTCTTAAAGTTACTCTCTTTATAGAGAGCCCGATCTACAGTCTGTCTCATGTATGTTGATCCATCGCTTGCCATTTTTAATCCATGAAGTTTCACTGAACAGCTGAAATGAAGATGAATTAACCTAAAAATGCAATCCCTGCCTGATGGACATTAAAACTACTTTTTTATTGTGTAATAAAAATAAAAAAAGCATCTTAGTGAGATTGATAATGTCCAATTTTGAATTCCTGATCTCTAATTGGACACATAGCTTCGTATAAAGTATGGATTCACTCGGCTGAACATTATTTCTCTCTCATATTTATTAAACTGTATCGTACAACACAGAGCTTGAGCCTCAATGGGTTGTGAATGCTATAATTCAATTTAATTGAACTGGCTGCGTTCCCAGAGGAACTGCTCAAGTATCGTTGTGATTATAGTTGATATTTATTGGGGAAAGAGAGGGAATGGATGGAAGCTCAGTGGAGCACAAGAGCCCAGTGGATGAATCCTAATTATCTTAGTGAGTCTCTGACCATTAGCAGAGAAATATCTCTCAAGTCTGGATGCAAATGTGGGTGCAGATGTATGTCTAGCGCCACCATAAGGTCAACATTACAATAATTCCATTGGTTTATGAATATCTGCCAGAAAAATGAAGGATAATTCCATCGACCTTAACTCCTTTAGTTGTAATTAGCAAAGCATGCTGCAATGTTTATGGTTATTATTGTATTCATACTCATTCAGGATGTTGTTTGAAGCCCTTAAAAAACGATATATTTTCTATTAGCTCTGCAGATGTCCACAGGAGAACGGTCAGGTTGCAACTGGTCTAGAATCAAGCCCTCTGAAAGAGCGCCACACTTTATTTAGTGGCCAAATACTGTAACTACAACGCCCGGGTCATTTGTGGGACGTCATTAGGCCCATAAAGACTTTCACTCATATTGGGAAAGAGTACAAATAAAAATAAGTTTAACCAACTTCCCTTTATGAAGAATTGAATAGCTCTCATTAAAATCATTACATCCTTAAAGTAAAAAAAAACCCACTAATAGCCAAATTATCGTTGTTTTCATACCTCCAATCCCGTGAATGCACGATCTTAACGCCGAGGCAACGATCCATTTCACAGGAGGTGGAGGTGACGTCGCATCTCTCCTTGTGTGAGAGAACCATTCGTTTCACTTTGATGAAGAAACAACAGGAAGTCACACAACGCTTTTTCCGTCCTGTAAAATGTGCTTTCGTGCAAGGTACGGGAAAAGTCGGGGTAAAAATAAAAAAAATGGCAGATGAATCGCTGTGGAGTTCAAAAGTGGAAGACGAGGAGGGGAGAGAGAGATTCTCAGATGCAGGTGTATTTATAGCTGGAAAAGGAGAGTCTCACACACACACACACACACACACACACACACACACACACACACACACACACACACACACACACACACACATACACACATACTGGAGGCTATCCTGCTGTTAAATAATGCAACTGCTTTGAGATCTGAAGTGTATGCTTGTCTCTATGAGTGTGTGTGTGTGTATCTGTGTATTTGTGAGTGGAAGCTTATACATGTGTCATTGGGAGACTCAAACTCTTCACCTCAATGATTTGTAACAGTCTGCACTTTGTCATAAGGCCTGTGTGTGTGTGTGTGTGTGTGTGTGTGTGTGTGTGTGTGTGTGTGTGTCTGAAATGGACTTGATGACTCCGTCATAGTGTATCTCTGTTTTGCATTTTGCTAAAAATAATGGTCCAATTCCAAAAGGTTATGCCAATAGATGACCATTGACATACTAATACCAATGTCTGGCAACCATAAGAGGAGTAAATGGCAATATTTGAACATTCGTTTTATGACTTAAGCAATTTGAACTAAAGCAGAACTAACTTCTTGACCACCTCAACCTCTGAGCACCTCAGAGATCAATTATCTGGTGATGTGATTTCTGTAGATGGCATTACTCTAGCATCAACACCACTGTAAAGAATCACTTGTCCTTTAACTCCCACATAAAGCAAATCTCAAGGACTGCATTCTTCCATCTACGTAATATTTCAAAAATCAGGCACATCTTGTCTCAAAAAGATGCAGAGAAATTGGTTCTTACTTCGAGACTGGATTTCTGCAACTCCTTATTATCAGGCTGCTCTATAAGTCTAAGTCTCTCCTCTCCCTCCATTCCAGCTGCAGCTGCAGCCTATTCTCAACTAAACTAAAAAAAAAGAATCACATTACTCCTGCACTAGCTGCTCTGCACTGGCTCCCTGTAAAATCAAGAATCACTTTTAAATTCTTCTCTTAACTTACAAAGCCTTAATTGGTGATGCACCATCATATCTTAAAGAGCTTGTAGTACCCCCACCAGAGAGCTGCGCTCACTAAATGGGCTACTTGTAGTTCGAGAGTCTTAAAATGTAAAATGGGAGCCAGAGCCTTTAGTTATCAAGCTCCTCTTTTATGGAACCAGCTTCCACCTTCAGTCCGGGAGGCAGACACAGTCACCACATTCAAGAGTAGACTGAAGACTTTCCTCTTTGACAGAGCTTATAGTCAGGGCTGAATCAGGTTTGCCCTGGTCCAGCCCCTGGATATGCTGGTATAGGCTTATAGCTGCTGGGGATGTTTAGGATGCACTGAGCACCTCTCTCCTCTTTTTTCTCCTATGGATGAATCTTCATCTCTCCATCACACATGACTAACTCTGCTTTCTCCCCGGAGTCCTTCTGACTTCACGTCTCATGGGGTCGCCTATGAGCGGCATAGATCCATCTGCTGATGGACCTTCGATGGTTGGATCGTGAGTTCCTGTCGCCAGCTGTGCCACTGCCCTGCAGGGACTCCGCCTCCACTTGGGAGGTCTCCAAACTCTCCATCGTGGAATATGCCTAAATATGAACTATTGATAAACTCTGTCAGATTCCTTGAATGTATTTTAACTCTAAATATGTCCTTCTGTACACATTACATCTATTGCATCTGTCCATCCTGGAGAGGGATCCTCCTCTGTTCTCTCCTGAAGGTTTCTTCCCTTTTTTTCCCCCTGAAGGGTTATTTGGGAGTTTTTCCTGGTCCGATGTGAGGTTTTGGGTCAGGGATGTCTATGTGTACAGATTGTAAAGCACTCTGAGACAAATTTGTAATTTGTGAAACTGGGCTATACAAATAAACTGAATTGAATTGAATTAACGGACCACCTCAACGTCTTCAGACTATTCATGGTTCTCCACTGAATTATGTGGCAAATTATCAAAGGAGTGAGGACACTCGACGGGTTTCTCATGTTTTATTTTAACCGCAGGTCCTGGAACTTTCTCTCCTCGATTGGCAGAACACATTGAAACATTCTCATCGCCTCATTTGGCGCCCGTACCCCTCTGCGGCGCAAACTTCCCATGCAGAGTCCTTCCGAGAAGGACGGCTTGAAATGATCCTCGCCTTCAGTGCTGAACTGAAGAAGCCCGCGAATGAAGCACAGTCGGATCTTCCCGTTGTTGTTTTTTGCAGCCGGTTCTGATGCTAATGCAGTAAGAACCATCCGGTTCCAGGAACTCCTCGTGCTTTATGAGCACCTTCACGCGGGAAGGCGATTGGCCTGATTCTGGAAGTCCGGAGAGTGATGACGTAGTCCCATCAGGGGGGTTGAAGATATCCGCCACTATTCTGCATGCAGTCACACTCCATGTGTGTGTGTGTGCTCTGCAACAAGGTATTTCTGTATTATTGGTACTGCTTATTTCCTTGCTAGCTCAAGGAACCGGAACCGTCGCTCCACACGACAAACTCCTTGATCTCGGTCGTTGATCACACCTTCAAAATGAGGAAATTCATTGCCATGCGGTTACTTGTAATAAGATATATCAGGGATTCCAAAAGGTGTGTGCATGCACTCCTAAAAAAACGTTTAATATGGGTCCGATGATGTTCTGATTACTAATATTATGTTCAAGTTGTTGTTTTTCCTTCAATAATAATTACATTTTAGTCAATCACTACAATACAATATAATATTATTCTATATAATATACAAAACAGAATGATTGAAAAGGTATAGGTAGGCAAACAAATTATCCTAAACTATTATAATCAAATAAATCTAAATCTATACAAAAATAAAATTAATATAACATAAAAAATAAAAAAAATGAAAAGTACAAATACATATATAAACATATATATATGTATATATATATATATAGTATATATATATATATATATGTTCATGTATTTTTTTAAATAAAATATGTAAATATCCACATACATCTTCCATATGAATATGTTTTAATCACACTTATAACCCTCAAAAGATTGTTTTATAAATAATCATTTTTTAAATAAAAAAATATTATATCCATTTTAACGTTGTTCCATGATTGGAGCTCTACGATAGAAATACACATTCTTTTAATCCCTTTTTTAATTTTCATTGACTAAAATGCTTTAAGCGATTATTTAGGCAACTGCGTATTTTAATGAAAGGTGGTGATTTATAATGTGTGTGTGTGTGTGTGTGTGTGTGTGCAATTGTGTGTATCTATCCACAGCCTATCATGTGCCCCTCCTTGATGTGTTTATACGGTATTATACCTTTTTTTTGAAGTGGCTTCGCCACCAAACTTCTCTCTTGTGCCCAATTAGGCAGTTTTGTTTGAGCCGCCGCGTCACGCGGTTCCCTCTCTCGCCATCCGTCTCTCTTCCCCTTCTTCACTCCGTCACGCCGTCACTTCATCCGTCCACCCTGCGGTCTCCACAGTACATCATTGTCAGTCGGGCGGCACCACCGTAAACGGAGATATCGGCGCCTCTGAAGATTCACCTCAGGTTACCGCCGGCGTAGAAACGGTCGGCGTCGCAATACGACGATGACTGATCTCCCCCCCCCCCCCCCCCGCCCCGAAAGTTCGTACGGGGGACGCTTTTTTTCCGCTTCTCTGACATTTTAAAGAGGATGAAAAGAGGAGGATAGGGAAGAGATAGAGGGGTTGAATTCATTGCTTCTCAACTCATCGGTAGGTCGGTTGCCAGGAGAAGAGGCGACACTGATAGGTTGGGTCTCTGCCACACACACACACACACACACACACACACACACACACACACACACACACACAAACACCACTTGCTGCCATGTAAATGCATGTTGACGATGATTGATCTCTGACCTAAGCTGTTCTGGTACCAGCCACATTTACCAGAAGTCAAACTTTATGTAACTTGGTAGACAACATTTTCTGGGGATTTAAAAATACTAAATATATCATATCAAGTAACCTTTATATACAGTATGTATTAGAATGAGTGAGGAGGAGCCATCCGTAAAGCCTGAGACTCTTCGTCTCGATTACAGTTATTCGTGGGTAAGTTTCAGCGACATATTAAAATGTTAGAGTTTATCTTCATATTATCATATTATAATATTCATCATTTGTTAATTAGTGGTTGGAGGGTATCTTTACGTTTTTCCATTTTTAACGCTAACGTTAAAGCTAGCTAGAGCCTCAAGTACGCGTTTTATTTTTATTTTTAGAGGAATTCTTGTAATGTTTAGAACATATTGTTGATTTACGCTACGCTACTTCTCTTTTGTTTTTTGTTTTTTGATTGCTTGGTTGGCAGAACTTTTTTTTAAGTTACAGTTGATAACTTTACGATATCCTGTCAGACAGATAATCTGTAAAGAAAAATAAATAAGTCAATTACACCAAAACCAATTAGAGGAAGATTCTGGTACCGAATTGCATGTTTCTCACCTCAGAAATCTTATTAAACTGGGACATGTGAAAGTTAGAGCTGTGGCCGGTTTCCCCCAACTGTCAAGCAGCTACTGTGGCAGCTGGCTAGCAAACATCATTAATAATATAATCACTAAAAATGAACAGAAAAAATACTCTATTTTTCCGTCCATCTCCTTCCGTGTAATAATATCAGGATATCGTGACAGTTTGAGCAAATATGGAGAAACATTTTTTTTGTTGGTAAAAGTGATGTAGACACGAGAGAAACTAAACTGTTCCTCAAACTGAGGAATTCCACTCGAGAGCCAGTTCTCCTGATATCCGTCCATCGAGGCGTCCTTCTTCTCCAGGCGGAGAGCAAAGCAGCAGCAGCGACTGGTTATCTGAGAGTTGAGATTCAACAGGTGTTCCTCATTCTTAATTAAACCCGTGTCCAGCCTACGGAGCTGTGAGCTCTCCTTGACGTTATCACCGTGGCAACCTTTGATGTTGGCAGCACACAGGTGATTGATATGAGCTAATCAGTGCAAGTTTGGAAGTTAGGAAGACAGTTTCCAGGGGTTATTTGTGTGTATATGTACACACTGAGAAAAGTAAAGGTTCTTAAATGGTTCTTTAAAAGGCTTTGTGGTTTTACGAAGAACCATCACCTACTGAAGAACCTTTTTGGAAATGGTGCCTGAAAAAAACTTTTTTTATAGGTTCTTTGAGACACATTTAAAGGTTCTTAAAGAACTATTTAAGGACATGGTTTTTAAAGAACCCTGGTTTGAAATGTACTTTATGGGACCAGAAATGCTGCCTTAAAGAACCATGTTTTGAAGGTTCTTTGAGACACCTTAAAAGGTTCTTTAAGAACTCTTAAAGGAAGTAGTTCTTTAAAGAACCCTGTTGTCAAAGGTCTTTTGAGGAACCAGCAATGCTGCTTTAGAGAACCATGTTTTGAAGGTTCTCTGAGACCCCTTAATAGGTTCTTTAATAACTCTTAAAGGAAATGGTTATTTAAAGAATCCTGGTTTGAAAGGTTCTTTGAGGAACCAGCAATGGTGCCTTAGAGAACCATGTTTCGAAGGTTCTTCAAGACACCTTCATAGGTTCTTTGAAGAACTATTGAAATAAATGGTTCTTTAAAGAACCCTGGTTTGAAAGGTTCTCTGAGGAACACGATATGGTTCTTCTATGGCATCACTGAAGAACCATTTTTGGTTGCAGATGGCACCTTCATGTTGTTTGCATTGAATTAGAAAAAAGTATCTGCTTGACCACACACACACACACACACACACACACACACACACACACACACACACACACACACACACACACACACACACACACACACATCTTTGGATAAATGTATACCTCACTCTATCTCACCCACTCCCTCTTCCCTCCGTATATTATTTACTTCCCCCCTTACCTCCCTCCTCCAGCTCTCCTACCCTCTTCCTTGCCCCCCTCCTCCTATCATCGCCCAGCACACACACACACACACACACACTACACTGACCTCCTGCTCCTGTCTCGCCCCAGAACCTGTGTAATTCAGCCGTC
>CM070110.1:23465916-23490916 GCA_036178185.1 Liparis tanakae | reverse complement strand
GAGAATTTAACTTTTGTGTTTCTCCGGCCTCGATGCGGCGGAGCGTCTCGTGAGTCGTGTCCGTGGCTCAGGAATGGTCTCATCTCCACGTTCCTGCTCCTCTGGAACGAACCTCAGAGACGCAAAGGAGAGGAGACGCAAAAAAGAGGAGACAAAAAGCAGAGGAGACGCAAAGGAGAGGAGACAAAAAGCAGAGGAGACGCAAAGGAGAGGAGACAAAAAGAAGAGGAGACACAAAGCAGAGGAGGAGGAGCTTTCCTTCCCCGGTCTCCTTTCATTGGGCCTTAACACCACAAAACAAGAGCCTTTCATCCATCCTTCCATCTATCCATCCATCCAACTATCCATTAATCTATCCATCCATCTATCAGTCCTTCCAGCCATTCATTATTCCATCTTTCCTTCCTTACATCCATCCATCCTTCCATTGATCCTTCTATCCATCCTTCTATCCATCTATACTTCAATTCATCATTCCATCCATCCTCCCATCCATCCATTCATCAGTTCTTCCATCTTTCCAGCGTCCATCCAGCCTTCAAACCATCCATTGTTCCTTCCAATCATCCATCCTTCCTTCCTTTCTTCCATCAATCATCCATCCTTCCAATCATCCATCCTTCCTTTCTTTCTTCCATCAATCATCCATCCTTCCTTCCTTTCTTCCATCAATCATCCATCCTTCCAATCATCCATCCTTCCTTCCTTTCTTCCATCAATCATCCATCCTTCCAATCATCCATCCTTCCTTTCTTTGTTCCATCAATCATCCATCCTTCCAATCATCCATCCTTCCTTCCTTTCTTCCATCAATCATCCATCCTTCCAATCATCCATCCTTCCTTCCTTTCTTCCATCAATCATCCATCCTTCCATCCACCTATGCTTACCCATCAGTCCTTTTATCTATCCATCAATCCTTCTATCCTTACATCCATCCTTCTATCCATCCACCGACACTTCCTTCCATCCATCCCTCCATCCTTCCTCCCACTCACGATAAAGTCACATTTTCATTCAGATTGTGTTCATATTAAAACAATCATCTGCATGTTTCTTAACAAGAGGACATCCTTGAACCCGACCCGCTCTGTCTCCGGTCTTCATGTGAATCCTGTGGTAACTTTTTATTTGTTGTTCTAGAATCCTCCGCTCCACGTCTCCGTCTCCGTCTCCGTCCGCGGCCGCCGGCCCGAGGCCCATTACCACCAAACGGGGAAAAGTTGTGTCCACTGATCAGTTCTCCCTCCGGCCAATTATAAGTGTAGGAAACATGGAGGCTAAACCAAAGAGAGAGAGAGAGGGGGGGGGGGGGGGGGCACACCGGAGAGGACTTTAACTTCCAGAGCTGCTGGGGGGTGGAAAGGACATGAGACTCTGCTGCTGCTGATTGGTTCCAAGGCTTCCATGAGACTCACCAGATAGACGAGCGGCATCACACAGCCTGCCCCGATGCATCATGGGTAAAGAAACACAGAGATCGGGGCTCCTGCCGAGGCTTTGATGGAGGTAGAACTGAAGGTCTTGTGTTTCCGCCTCCTAAATGGTTCCCCGGGTGGAGCTCAGTCAGAAGTAGAAAACAACAACAAAAAGCCTAACTTATCCAGACTAGATGAGAGGGGGTAACACGCGGGTACTTGAACGTTACGTCAGCTTCCGATATAGAGAAAAGAAACTTTGGAAAAACTTTAACACACACACAATATTGAATTGTGTATATAGATTTAGCCATCTGTACTACATCTATACTTCTTATCTTGATTGCTCTCGTTAACAAGCCCGTATATAGGAATTATATGAATTATTATATAACATTTTTTACACAATTTTCTTAAATTCACCTGTTAAAGCCATATGACACAAGTGTGTGTTTTACATGAAAAGTGGCAGAAGGATCTCAGCTCTCGGTATAATGAGGCTTAGTGTAAAGAGATAATAAGGCCCTACAACTGAAAATGTAAGATTTTTAATTTGTTATTCTTCATATCTCTTGGAAAGGACTTTAAAAACACAACGTAATGAATTCTGAGTTGTGTATTTATTTAGCCGTGTGTAATATATGTATATATATATATATATATATATATATATATATATATATATATATATATATATAAAAATACATTGTCTTTCCCGGGATGGAGGATGCAAATAATTACTGTAAATATATACATATTGCAGTGCCACGTACCATAATTCTGGTACAATAATTCTGGTAAAATAATTCTGGCTACAAATATTCTTGTTAAATAATGTTGGTAAAATAATTTAGGGGAAATAATTCTGGGACAATAATTTCCCAAAAAATATTCAGGAATTATAATAATAGAATAATAATGCTGGTAAAACAATTCAGGAAAAAAATATTCTGGTAAAAATAATTCTGGTAAAATAATTTCCCAAAAATAATTCAGGGAAATAATTTTCTAAAAATAATTCTGAAAAATGATTCTGGTAAAATAATAAAACAAAGTTTATTAAGTTAATAATGAATAAAACCATTAACATATACATTTATGCTAAGGGTGTACATTACTTAAAATGGATAACAACCATTATTTGATCTGAAAACATTTTAGGAAACCACGACTGATTTCTTTTGTCTATCTATCTTGTGGCCTGAAACCTTAAAATAGAGCCCGGCTAATGACGGCCACACGAGATTTTAATCACTAAACATGTGGAGATCAGAAAGCATTTTACCACCTGTGGCCTAGCGCTGCTTATTCTGACTGTCTTTGAATGCAGCGCAAGTTTATTTATGTGTTTTTGTTCAGTTTTCTTTCACTCCAGACCTCCAATCTGTGTATGCAGTTTTTTAAATTATCAATATCTCCATGAAGTTATATGAATTCACTCGTTAGTCATTTAATGCATTTATATATTAAAATGTTAGTAGTAAAGGATTAAAAATATCTTCACACGCACAATGGATTCACAGGGAATGTATGTCTGTTATAATCTGACATTAATGTTTTATTTCCTACCGCTATACTTTATTATAGATACTCAATTCTTAATTCATGTTAACCGGTTGATCTGCTGCTCTGACAAAGTAGCTCAAGTGGTGTGTGTAGTAGGATTAAAACACACTTTACACACTATTCACAGGTGTCACATAATCAATTCAAGAATTAAAATCAATTAAAGACTTAAGAACTACAACTTCAAGTCCGTTCCGACTCCCGATACTTGTCACGTACCGACGCGTCTGATACCCGTTGACACCTAAATGCAGCTCTATCATTATTAGATAGTCCAACTATCAATTAATGTTGATTTATTGATGAAAACTGCGAGATATATTCTTATTATCGCCGTCTTTCTATCCAGTTAAAATGCAGTAACAATATCAACAAGTCAAACAACGTCACTCGTTTTAAAAATGTTGATAAATGCATTTATTTGACCTTCTTCTAGCTGGGGTCACTGAGCATCAGGTGCTTATGAACAACCAGCAGCTGCTCGTCTTCTTTTCTATCTCTCCATCGGGGCATCCGCTCCATCTCTTCCTCATTTGCTTCTTTTTCAGTAAACATTCCTACCTGTTTTTTTCTTCTTCCAGCTATTCTCTCAACTCTTTTATCATAATTCATTCATTCTGATCCATCATTTCTTCCCCGGCAGGTTCCAAGGAGCTCAGCTGGGGAGGAGCGGCATACATTTTCTCCTTCGAGCCATCGCAAGTCTGTTGTGTGTGTGTGTGTGTGTGTGTGTGTGTGTGAGTGTGTGTGTGTGTGTGTGTGGGAGTGTGTCTTTGTTATTATTAAATCCTGCAAGAGGTGATGGTAATTTGACTATTATTAACATCTGCTCATAAACAGAGGCCAGGTCACACACATGGTTATCTCTCATGGTGGTGTGTGTGTGTGTGAGTGTGTGTGTGTGTGTGTGTGTGGCCTAATATTTAGATTAGGAATTATGAAGAAGTCTGTGAGGGGAAATGTAATCAAACCACGAGATATGAATACAAATGATTTTAAAAAAGTATTCTCACAATGTACATAAGGAAAATGATTCCCTCTCATTGCACCACTGTCTATTATATTGATATTTTTCAAGTTTTAAGAGGTTGTAACCCAATGAATGGGATATTTAAGATGACTTTCATAACTGATAAATGTCCACAATCATAGTACTATAAGCCAATTTCATCATACACAAACTTAAATGAATAAATACATTGTCTTTACCTATCAAAACTTTAATTTCCAATTTATGATATTCCAGGGTGGATGATTGAAATGATTACTGTAAACATATTGCAGTTAAATAATAATAATATAATTCAGGTAAAAATAATTCGGGAAAAATCATTTTTGAAAAATAATTCTGGTAAAATAATTCTGGTAAAATAATTTTGAAAAATATTTATGGTAAAATAATTTTGGAAAAATATTTATGGTAAAATAATTTAAAAAAATAATTCTGGCAAGAAATTGTTGGAAAAAGAATTCAGGTACAAATATTTTAGGAAAATAGTTCTGGTAAAATTATTCTGGTAAAATTATATTGGTAAAGCAATATTTTGGAACAAATAATTCTGGTAAAATATTTTTTGAAAAATGATTCAGGGAAAATAATAAAATAATAAAAAACGTGCAATTTCTGAAGAGTTAATATTTAATTAAAACATTAATTAACATCTACATTTCTGCTGCGGGTTTACATTATTTAAAATGGATAATAACAATTATTTTGCCTGAAAACATTTCAAGAAACCACAACAATTTTTTTCTCTCTCTCTCTTGTGGCCTGAAACCTTGAAATAGAGCGCGGCTAATGATGGCCACGTAGGTGGGCCAGCAGGCGTCCCGCAGAGCAGGTTACAGCAGTCACTTAGTGCACAGGGCAATGTGTGTGTGTGTGTGTGTGTGTGTGTGTGTGTTTGTGTTTGTGTACACCTATCCTGTCATCCCTTTTCCAAAAACACCCCCACCAGCCCCCCCGACGGGCGGCGGGTTAAACACACAGCGGAACACTCTGTGAAGCACACGGACACGGGCGACTTCTCCAAAGAGCACACTGTTTACTCTCCTCCGATCCCTTCATCTTGGTCTGTGTGTGTGTGTGTGTGTGTGTCCATATGCATGCGTGTGTGTGTGTGAGCTGGACTAACTAACAGTAGCTAACAGCCCTCCCTCCCCCCCGCTGTTTGCAGCGTGTTGTTTATCAGCCCGACAGAGTCCCACGAAGTTTGAAGGCCGACTGAGGAGAAGTTTCTGTCCCTCCCTCCGTTTTCATCCCTCTCTTCTGTGTCACAGCACGGATAGAATAATAATAACAAACATTTATTTTATAAAGCGCTTTTCTAGACACTCAATCTGCACATGTTGACCGGTGTGATTCCTCAGCGTTCTAGAAGAAGGAAGGGAAAGTGACCTCTTTGAAGATTCACACGTGGGACGCTCCGCGTATTCACTGGAATTGAAAAAAAGTTTTTTTAATAGAGTGAAAATAGTTCTGTGGCGAGTTTCACAAATAAAAAAGAATAAAGTGTCTTTTCGATTTGAGAAACATTTTTTGTAAAAAAAATTTTTTACCCCAAAAAGTGTTTGATTTGTTTTTAAAGATATAAAGGTGTCCTCCGCGGCGACCTTCACTTTTATTTCTTTGCTTCTTTTTTTATGTTTTTTTGCACGAATTCTTCAAAAAGATTATAATTTTTTGAGTACATTGTATTTTTTCAAATGCTTTCTCTCTCTCTCTCTCTCCATCGTTCCCCTTCTCCACTGATCTCGTCCTCCTCCTCCTCTTCCTCCTCTCCATCACATCTTCCTCCACCTCTGACTCACCTGCCTGCTCCGCCATAATTCCTGTCACCATTGCCACGGTAACTGCATGGATCAGGGGGACAGCAGCTGTCACATGTAATTGAAAATAGAGTTACACCCTGTGTGTGTGTGTGTGTGTGTGTGTGTGTGTGTGTGTGTGTGTGTGTGTGTGTGAAAAGCACCGCCGAGCACAAATCTTTCCTCATTTTAACGCCACTTTGCTCCTCCTCCGTTTTCCTTCCCCACTCGTCGGTTCCTTTCTTCCCCCATCCCTCCTTCCCTCCATCAGTCACAGATACAGTATCTCCTCTCCTCCCTCACCTCCTACACGCAGAACCACCAAGGTGCCATCTGGAACCGAAAATGGTTCTTCAATGACGCCATAGAAGAACCATTTCTGGTTGTACGAAGAACCTTTCAAACCTGGGTTCTTTAAAGAACCATTTATTTCAATAGTTCTTCAAAGAACCTATACAGGTGTCTCAAATAACCTTCAAAACATGGTTCTCTAAGGCACCATTTCTGGTTCTACAAGGAACCTTTCAAACCAGGGTTCTTTAAAGAACCAATTCATTTAAGAGTTTTTCAAAGAACCTCTAAAGGTGTCTCAAAGAACCTTAAACACATGGTTCTTTAAGGCACCGTGTATGGTTCTACAGGGAACCTTTCATCCCAGGGTTCTTTAAAGAACCATTTCCTTAAAGAGTTCTTCAAAGAACCTCTAAAGGTGTCTCAAAGAACCTTAAAAACATGGTTCTTTAAGGCACCATTTATGGTTCTACACGGAACCTTTGATCCTAGGGTTCTTTAAAGAACTGTTTCCTAAAAGAGTTCTTCAAAGAACCTATGAAGGTGTCTCGAAGAACCTTACCATTTTTTTCTTTAAGGCACCATTTCCAAAAAGGTTCTTCGGTAGGTGATGGTTCCTCGTAGAACCACAAAGTATTTTAAAGAACCATTTAAGAACCGTTACTTGTATACCTTGTTCTCTGGGTTTATCTCTCCTGCTCTCTTCCATTCCTCCATCCTTCTTCCACCTCTCCTAAAGCCTCTCTTCACCTCTGTTTTCCTCTTCTATCTCCCTCGTCTCTCCCGATCATCCTTTTTTATTTTCCCCCTCCTCCCCCCTCCCCCCCTCCCTCCCTCCCTCCCTCCCTCCCTCCCTCCCTCCCTCCCTCCCTCCCTCCCTCCCTCGTTCCATCCCTTCTCTCTGAGTTGCTGTGATATGATAACTCCCCTGTCATGGACACCCAGTCTCTGTGTCACCTGGCTTGACAGATAGCACCTTTAGCCTTGGGCTGGGGAGTGGGGGGGGGGAGGAGGAGGAGAGGGAGGAGGAGGAGGGGGAGGAGGGGGGGAGGGGGGGTCTTCTGACAGACGGCCACAGCTCGCCAGCGATTGCCCTGCAAAGGCAAAACACAGTCATAGCCTTTAAATGTCAGGTGCATTAAAATAGTATCATATATATATATATATAATGTAACTTCTGTGCAGAATGACAGAGATGCATTGTTAAAGGAGAAGAAGAGGTTCTATCCATCAGGTGAAGCGGCGCTCAGGTAACACCTGTCCTCCTCGCTGCAGCAGCTTAAGGTCATGTGTAAGTGGGGGTCCACAGGTGACAAGGAGATGTGGCCACAATGATATTTATATTTTATATATATATATATAAAAAATATATATATTTATATAATATTATTTATTATATATATCATATTTATATTATCTTATTTATTATATAATAAATAAGATAATATAAATATTATATATATATATAATAAATAATATTATATAAATAATATATTTTTATATATATATATATATATATATATAATAAATAAGATAATATACATATTATATATATAATAAATAATATTATATAAATAATATATTTATATATATATATATATATATATATATATATATATATATATAACAACATGATCGTGAAGTTACCACACATATTTAAAAATATTATAACAATATTATAAATTCATATTTTACTAATATATTATATTAATATGTTATCTTAATATATAAAAATTAAATGTGATTTATGTATTATATTTCTATAATCTTTTTATATGTAATTATTAATAATAATTAGTATATAATATTTATAAATAATACATTATAATATATATATATATATATATATATATATATATCATATAATAATAATATATGTATACATTATATTTATATATTATATTTATATTATATTTTTATACAAGAGGCGATTTCAACATGATCAAAAAGTTATGGACTGTTAATATATAGTAATCCAGCTAAAATGTTACTTCTGAAATAAACTACTTGAATAATTAAGAAAAGCTTAGAGAAAACATTTTGTGGGTTTTCTCTGAGCAATTGAAGATTATCCCCAAAAAACATCGCTCAATAGTTTGGAGACGAGCGGTCGGGGAATCTGATTCCATAACTCACTTCACAAATGATCCTCCTGCCACGCCGGTCCGGCCGCCATCCGGCCGAAGACCTTTTTTATAAACCTCAACACTTCTGTAGTTATTGCGCTTTTATAGGGTAGTATGGCAAATCCCTGCTGTCTCCGACACACACACACACACACACACACACACACACACACACACACACACACTCAAAAGTGGCGTAAAGCGGCGTGCTGTACATCACCTTTACTGTGACTGCCATTCCACTCCCGCCCTAAAGCTGCGCTCACCGAGCCAATCGGGATGATTTAATTGGTGGATTGAGCGTCCTGATGAAGGTGAAGGGCTGGGCGCCTTTTAAAGAGACGCGGCGGAAAAAAAAGAGAGTGAAGAAAAGGGGTGGCGGGCCAGAGCTTTCACCACATTACTTCTTCCTTTGCTTTGATAGAGGAGATGGAGTCAGTGGACGGAAAGGGAAGACGAGGGTTACGCGGCCTTCACTCCAAAAGCGCTGAGAATATTCACAACGCTTTGGTCACCGGAGCGTTTTTGTGGCTTTTTGCGTCATTTTCGCCTCAGAGGGGGCGGGGCTTATAGGGGGCGGGGCTTATCTCTGTGTCTTTACTCCGTGGAAACAGTTATCATCTCCTTCATCCACCATGAAGAACTCACCACAAGTTCTGCTTCATACTCGTCGAGGACAACTTACGCCTCGTGTTTGGGTTTATATAATATTCATATATTTATATATATTTACCTTCGCATTGAAAATGTTTTCGCCAGCGTTTGTGAATATGTCCGTCCGTCCGTCAGTTATTCGTCTAAATCAGACAAAACTGAGCCGATTCTTATGAAACTTGGTGGGATGATTGGTCATGACCCAAGGAACAATCGATTACTTTTTGGGAGTGATTGGGTCAAAGGTCAAGGTCAAGGTCACGAAAAGGTGAAAAACGTAAATGTGCGATATCTCGGTTAATTGGCATCCGATTTGCGTGAAACTAGTGCCAAATTGTTCATAATTCAATCTTGTGATATGCGAAGGTATGCGCTCTACCGAGTGCCCATTCTAGTTATAGATGACATCACCCGTAGGCTCTCAGCTCGGTGACCTTCACCTCTAGTCTGAACGTCTCTTCAGCTCCTCTAGAGCAGCAGTTAGATTCACCAACGGAGGAGCAGCTCAACTCTGATTGGCTCTCGCAACTCGGCGTCGGTCGAAATTTCCCCCAAAGTTGAAATATTGCAAATTGAGTCGAATGAGGCGAATACTTCACGACGCACGATTCACAACATTAGCATTATTAGCACCATTAACGCCATTAGCGGCGCCCGGCGAAAATTCGGGAGACCCCGAGGAGAGAGGAGAGACCCCGAGGAAAGAGGAGAGACCCCGAGGAGAGAGGAGAGACCCCGAGGAAAGAGGAGAGACCCCGAGGAGAGAGGAGAGACCCCGAGGAGAGAGGAGAGACCCCGAGGAGTGAGGAGAGACCCTGAGGAGAGAGGAGAGACCTCCTCTTCCTCCTTCCTCCTACCTTAACCCTCTCCTTCTTCATCTCTCCTTCCTCCTCTTTCTCCCTCCTCCTCCTCCTTTCTTCTCCTCCTCTTCTTCATCTCTCATTCCTCCTTCTCTTCCTCCTCCTCCTCCTCCACCTCCACCTCCTCCTTCTCCTTCCTTTTACTTCCTCTTCCTCCTTCCTCCTACCGTATCCTCCTCCTCTCCTTCATCTCTCATTCCTCCTTCTCTTCCTCCTCCTCCTCCTCCTCCACCTCCACCTCCTCCTTCTCCTTCCTTTTACTTCCTCTTCCTCCTTCCTTATCCTCCCCCTCCTCTCCTTCATCTCTCATTCCTCCTTCTCTTCCTCCTCCTCCTCCTCCACCTCCACCTCCTCCTTCTCCTTCCTTTTACTTCCTCTTCCTCCTTCCTTATCCTCCCCCTAATCTCCTTCATCTCTCATTCCTCCTCCTCTTCCTCCTCCTCCTCTTCCTCTAGTTGGCCTGTTTTCAAACGGGCTGAAAAACTGGAATTAGACTGAGTGTGTCACACACACACACACTCACACACACACACACACACACACACACACACACACACACACACACACTCACACACTTACGGTCGTAACGACCTCTGGAGGCGGTGGACGTCTCTGTGGCTGCGCGGGGCGTGGGCGGTCCCCGTCAGCCGATTGGCTGAGAGGATCCAGGTTGATTTCCTGGAGGCGGAGTCACAAAACAACCGAAACAACTGAAACACGATCAATTGGCACCAGAATGTGTGAATAAAGTTTGTGGATACTTGAATTCTAGAGATGAGGAACTGAATATGAATGTCATGTGGTTTAAATTCTGGTATTGCATCATCAATGCAATGACTTTTAAATAGAAATGTATTTTCTCATGGGTTTTTCACATCATGAATATATTTCTAATGATAGTCCACAGAAGTAATAATGGGGTGGGGGGGGGGGGGGGGCTGTTTGTCCTATATTCACCTATTGTATTGTTTTTTTTTACTATTCCTAAACACAACCCATATATTTTTTTCTAATTTCCGACAATAAATTAAATGTTCAAAAATATTTAAAACTGGCGAAGAAAAAAAAAAAAAAATACATATATATATATATATATATATATATATATATATATATATATTTATTTTACTGTCATTACAACGTAATTTGTTTGGAAACAGAAACAATGAGATGCAAAGCGAAAGGATGGAAAAAGCGATAGAAAGCGCTGGAGGAGGGAGGCGTTCAGGAGATGAGAGGATGAGAGGATCGAAGAAAAGATGAACGGAGTGGAAGCCGACGCACGGAGAGACGTTCAGGTGACGAGAGGAGAGGAGAGGAGATGGATGGAGAGAGCGGCGCTCAGAGGTCAGAGGTCGGGCCGCGAAGGTCAGAGGGGAAGAGACGAGGGAGCATAAAACAAAGAGGGGGAGGACGTGACGGAGGGGAGGAATGATGGATGCATAGACGGTGGTGACATGGAAAGGTGGGGGCTTTTGTGTGTGTGTGCGTGTGTGTATACAGTATATAGTATGTGCATGATGTGGAAAGAGGAGGAGGGAGGGGCTTAGTGTGTGTAGAGGGAGAACATGTGAGGTGCTCAGTGGATCCCTTTGGGTGAGACCATGTTAAGGGGGGGGGGGGGAGCAAAGTTGCTTGGAGTATACTTGGAGCCCCCCCCCCCCTCAGCCTGCAGCTAATGATTATTTATATTGTCAATTAATCCGTCGATTTAGTTTTGATTGATAAAGTGATTGTTTGGTCTATAAAACATCAATTCATGTAAAAAAATAAGAACAAAATTAATTGTATTATTGCTTAAAACTGATAATTGTTTGGTATTTGGGCTGAACTATAAGTATCTAAAACGATTAATCAGTTATAAATAATACTTGCCGATGTATTTTTATTGATTGACTCCATGTCTAAGAGTCAAGAGTCACAGGAGTATTTTTTTTTAAGCAATACTTTTAAACTTTTGAACAAATAAATGCTATTTAGTAGATTAAAGAACAATGAGAGCTGTGAGGGAAGCAGGGGAGGAAGGAGAGAACAATGGAGAGGGAACGGGTTATTGATAGTGTAGTTACGGATTTATGGGGTCAGTGGGAAAGAGTGAGAGAAAAGAGGAGACAGAAAACACGAGGATGAAGAGACGGAGAGAGAGAGAGAGAGAGAGAGAGAGAGAACTCTGCCTCTCGCCCCGCTCACCCTGAGCAGACGGCTGATAGAGATGAATGTCTGGAGTGGGTGGGCGGAGAGAGGGAGAGAGAGAGAGAGAGAGAGAGAGAGAGAGAGTCAGACTGGCAGTGCGTGAGTTGTATGTGATGGATGGGAGGGAGCGACTCGGGGCGAGCGACGACAAGATGAGGGCGAGTGAAAGGGAGAGAGAGGGCAGGTAGGGGCGAGTGGGCGAGAGGTAAGGAGGTCGGGCGTCATGAGCGGCGGGTCGACGGCGGATTGATGAAGAGTCCGAAGAGGAAGGACGACAAGATGGAGTGTGAGCGGTTGAGTGGGGTGGGAGGGGGGAGGGGGGAGGGGGGGGGGGCGTAGATTGATGGCAAACGTGCAGAGAGGTAGAGAAGAGTGAGGCGAAGGATGGAAATATTCAGGGAGAAAAACAACAACATTTATTTTGCCCCAACCGGCCCAAACCGAACCAAACCAGCCCCAAACAACCCTAACGAGCCTCAACCGGCCCCAACCGGCCCCATCCAGCCTCAACCGGCCCCACCCGGCCCCAACCAACCCTAACCAGCCCCAACCGGCCCCAGCCGTTCCCAACTGGCCTTAACCGGCCCCAACCGGACCTAACCGGCCCCATCCAGCCTCAACCGGCCCCAACCGGCCCCAGCCGTTCCCAACCGGCCGCATCCGGCCTTAACCGGTTCCAACCGGCCTTAACCGGCCCCAACCGGTTCCAACCGGCCTTAACCGGCCCCAACCGGTTCCAACCGGCCTTAACCGGCTCCATCCGGACCCATCTGGACCCAACAGGTTCAAACCGGCACAAACCGGTTCAGCGGGGTTGTAGGGGTTGGGGGGGGGGGGACAGGAAGTGGAGTATGGCTGCTTTATTTGTTCCTTCTTCCATGCAGAGCCAATAATTTGCCGCTGTGAGTGCATGCTGGGATATGCAGTTACACCACACCCACTGCACAGCGCTCCACGAGTCATCTCATAATGTGGTTGTGAGGTGAACATGTACATTTGAGCGACACACACACACACACACACACACACACACACACACACACACACACAACCATGGAGATAAGCAGTAATGAGCTCCGCGTACACACACCTCTCTCTCAGCTGTAAATCTCTCCGTTGCCACATTCTGTCCATCCTCTCATCGTCTGGCCTCTCACCTATATTACTCTTCACATTTACTTTCCTCTTCCTCTTCCTCTTCCTCTTCTTCCTGCCCCTTCCTCCACCGTCTTTTTGCTCCTGCTCCTAAACCTCTCGCTCTTCAGCTCTTCATCTTCATTTCGGGTTTTTTTACGACCGATTTCTTGTCCCGGGAATATTTATGTTAATCACCTGCGAACTCAAAATTAGGAAGATATCTACGTATCTGGAGCCGAGCAGCAAATTATACGTCAACTTGTAGGAGCCAGTAGATTACCTCGTTGAGGTCATTGAGGTGCGTTAAGGTCAACTTTGACGGACCGACTGAAACCGTTCTTGACGGTATTGACCTTTAAAGGGGCGGCGAGCCTGGGGGTCAGGCTTGAGGGCTGGTAGCTTGTCGGCCCCAACCGACCCCAACTGGCCTCAACCGGCCCCAACTGGCTCTATCCAGCCCCAACTGGCCCCAACCGGCCCCAACCGGCCCTATCCAGCCCCAACTGGCCCTATCCAGCCCCAACTGGCCCCAACCGGCCCCAACCGGCCCTATCCGGCCCCAACTGGCCCTATCCAGCCCCAACTGGCCCCAACCGGCCCCAACCGGCCCTATCCGGCCCCAACCGGCCCTATCCGGCCCCAACCGGCCCCAACCGGCCCTATCCGGCCCAAACAGTCCCTATCCGGCCCCAACCGGCACCAACTGTCTCCTACCGACCCCAACCGGCCTCAACCGGCCCCATCTTGCCTCAACCGACCCCAACCGGACTCAACTGGCCCCATCTTGCCTCAACCGGCTCTAACTGGACCCAACCGTTTCTATCCGGCCCCATCTGGTCTCATCCAGCCCTATCCAACCCAACTTGCCCCAACCGGCCCTAACCGGCCCTAACCGGCCCCAACCGGCCCCATCCGGCCCCCTCCGGCCCGATCCGGCCCCATCCGGCCCTAACCGGCCTCAACCGGCCCCAACCGGCTCCATCCGGCCCCCTCCGGCCCCAACCGGCCCCATCCGGCCCCCTCCGGCCCCAACCGGCTCCATCCGGCCCCATCCGGCCCCCTCCGGCCCCAACCGGCCCCATCCGGCCCCCTCCGGCCCCAACCGGCTCCATCCGGCCCCATCCGGCCCCCTCCGGCCCCAACCGGCCCCATCCGGCCCCCTCCGGCCCCAACCGGCTCCATCCGGCCCCATCCGGCCCCCTCCGGCCCCAACCGGCCCCCTCCGGCCCCCTACCCATCCGTTTTGTATGGCCCCGTGTGACGTCTGCTTTATGTCCTGACCTTTTTCTCGGCCCGCCAAGGCGACCCGGAAGTTTCTCCTTTTTCACCTTTTGCGCTCCGTACATGAAGGTGTATCCCCTGAACACGTTTCTTGTCCAACGATGGTCGTCGTGACGCCATCAGAGTCGTGACGGGTTTACATCGTCCGTCACCGCGAGGCCGAGCGTCACGTACCGCCACGAGGCTTCATCCTGACGCCATCGACATGCAGATCACACTTCCTTTTAATTAAATCTATCAATCCACACTGACTCGCCGACACACACATTTTGAAAAGACACCCCCCCCACACACACACACACGCACACACACACACACACACACACTTTTCCAGCCCCTTAAGTTTTTTTTTCTCCACTTCAAGTCTTATTTATTTTCCTTTTGTAGAGAAGCATAATCTCCAGAAGCGGCTGTTTAAATCACACACACACACACACACACACACACACACACACACACACACACACACACACACACACACACACACATACACACACACACACACACACACCCTGCTCTGCTCTGCCTCTGCATTGGGGGTCCAGCTCTCTCTCACTGTTGGCGAGCAACAAGCTGATTCCTCTCTCTCGTTACGGCGAGCGGTGGATCTCAGATCCAAAGAAAACGATTTGTTGATTTGTTGATTTGTTGATTTGTTGATTTGTTCCTTCTGGAGCGACGAGGGAAAACATGTCGCTCCAGGGAACGCCGGGCGGACGTCACACCGCCCTTTTCTACGCCTATTTCTACTCTATTTCCTCTCTATTTCCACTCTATTTACACTCTAGTTCCTCTCTATTTCCTCTTTATTTCTACTCTATTTCCTCTCTATTTCTACTCTATTTCCTCTCTATTTCCTCTCTATTTACACTCTAGTTCCTCTCTATTTCCTCTTTATTTCTACTCTATTTCCTCTCTATTTCTACTCTATTTCCTCTCTATTTCCACTCTAGTTCCTCTCTATTTCCTCTCTTCCACTCTATTTCCTCCCTATTTCCTATCTGTTTCCTCTATATTTCTACTCTATATCCCCTCTATTTGTTCTCGATTTCTTCTCTATATGTCCTCTATATTTCCTCTCTTCCACTCTTTTACCTCTTATTTCCTCTCTATTTCCTCTCTGTTACCTCTCTATTTCCTCTCTATTTTCACTCTTTGTCTCATCTACAGTGCATCCAGAAAGTATTCACAGCGTTTCATTTCTTCCACATTTTGTTATGTTACAGTCTTATTCCAAAATGGATTAAATTCATTTTTTTCCTCAACATTCTACACACAACAACCCATAATGACAAAGTGAAAACAGTTTTTTGCTAAATTTTGCACATTTATTAAAAATAAAGAACGAAAACATAACATGAGATTCTGGCTCTTTACACGCGAGGTATAATAATCATTCCATCCAGACGCCTCTGACTGGTATGTCAACGGCTCAGGTAGCTCGGTGTCGGGGATCTGACCCAGGATCAGCATCTGACGAGTCGGGCTGAGTGCGGAGGACTCAGTCGTTACACTGTAATAACAGAAGCTCTCCTCAGAGCCGACAGCCCACGTGTTAATTAATGGACGATGAAGGTAATCTCTGGAGTAATGTCCCACAGTTCAATACGTATCACCATCTTCATGTCGGAGGATTACCATAACACTGCAGACAGTTCATTAATTTAACTACTTTTTTAATTGAGAATATTCCAGCGCTTTAAATATTACAGGTACGATAATATTCAACGAACCACTATTTAAGATTTCTTAAACACATTTTATGTTTCTTTAATTTTCAGTTAGAAGAAAAGCCGATGGAGAGATCGCACCAGCTAGCGCTCGATAGCTTCTAGGATTATAGTTCTAGAAGCTATCGGAAAAGAGGAGGGGGGAGGGGGGGGAGGGGGGGGGAGAGAAATGGTGCTGTCTCCAGGTTTGGGTTAGAAACACTTATAACTCAGGACCATAGATTATGACAGTCCAATCTTCTGGGCTGCTGGCTGAAAAATAACCACAAGCACCCAGCTGCCACACACACACACACACACACACACACACACACACACACACACACACACACACACACACACACACACACACACAGGCAGAGGGGAGATGAGTATGAGATGGAAAAGTAGAGAGAAAGGACGAAAGAGAGAGGAAGTGTGTGAGGCGATGGAAATGAAGGATATGGATGTATTAGGAAGAGTTGAAGGGGAAATAAAGTAGAGGCCCGGAGGCACGTAGGCAGGCAGAGAGTGTGTGTGTGTGTGTGTGTGTGTGTGTGTGTGTGTGTGATTTCATGTTACCATGGTTAGATTGAGATTAGCGCGTTCATTAGCAAAGCAGAGCGAGACAACAGGGCAGATAAAAACAATAGGTTAAAAACACAGAAAGAGTGGAAATAGAGAGGAAATATGAAGGGAATAGAGAGGAAATATAGAGGAAAGAGAGAAGAAAGAGAGAGGAAATATGAAGGGAATAGAGAGGAAATATAGAGGAAAGAGAGAGGAAAGAGAGAGGAAAGTGAGAGGAAAGAGAGAGGAAATATGAAGGGAATAGAGAGGAAATATAGAGGAAAGAGAGTGGAAATAGAGAGGAAATAGAGAGGGAAGAGAGAGGAAAGAGAGATGAAATATGAAGGGAATAGAGAGGAAATATAGAGGAAAGAGAGTGGAAATAGAGATGAAATATAAAGGAAATATAGAGAGGAAATATAAAGGAAATATAGAGGAAAAAGATTGGAAATAGAGAGGAAATAGAGAGGAGTGGAAATAGAGAGGAAATAGAGAGGAAATAGAGAGGAAAGAGAGTGGCTGAAAAGTGGAAACAGATTGGAAATATAGAGAGAAAATAGAGTTGAAGAGAGGAAATATAGAGGCAATAGAATAGAAATAGAGTAGAAATAGACTGGAAATAGATAGGAAGAAATGAAATAAAGTGGAAGAGAAGAAATAGAGTGAACATAGAGTGGAAATAGAGAGGACATAGAGAGGAAATATAGTGGAAATAGACAATAAATAGAGAGGAAATAGAGAGGAAGGGCGAGTAACAATGAGGGTAACACTAACTCTCCCTCCTCCTCCTCTCTCCTCCTCCCTGTTGTTGCTCTTCATCCTCTCTTCATCCTCTCTTCAGCAGAGTTTTCCGACTCGTTCGTCGTAATCAGTTCATTAGAAACATGAAGCGCGTTGCTCTAAACGGCTCTCGAGCCGCAACAAGGGAGAGCAGATTGCTTCCCTCGTGCCTCCCTTTGCTCGCTAAATAATTAGGGGGGGGGGGGGGGGTGAGGGGATAAGCAAAGTGACAGACTGAGAGTGGAAAGGGGGATGGGCGGATGTTATGGAGGATGGGGGAAACACGAGGAAACAATCTCTTCCATCTTCAGGGATGCGGTGAAGGACATGGAGATGGCGTAGAGCAGCTGGTGTGTGTGTGTGTAGGTGTGTGTGTGTGTGTGTGTGTGTGTAGGAGTGTGTGCAGGCCAGGTGTATCCATTAGGGCTCCTCTCTCCTCCTCTAGACTCTAAGTCAAGGTCGTTCTCACCTTGAGAAGAGAGAAAGTTAAAAAAAGAGAAGAACCAGTTTATTGCTCATTTCAGTATTTGACAGAAAATAAACCGTTATCGTTATTTTCTAAAATATGTTTGACCATTATTAAGACCGGTGTGAAAGTATACTATACGTACCAAAATACCATGATCAAAGTTTTCATTTGTTTTTAATAAAGTTTTTATAATACTCATTTATACAGTATTGTATAGGACTAAAGACTTGTTTTTCTCACATTTATTGTAAAATAAATATAAATTAATAAAATAATAAATAAAATAAATTGATACAAATATTTGACTTAAAAATAAAGGAAATTATCCTTGAAAAAAAACCTTGTTTCTTGTATAATAAACACTGGAAATAATATAAAAAGTTAAGATTTAAAATGATTAATTCCCATTATTTTCCAACATATTTGCCCAAATAATCCCCAATAAGCTAAACAAATATACAGTTTCTTATTTCCCGAGAGATTTATTATGATAGTCGGAGAAGGGAAGCTATCTCCCTCCTTTTATTCTCTCCCTCCGCTCTTGAGAGGTGAATTTAAAGCTCTATTACCTCTCTTTGTCATTTTATAAATACACGCTCCAGCTCTTTCTTTGCCACGAGATATTGGCAAGAGAAAAAAAAAGAAATTCCTAAAGGATTACATTTTTTGGAGTTTATTCCGGCTACTCGTCTCGAGGGAGACGGAGGGAACAAAACTGTTTCCACCCCAAATAAAGGAAATGGAAAATGAGTTGGAATCAGACCGCAAAAACACACTCAGTCTCATTCCGCTGCCTCCCGTCCTCTTATTGTCTCCTCCCTCTCTCTCTCTCTCTCTCTCTCTCTCTCTCTCTCAGTCTATCAAACCGTAACCGATAGCGATGACAACGTGAGGAACGTCATAACTCGACTTGCACATTTAAAGCCCCGCGCCCCCGATTAATCTCTGTCAGCGTGACACGGTTCTGGAGGGCCCCAAAATCCTCCAAGACACACAACGCAACCCGAAAAAAAAGACACAACTTTTAAGTCTGTGATTGTGAAGCTGAAGGAAATTGATGTATATATTTTTTCCCTCCAAGACCTTTTGTAGGCTCTTTATGTTATGAGTTACAGATGATATCACATCATCTGGAGCACTAATCCCTCCACCTTCATAACAAAAGTGCTTTGTGCTTGAAGGAAATCAGGCCGGCTGCGACTTAGCGCGACAATTCAGCAGAAAGAAAGCAAAGAATGGAAGGATGGAGGAAGGAAAGACGATTTATGAAAGTGGTGTTCGGCCTGGCCAATAAAAGGCCACCATTTTTTTTTTTTATATATTATAAAAATATTAATCATATTTATAAATTATATACATTTTCAATATTTTTGTTTTTCTAGGGATGGAATGTGTTCAGTAATATTTGTAAAATATTATATATTCACAAAAGATATGCTTTCCCTGCACTTCCTCTCTCCGCCTGTGTGTTCGTCTCAGATGGGGTCAAATCCATTCGGCCCAAAAGAGGCGGGTCTAAGAAGAAGTTTAGCCAATTACTGATCAAAGATATGAATGAGTGACGCGTAGTTTAGCCAATCAGCGTCCTAGAATAGATTCAGCTCGTGGCCCTGATGAACGTTCTCGTCAGGCACGGAAAAGAAAAAAAGATATGACAACGGCGAGCGGGAAAACTTCTCTTCCAAGAAGACCCGTTCAAATCTTTATTTATTATTATTTGTATTTATTTTTGTTATTTGTTTAGATAGTGTAACATAAAATACATATAAAGTTGTCAGATATAAATATACAAATATTCATTAATATATTTATATATATATATATATATATATATATATATATATTTATGTTTATGCTTGTTATTGTGTATGTGTCATTGTCCTATGTTTGTTATAGTTCTATAACTATTATTGTTTTTTGTTTGTTATAGTTTTATGTTTATTATTGTTTTGTGTTTGTCATTGTTCTATGTTTATAATTGTATTGTGTTTGTTATTGATTCATGTTTTGTCTTGTTTTATGTTTTTTTTAATTTTCTATCTTTGTTATAGTTGTATGTTTGTTATTGTTTTGTGTTTGTTATAGTGTTATGTGTGTTATTGTTCTACGTTCTTTATTGTTTTATGGGTGTTATTGTTTTGTGTTTTTTATTGATTCATGTTTTTTATTGTTTTATGTTTTTTTAATTTTCTATGTTTGTTATAGTCGTATGTTTGTTATTGTTTTGTGTTTGTTATAGTGTTATGTGTGTTATTGTTCTATGTTCTTTATTGTTTTATGGGTGTTATTGTTTTGTGTTTTTTATTGATTCATGTTTTTTATTGTTTTATGTTTTTTTAATTTTCTATCTTTGTTATAGTTGTATGTTTGTTATTGTTTTGTGTTTGTTATAGTGTTATGTGTGTTATTGTTCTACGTTCTTTATTGTTTTATGGGTGTTATTGTTTTATATTTTTTATTGTTGTATGTTTATTATGGTCTGTCAAGGGTCAACATATGCTGTGTAGCTGTGTAGCTACAATCTGGTACAGTGCATCAAATGTTGACATGTATGTTTTAACTGTACATGCTCCCTTTTAAATACAGATAGTAAAATAATATATATATATATATATATAATCTTTGTGCGTCAAATGCGGTTCCTCTTCATTGCTGACGTGTTGTTTGGCTGGAGGAACATGTTAGTGCTCTCCAAGCAGGGGAACGCGATCCTTCCTCTCACATTACCGACGTCTGTGTCTAGACTCCCACAATGCATTTCTTTTTCCAATATCTCCTGTCTGGCAAACAAAAAGAAGAGAAAAAACCCACATGTCCATTGTCTCTCCCTTATTATTTCAGTCTGTCAGTAAAAAAAACACAAAAAACTTAAGTTAAAAAAGAAATGTTCCAGAAACTGAAACTGGCAGAAAATAAAGTGGAACAAAAACTCTCTAGTTTTAGAAAAAAGGTCCCGAGTAAAAGAAGCACTTGTCATTCTGTGTGTGTGTGTGTGTATGTGTGTGTGTGTGTGTGTGTGTGAGAGTCACAGAAATGCTGACCTCTGTGCTTATTACTGAGCTTTGTCTCCTACAGTCACAGGAAGGAGTTTCCTCACATTTTGCTCCAATGTTCACCTTAAAAAACGCTGACAGACAAAAAAAGAGACAAAACTTTTTGATACAAAAAGAAAATATCATGGAAAAAAAAGAAGAATGAACGGCAGCGCGACAATGTGCATCTTTTGCAAAAGCAACTCATTCAACTGAACTTTCTGCAATGAACACAACTCAAATGGAGTTTGCATTTTGCCCGAGATTCTACTGGATGTTCAATTTAATCCTCATTTCATATGTGTCTTTAAAGTACTACACAGTAGTACACAGCAGTACACAGCAGTACACAGTAATCCAGAGTAGTACACAGTAGTACACAGAGTCAGACTAACATAGAGTGGATGTAAATAGGTAAACTGTATTAAAGCTCCACTAATTGAAGAGACAGTGCTCTCTCTTAAAGAGACAGTGCCTTCTTTTAAAGAGACAGTGCCCATCTCTTAAAGAGACAGTGCTCCACCCTTAAAAAGACAGCACCCCTCTCCTAAAGAGATAGTGCTCCTCTCTTAAAGAGACAGCACTCCTCTCCTGAAGAGTAAGTGCTCTCTCGTTAAGAGAAAGTGCTCCTCTCGTAAAGAGACAGCACCCATCTCTTAAAGAGACAGTGCTCCTCTCTTAAAGAGACAGCACTCCTCTCCTAAAGAGTAAGTGCTCTCTCTTAAAGAGTAAGTGCTCTCTCTTAAAGAGAAAGTGCTCCTCTCTTAAAGAGACAGCACCCATCTCTTAAAGGGACAGTGCTCCTCCTCTCTTAAAGAGACAGCACTCCTCTCCTAAAGAGTAAGTGCTCTCTCTTAAAGAGAAAGTGCTCCTCTCTTAAAGTGACAAAGCCCCTCTCTTAAAGCTACATCTGCTTTATATGTAAATAAGCAAAACTTTATGAAGTAATAATATTACATGTTGTGTTTACAGCTGGCTAAAAAATATATGAATGCTGTTTTGTAAGTTTGTGTTCAGAAATCCACACATAGGGAGTGAGTTGGGTTTTGTGACCTCCGGGGATCGGCATAACTTGGTGAAACTGTCGAATATTAGATATGTTTCTATATTGACTTTTCCTGAGGTTTTCCAGCTCACGCATCACATTTGCACTCATAACAGTGAGACTCACAAGTGAACTTTTGTGCTGACCTTTGGCATATGCTGCTGACAGCGTCTGGCTCAAGGTCTCCGGGCAGAAAAACCTGATGCTTTTATTGCAGCGGGGTAAAGAGAGAGAGAGCAGTTTTTTTTTGGAATCGAAACTCAGCCGAATTTTAATGAAATGGGGAAAAATATTACGATTGTTATATAGCCAGATACCTCAACAGCTCAGTCTGTCACTTTGTTGTTATCCCATTAATAATGTTGACAGGTGCTATAATCACACAACAGTTTTACACCTAGAGGCAATAATAAAAATATATACAGCTATAACTAATAACGTTGACATGTGTATATCTTTAAATAGAAAGCAAAGTCACTGCCAAAGTTACAGTCTTGACAGTTATACATGCATTTTTTGATGTCTGTCATATATGTATGCATGTGTATATATTTATATATATAAATATATATATATATATATATATTTTTTTTATTTTCTTTGTTATTTGTATTTTCTTATTTATTATATATTAATTTAGGATAGGAATATACAAGCAATGTATGCTTCTACCGATACCTTTACAGTTTTTCTGTTTCATATATATTATATAAAATAATATTGTATTGTATTGCAATGATTGACTGAATAAAATACATAACAACACCATTTAGAAATGCAATATGTTATTAAATCACAGGTACGTTTCTATTGAGTCAGTCTTTTGTGCTGCGTCAGTTGATGGTCTTCATCAGGTGATCGCCTCCTGCAGGTAGAGACGTGTCCCTCATGTGAGGAAGAGGAGCTTCAGTGTTGATCTGTACACAGACGGCACATATTTAAAAAAAGAAGCTTGTAGACATTTGGCAGCTGGTGCTGGCGGCAGGTAGAGGATGAGTTTAGTTTAGGGAACAGGAGGAGGAGGAGGAGGAGGAGGAGGAGGAGGAGGAGGAGGAGGAGGAGGAGGGACATCAGAGTTTGTCCTGCCAGGTGATGTCGTTTGAGATAATCTGCATACGATGATGCAACATGTGATATGAACATGTGATGGGTGACATGTGATATGCTTCGCGGGGTTAGAGGGGGCGGGGCTTATCTCCGTGGAAACAGTTATTATCTCCTTCATCCACCACGAAGAACTCACCTCTAGTTCTGCTTTATACTTGTTCACGATTTTTTTTTCTTTTTTTTTTTCTATTGTATTTTAATAAAAATATAGGGCACTGACAACAACAAAATAGGATATAATAAATAAATGCATTTACAAAGAAATGTACAAAGAAAACAATAGGGGACAACTGACCAAAAAAAGGATTTAATGAATAAATATATTTACAAATAAATAAATAAAGAAAACAATAGGGGACAAGTGACAAGGGGGGGGGGGGGTGTTGTATTAAATTATATTTAAAAAAGAACAAAGAACAAAGACAGTGTGAGGGAAATATGCCTGTTCCTCTGACAGCCATGTTCCCATGACAACTGTTGTTTTGGGTGACGGAGGCGGACACATACTCACATATTTACACATATTTGGATACATATAAACACGCACACACACAAACACACACACACACACACACGTGTGTGTGTGTGTGTGTGTGTGTGTGTGCGATCGGCTCGGCTCTCCAAAAACAAAGTATTTCGGTCCTCCTCCTCCAGCCTTGTGTGATCCCTTCTTCTTCTTCTTCTTCTTCTTCTTCTTCTTCTTCTTCTTCTTCTTCTTCTTCTTCTTCTTCTTCTTCTTCTTCTTCTTCTTCTTCTTCTCCTGTTTGTTCTTCTCTTTCAACTTGGGGGTGGGGGAGGTGTGTTTGTGTGTGTGTGTGTGTGTGTGTTTGTGTGTGTGTGGGGGGGTTGTCATTTCTTAAAATTCCCTGAAGTCAAATGACAACCAACATCTACGTCTTTGTGTCTTTGTGTCTTTGTGTTATTTAGAAAACAAGTTACGCCTCAGAGAACAACAAAACTCGCCCTTCATTCTTTCATCACCTGTTTGTTGTTCACTTTCTTTCTTTCTATCATTCTTTCTCTGCTATTCTTTTTCTTTCATTTCTCTTTTTTCATTTCTCTTTCTTTCTTTCATTTCTCTCTCTCACTTTCTCACTTTATTTTTTTGTCTTTGTTTCTTTCTTTTTCTTCTTTTCTTTGTTTCTTTCTTTTTCTTTCTTCTTTTCTCTTTTCTTCTTTATTTTTCTTTCCTTCTTTCTTTTCTCTTTCCGTCTTTCTTTCCCTCTTTCTTTCTTTTTATTGCCTTCTTTCTTCCTTTGTTTCTTTCTCTTCTTTTTCCATATTTTTCTTTTCGCTGACGGCAAAACATCGAAGCAGATTTAATCGACAGACAAATCAGCTGGTTTGTCTTTTTTGTCATCTCTGAGACCCTCAAACACACACACACACACACACACACTCACACACACACCTCACAGGCAGATGAGCGAGCGAGCGCGAAAGAGAGAGAGAGAGAGAGAGTTTATGAAGTCAGTGATCTGTTTCTTTCCTCTTTCTAAAGGATTTGATGGCTTTTCAAACCGGAGCCCATTAGCGCTGCGAGCGTGAACCTCGTCGTCGTGGGATTCACACAAAGAAGAAGAGGAGCCGCTTCTTCTTCTCTTCAAAGAACCACGCGGTAGAAAACGGAGGCCCGTCGGCACATCTGATGTCGGCTTATTGCAGGTGCAAAATTGAGTAATATGTATCTTGGGGGAGAAGAAGAAAATAAAAATAAAAATTCTACAAACTGCTTAGTGAAATAAGATTTTTGTTAGGCCTCTCATCAAAGAACAGAACTTTTCGCTCCTTTTTTTTCATTTCATTTGAGTTTCTGTTGGTGGAAGACTTGTTTTCTGGTGTTATTATTATTCAGTGGATTAATTTATCATCATTTAATAAATTGCTCTGAGACATTTGAGGAGAAAAGCCGTTGCAGGGTAAACAGTTTATTTTATTTAGCAGTCGTGTAAAA
>CM070110.1:23443416-23460916 GCA_036178185.1 Liparis tanakae | reverse complement strand
CTGAACCTCTTTAGTCTCTCCATCCCCCCGTTATGTTTCCTCTATCCTCATATTCCTCCTTCTTCCTCCATCCTATATCTTCCTCATCCTCTCTTGATCACCTGCAGACTTCCTACCCCCCTCTCTCTCTCTCTCTCTCTCTCCTTCTATCAAACTTAACCTCTTTAGTCTCTCCATCCTCACCCCCCCATTATGTTTTTCTCCATCCTCATAATCCTCCTTCTTCCTCCATCCTATATCTTCCTCATCCTCTCATTATCACCTGCAGACTCTCTACCCTACCTTTCTCTCTCTCTCTCTCTCTCTCTCTCAAACTGAACCTCTTTAGTCTCTCCATCTCCCCGTTATGTTTCCTCTATCCTCATATTCCTCCTTCTTCCTCCATCCTATATCATCCTCATCCTCTCTTGATAACCTGCAGACTTCCTATCCCCTCTCTCTCTCTCTCTCTCTCTCTCCTTCTATCAAACTGAACATCTTTAGTCTCTCCATCTCCCCGTTATGTTTCCTCTCTCCTCATATTCCTCCTTCTTCCTCCATCCTATATCGTCCTCATCCTCCCTTTATCACCTGCAGACTCTCTACCCCCCTCTTTCTATCAAACTGAAACTCTTTATTCTCTCCATCCCCCCCTTTTTATTTGTTCCTCTATCCTCACATTCCTCCTTCTTCCTCCACCTTTTATCATCCTCATCCTCTCTTGATCACCTGCAGACTTCCTACCACCCATCTCTCTCTCCTTCTATCAAACTTAACCTCTTTAGTCTCTCCATCCTCACCCCCCTGTTATGTTTTCCTCTATCCTCATATTCCTCCTTCTTCCTCCATCCTGTATCGTCCTCATCATCCCTTGATCCTTTCCTTCTATATCTCTACGTCCACTTCCATCCCCCCTTTCTCTCTCTCTCGTTCTAATCCATATTCATGTCATTCCTCGGAGGCAGCCCGGGGCTGCTGTTAGGGACTGTTACTTTGTGTTAAAGGTCCTGAAAGCCCGCCTGATTTACTGTAATAACTTGGGATATATCCAGAAATACCATTATTGAAGCATGCACACTCACACACAGGGACACACACACACACACACCTACACACACACACACACACAGCAAGCAATTTCCCCCCTCCTATAGCTACCTTCTGTCCTCTATCTTGCTTGCAATGATCGATGTACTTCTTAGGCTGAGCTGCTGTAACAATCAGGCATACAATCCAACAGGAATATGACTTTTAATGGAATACCATAGGAGTGTGTGCAGCCTGCCGGCCTGTTTGTGTGGCGTTGTGTATTTTTTATTTTTTTACCCTGCATTTTTGACGCTGTGGGGCGAATTAGTTATTGTATTAAATGTGAATATTACTGTAAGGTCTAATCAATTTCGAATGTAATTGAATCGGCTCGTTAAGGATAACTACAGGTACTGAAGAAAAAATAATCAACGCTTGTTTTGACGCACGAGGAGTCGATGACGGAGTTGTGTAGCGCGGCGGTGGGATTTGTTACGAATGATTTGTTCTGAACAATTAGTGGTTTTCATCTGGGATCGGATGATTTATGCTCATTGTCACCAGTTGAAGTCTTGGTGTAGGAACGCCGGTGAGGTCACACAGCTGGTACACCGGGATACGAGAAGAACGATCACACGGTTCAGTGTGGTGCGCCCCGGGGAAAGGAATAGAGATAATGTGACGGAGAAAAAGACATAAGGAGAGAGAGAAGAGGAGATAGGAGCTCAGCGTATCCTAAACGTCCTTAAGGAGAGAGGAGAGGAGAGAGGAGCTCAGTGTATCCTAAACGTCCTTAAGGAGAGAGGAGAGGAGAGAGGAGCTCAGTGTATCCTAAACGTCCTTAAGGAGAGAGGAGAGGAGAGAGGAGCTCAGTGTATCCTAAACGTCCATAAGGAGAGAGGAGAGGAGAGAGGAGCTCAGCATATCCTAAACGTCCTTAAGGAGAGAGGAGAGGAGAGAGGAGCTCAGTGTATCCTAAACGTCCTTAAGGAGAGAGAGAAGAGGAGATAGTAGCTCAGTTTATCCTAACACATCCTTAAGGAGAGAGGAGAGGAGAGAGGAGCTCAGTGTATCCTAAACGTCCATAAGGAGAGAGGAGACGAGAGAGGAGCTCAGTGTATCCTAAAACCTCCATAAGGAGAGAGAGAAGAGGAAATAGGTGCTCAGTGTATCCTAAAGCGTCCATAAGGAGAGAGGAGAGGAGAGAGGAGCTCAGTGTATCCTAACACATCCTTAAGGAGAGAGGAGAGGAGAGAGGAGCTCAGTGTATCCTAAAACCTCCATAAGGAGAGAGAGAAGAGGAAATAGGTGCTCAGTGTATCCTAAAGCGTCCATAAGGAGAGAGGAGAGGAGAGAGGAGCTCAGTTTATCCTAACACATCCTTAAGGAGAGAGGAGAGGAGAGAGGAGCTCAGTGTATCCTAAACATCCATAAGGAGAGAGAGAATAAGAAATAGGAGCTCAGTGTATCCTAAAACCTCCATAAGGAGAGAGAGAAGAGGAAATAGGTGCTCAGTGTATCCTAAAGCGTCCATAAGGAGAGAGGAGAGGAGAGAGGAGCTCAGTGTATCCTAACACATCCTTAAGGAGAGAGGAGAGGAGAGAGGAGCTCAGTGTATCCTAAAACGTCCATAAGGAGAGACAGAAGAGGAGATAGGTGCTCAGTGTATAATAAAAAGTCCATAAGGAGAGAGAGAATAAGAAATAGGAGCTCAGTGTATCCTAAAACGTCCATAAGGAGAGAGGAGATAGGAGCTCAGTGTATTCTAAACCTCCATAAGGAGAGAGAGAAGAGGAGATATGTGCTCAGTGTATCCTAAAACAGCCATAAGGAAAGAGAGAAGAGGAGATAGGAGGTCAGTGTATCCTAAAACGTCCATAAGGAGAGAGGGGAGGAGAGAGGTGCTCAGTGTATCCTAAACGTCCATAAGGAGAGAGGGGAGGAGAGAGGTGCTCAGTGTATCCTAAACGTCCATAAGGAGAGAGGAGAGGAGAGAGGAGCTCAGTCTTTCCTAAAAAGTCCATAAGGAGAGAGAGAATAAGAAATAGGAGCTCAGTGTATCCTAAAAAGTTAATAAGGAGAGAGGAGAGGAGAGAGGTGCTCAGTGTATCCTCAGCGTCCCCCAGCAGCCTCTCAGCCTATAGCAGCATCTCTAGGACCAGGGGAACCTGACTCAGCAAAAACTATAAGACTATAAAGAGGAAGGTCTGAAGTCTAATCTTAAATGAGGTTTTCAAAAGAGATGTGATAAAGTCTCGTAACTCTGTTAGCTCCCAAATCTGTCGGTACATTCTCATCGCTCCACCTCTCCGCCTACTTCGCTCACAGTGTCGATTCCGTCCGACTTTGTCTAGTTTCACAAGGTGTCAACAAGGTGAACCACAGTTTTATATAAACCCAACAATATGTTTTACAATTCTTGACAGCAGTCTGCCCGGAGGACTCTACTCGGTGGGTTCAGGGACAGCTGCTCCCCGTTGTAAATAGGAAATGAACCTGTACTTCTGACCACTCAAAGCTCTTCAACTCTCCATGACATCATCCACCCATTCATACATGATGGGGGAGGAGCTTAGAGACTAGCTAACATTCACACGCATTTACCCACCCTAGGCGTAGCTCGCGGATAAACATACCTGCAGGAGGAAGCTCTACGGCCGGCTAGGAAAGGTCGTAGGTGACGGTAGCTCGAGGCTACAGCCGCGAGCTTTACAGCATCCTCCGATGAGCGTAGCTATAGCAATGTGACCTCGGCTAAGCAGCGGCCATCTTCATCCGCGATGGACGGAGTAACCCATCTGGACATTCACCGTTGAAGAAATCTCGTAACTACGTTCAAGCTCGTTTTTAAATATGGTAAAATGAAATTTTCTGATCTGTGTTCAAGATCTACGCCGATATATACAATTAAACCTTCGAATGCTCTGGCAGTTATTCTGGTTTCATTACTTATTAATGAAGAATAACCTATTGGTAATTTATCTTCTGGTCATCCAAAGAATACAGAAAAACTTGTGCTCTGTTTCAGATTCATGCCTCGACTTCGAGGCCCCATCAGTGATGTTCTGTCAGATTAATAATGAACGTCCGGCTCCAACCGGGAAACATGGAATTCAATAATGGAAATCTATAGCAGCGTTCAGAAACAGACAAAAGATCATCAGGAAAATGAAATTACCATCGTATGAATCCTCTAGTCTTATCAAATAATCATCTAATGCATAAATAATACCCCGTCTACGCGTGGCCTCTTGGTGTGATAGCTGTGGGATCTCAGCGTGTCACGGAGTCCGAGGAGCGTGAAGGAGACGGCGAATCAGATCGCTCAGGAGGGGAAGTGTAGGTAACAGATGTTGTTCAGTCCTGCAGGACGTAGCCTGCGGCTACATATTAGCATCTCTTCCTCTTTCATGGGCATTTGCAAGGTGAGAAATAAATCCAATGGTTGTTTTCTAACAAGAAAAACTACTTTTACCTTTGATCAGAACTACTATTAATACTACTATAATAATAATAATAACAATAATAATAATAATATTATTAATAATAATAATAATAATAATAATAATAATAATAATAATAAAACTAGTCTTTCTTCATATCCTGCAATAGAATAACAGTTCTTTTAGTATTTTATTTATTATCCAAATATTTCCAAATAGATAAAACAATAAACCAAATGAGATCTTTAAACATATTTCCTCCTTTACTCCCATTTCTTCATTTTTACCTGATTTATTAAGATATGATATTGCCCTTTGTGTCTCATTTCTTATCAAATCTCTCAACCTCATATATGTCACATGTTATAAAGCCAATGAACACATACATGTGATATAAGGGTATATTATTTATTATTAATATTATTATTATTATATGGATCCATATTGCATGTGTTCATTCCTTCATTTAATTTTATGTGTTTTGTTTTTTACTTCTATGCTTGGATACTAACTATTAGTCGACTAGTTTGTTCTGGATATGTTTCAAGAACAGCAGTTACATGAAATTGTATTTTAATTTTTTATTTTGATTCAAACCAGGACCTCAAGTGGGAGCTGAACATCAGAACGCAGCCCGGGTCCCCCACTGACCCTCATCAACAGAGCCTGGTTCCCCCACTGACCCTCATCAACAGAGCCTGGTCCCCCACTGACCCTCATCAACAGAGCCTGGTTCCCCCACTGACCCTCATAAACAGAGCCTGGTTCCCCCACTGACCCTCATAAACAGAGCCTGGTCCCCCACTGACCCTCATCAACAGAGCCCGGGTCCCCCACTGACCCTCATAAACAGAGCCTGGTCCCCCACTGACCCTCATCAACAGAGCCTGGGTCCCCCATTGACCCTCATAAACAGAGCCTGGTCCCCCACTGACCCTCATCAACAGAGCCCGGGTCCCCCACTGACCCTCATAAACAGAGCCTGGTCCCCCACTGACCCTCATCAACAGAGCCCGGGTCCCCCACTGACCCTCATCAACAGAGCCTGGTTCCCCCACTGACCCTCATCAGCATAATACAGTCGTATTCACTTCAGACCAAGTTACAAAGTGTGTCACACATAATGTAAAATAATACACCTCCCACATTAGAATAAACACATAGAACTCATTTAACAAAGATAAGTTTCGAAAAGTGTTTTTTAATTTAAAATGACAAATCCCTGCAAGTGGTCTGGAAGAAAGGCATCTGAATTAAAATGTCAAAACCTATTAATTTGTGCATGCCCTCAAGAACTACAACATCATTATATTAAAAGTCTGTGATTAATAATTTATGTTTTTTTTAAACAGAATGAAATGAACATTGACGCCTGAAATATCTTCATAATTGAAGCTTGAATTGCTCAAACAATGAAAAAAAATCTGTGATCTTATATCAATTGTGTTGCCCTGTGAGGCTCAAACCCTTATTAAGCTCTTTTTTGTTATTTGTTTAACAAATAAAATGTATAAACCCTTTAATCCCTGCGTTTAATCACTTCTGACAGCTTTGAGCTGTTTCTCAGAATAAAATTCAGCGTTTTCTTCATCTGCTGATATCACAGAAATCGCGACTCCTAGGCCCGAGGATTCCTCTCTGCTGACTCGGCTTTAAAGCCGACGTATAGATGCTCAGAAATCCTTCGTGATCTCCAGCTCGCTGCGGGATAAGTTACGAATATTGAAAACTTAAGGGAGTTGATACCTCTCCCGGAGAACAAAAGCAGTGGTTATAGCCACGGAAGGGAAGCCTTTTGGGATTACTGACACGCATGAATAAGTAATCGCCTCGTATTGCAGAGATTGTACACTACACGGTTCAGCTCTCGCTCACTATCTTCCCTTTAATCCATATATCTTTGTGTCTCTTTTTCAAAGTCCATCTCTACCTCCTACATTCTCTCTATTATTAAGACGCCTCTGTGTTGGCGATACGCCACAGCGACCATCAGGGCCGTTCTCCTGTGGGCCACGCTGTCTCTGCATGGGCTCACCTTCTGGTCCTTTTGGATCGAGAAGAAGAAGAAGAAGAAGAAGAGGTAGGAGAAGAAGTAGTAGAAGAAGAAGAAGAAGAAGAAGAGGTAGGAGAAGAAGTAGAAGAAGAAGAAGAAGAAGAAGAGGTAGGAGAAGAAGTAGAAGAAGAAGAAGAAGAAGAAGAAGAGGTAGGAGAAGAAGTAGAAGAAGAAGAAGAAGAAGAAGAAGAAGTAGTAGTAGTAGTAGTAGTAGTAGTAGTAGTAGTTGAAGGAAAAGAAGTAGAAGAAGAAGAAGAAGAAGAAGAAGAAGAAGAAGAAGAAGAAGGAGAAGGAGTCAAAGGAGAAGGAGTCAAAGGAGAAGAAGTAGAAGAAGAAGAAGAAGAAGAAGAGGTAGGAGAAGAAGTAGAAGAAGAAGAAGAAGAAGAAGAGGTAGGAGAAGAAGTAGAAGAAGAAGAAGAAGAAGAAGAAGTAGTAGTAGTAGTAGTAGTAGTAGTAGTAGTTGAAGGAAAAGAAGTAGAAGAAGAAGAAGAAGAAGAAGAAGAAGAAGAAGAAGAAGAAGAAGAAGAAGAAGAAGAAGAAGAAGAAGAAGCCTTGTGATTTGTCATGAGGTTACATCCAGGTTTATGAATGTTTATTCTCCAGCTGTACTTTGGTGTGAAGACACGCCCACAATAACTTCAGAGTCCTGATGTTTTTCTCTGACTATTCCAGTTAAAACCAATCCAGCTTTAAAGGCACGTTCTACTTCATCATCTTATCTCAAGCTTTTCCTCCAATGAAGCTCAATCAGAAGTCCAATCAGGATGACACTCTTTAGACCACCGCTCGGTCACAATCTCACTCTTTAATCCTCCCAGTGATCACTCCCATAATCTGATCAGGGGGCGTGGACCTTAAAATGAACCAATCGGATTCAGGCGCGGTCTCTGTAAGCCAATAACATCGTCATTGTCGTCAAACTTTTTAAAATAGCTTCTCCTCTCTGCTGCTGTCCGTTGTCATTTCGGGTTCAAACCAATAAGACCCTCCTCCACCCCGGGCTCCTCCAATCAGCATGCAGTCCTGCTCCTCATCCATCATCGGGACACCACCAGTGTCTGGACTTCATTGGGGGGTAAGGGTGTGGGGGGTGGGCGGATTCCTCCTTCAGAGATATCAGCATCACTACCTCCACTCAGGATGGAGTCCAATCGCCAAAGACTTTGCACTATTCAAACGTTAAGCAGTTCTAATTCATTATTGTTAAACTCCAGTCAAGTTATTCCTCATTCCAATCGGCCCTTGAAGCGAGAGGAACGCTCGGCGACTTTAAAAAGACAGATACAAAGACGGATAGAAAGACTGAGAGAAAGACAGATAGAAAGACGTATAGAAAGATGGATAGAAAGACAGATAGAAAGACGAATAGAAAGAAGGATAGAAAGACGGATAGAAAGATGGATAGAAAGACGGATCGAATGATGGATAGAAAGATGGATAGAATAAAAGATAGAAAGACAGATAGAAAGACTGATAGAAAGACGGATAGAAAGACTGATAGAAAGACAGATAGAAAGACAGATAGAAAGACAGATACAAAGACGGATAGAAAGACTGAGAGAAAGACAGATAGAAAGACGGATAGAAAGATGGATAGAAAGACGGATAGAAAGACAGATGGGCGTATACACCAGTGTCTGGACTTCATTGGGGGGTAAGGGTGTGGGGGGTGGGCGGATTCCTCCTTCAGAGATATCAGCATCACTACCTCCACTCAGGATGGAGTCCAATCGCCAAAGACTTTGCACTATTCAAACGTTAAGCAGTTCTAATTCATTATTGTTAAACTCCAGTCAAGTTATTCCTCATTCCAATCGGCCCTTGAAGCGAGAGGAACGCTCGGCGACTTTCGTCGAACGGTTCACCTAAAATGTGTTTCTCCTAATTGTGTTCGCGGATCATTTAACGCATGAGGAACTCGACTCTACGAGGGCTCGGCTGTGAAGTGGACCGGCTCGTCGAGACTTTATTGTAGCGCACCAAAAAAAAGGCCGAAAATGCATCAAAGAGGTGTTCATCCGTGGGAGGTGAACAGCACGGAGAGCTGTGTTCACAGCCTCTTACTGTCAGCCCGATCATTTCACTAATTCATTTTTTCCACACCTCATCCGGACCAAAGTAAACAGCCCAGTGTGGACTCGCTGTAGGACGTCAACAGCCGACTCTACTCAGCCGACTCTACACAGCCGACTCTACACAACCGACTCTACAAAGCAGACTCTACACAACCGACTCTACACAACCGACTCTACACAGCAGACTCTACACAGCAGACTGTACACAGCAGACTCTACACAGCAGACTCTATACAGCCAACTCTACACAACCGACTCTACACAGCAGACTCTACACAGCAGACTGTACATAGCAGACTCTACACAGCAGACTCTACACAGCCAACTCTACACAACCGACTCTACGCAGCAGACTCTACACAGCAGACTCTACACAGCCGACTCTACACAACCAACTCTACACAGCAGACTCTACACAGCGGGAAAACAATCAGGTACACTGTGGGACTGATAGAAAGACAGATAGAAAGACTGATAGAAAGACTGATAGAAAAACAGATAGAATAAGAGATAGAAAGACGGATAGAAAAACAGATAGAAAGACATAGAAAGATGGATAGAAAGACTGATAGAAAGACAGATAGAGAAACAGATAGAGACAGAAAGACGGATAGAAAAACAGATAGAAAGACAGATAGAAAGACAGATAGAAAGATGGATAGAAAGACAGATAGAATAACAGATAGAAAGACGGATAGAAAAACAGATAGAAAGACAGATAGAAAGATGGATAGAAAGACTGATACAAAGACGGATAGAAAGACTGAGAGAAAGACGGATAGAAAGACAGATGGGCGTATATTTAATTCAAATCAGTTTATTTTGCCATCCCATTCTCACAAATTACAAATTTGCCACAGAGTGCTTTACAATCTGTACATATAGACATCCCTGACCTTTGACCTCACATCGGATCAGGAACAACTTAGAAACAACCGTTTCACGGGGAAAAAATTAGGAGAAGAAGTGCGGAAACATGTCTATATGTATTTGTTTTTGTTTGGATTACCAATTTGACAGACATTCGTAGCTGATGCGTGAGCTTTCGAGGTATTGGTAGAGTCCAAAGCTTCATAAATACCATAGAGTAGGCCATATTGGTGAGGTAGAGAGGAGGAGTGGGCGGGGCATCAGTAGAGCCATGGCGTAGTTGGTAATAGGCATGGACCACGATCCAGACCTCCATTATCCATTAGGCAGATGGAGGCAGAAGAGGAGTGGGCGGGGCATCAACCGGGCTATGGCGTAGTTGGTAGTCGGCACTATAGACTACTATATACCTGGAGTGCTGCCCAAACTTCTCAAAGACACAGACGCGTCTCCATTTCCTGTGTTTTTCCTCCAGCACAGTGATGACAGGTCGCTATACGGCGGAGATAGCGATGTGTGATGAGAGAGCGATAGAGGAGTGGATGAGAGTGGGCGGAATGAATAATGGAAGAGAACTCCCAGACTGATACCGTCGAATGATTACAGCTCCAGGTTGGCTCGCATCGGGTCGTCTCAGCCGCTCTGCGTCTACGCACCTCTCAGCAGCCATCGCCGGATCTGTTGAGGAACAGCCGCTGAAGGGTAGACGATCGAATCCCGTACGGTTATCTCACTTGAATTGTCTCCCATCTGGCATGCTTACTTTACGGTATCCACTAACGCCGTAAAGGAATGGTTTGGTTTATCTGCAGCCTGGCTTAGAGATACAGAAGATTAAAAAACACTTGTGTCTTTATGGTTCATCGTGAAGTTAAAACCTGCAGATTATAGTTTAGCATAAATACAGGAAACATGGGCTACGATATGGTATTTATGAGGCTTTGGTCTCTACCGATACCTTAAAAGCTCACACATCAGCTACGTATGTCTGTCATATTTGTTAATCCACATAAAAACAAATACATATATACGTTTTACCGCACTTCTTCTCTTCATAGAGGCCATTTTGTTTTGCCAAGGCGTTTCCCTCCCGACTTTGCGTACGATTGGCTGCTCGACATTGTCTTCGATGGTCGGTTGGATTGTTTTAGGGTAATTTAGATTGTCCATTGGTGTCGGGTCATGGGGAAGAATGTCGTGGTGATTAATTCACGGGCAAAGTCGGGCAGTTTATGACGATTTATATTAACCCGAGGATTAAAATCAGGCTATCTCGCTTTCTCAAACTATCACTTTAATTCGAAACAGACTTCAGTAATCAGGATAGTCCGACTTCAAAAGGGTGAAGCGTCGATCACAGAAACCAGGATTTTTGCAGAGGCAAATTAACTCAATGAAAGATATAAATATATAAATATATATATATATATATATATATATATATATATATATACATATATAAATATGTATATATACATGTATATTTATAATATATATAACATATATATAAATCAATATATGTGTATGTATATATATATGATATATATATATAAATAAATACAAATATATACTGTATATCATATTAATATTATGAACCCAAATACGAGGGTGTTTCCAAAGTTATAAGGCGCCAAAGACGTTAAAAATAACAAATAAAAAGCGTTCACAAATTCATTCACTTCATTCGCGCTGGATAGGGGGCGTGGCCTGCAGGACACATGGGGGCGTGGCCTGCAGGCTGCACAAGATTTAAATGCAATTTCTTTAATTTTATAATTTCAATTCCCATCTGAAAATCCGTCAGTGAGATTGTGTGACCGTTTCACCTTTAATATAAAATCACTTTTTTTAAAGCTTTGGTGTAAAATTATTAATCGGCGATTTGAGAAGAAAAAAATGAGGTGGAGTCATGTTCTTTTTGCCCGAAGCCTTTTAAATCCATAACATGATCTCGGTTTCATTGTACTCTCAGGAAATGGCCCGGGATGAAAACGGTTGCGCGTGGTCCCTTTTGAGGAAAGAGGCCTTGATCAATAAGTGTGCGATGCGATCGGCCGTTAACTTTTACGAAGGTGGGAAGTCTTAAGAGAGCCATACAGGGGGACATGATAAGTTTTCGATAATATCCGTTTTGTGTCGCGCTGATGCAGCAGTACCCAATTTCAACTTCAAATTACCCCCTACAGGGTACCAGAGAAATACTGTAAAACGGCACCGCAGGGAGAAAAGAAGACGAGGAAGAACGACGCTGAAGCGACTGCAGGTTTAGGTTGTGACGAGCGTAGAAATGTAGAGAGGATAAATGTGTATCGAGGAAGATGAACAATAAACAGGGTGATTCAAAAGCAGTCGCACATATGATGCATTGATACAAGTGTTTTTTTTAGCAATTTTCATAACCCTCCACATCCCATTTCTTCAAAGATACCCAGATTCAGACTTCACCAACACGTGGGACGACATGTTGGAGCAGGAGAGATGAAATAATGAGGACTGAGGAGCGATTGTGTTGCGTGGTTTGGTGACTATAAGGCTGAGGACTCTTTTTTTCTTTGCAATATGACGTTTTTTGTGTGGTTATTTTTGCATTCATCCCAGTTGCTATGTGACTGAAAGTGCACCTATATTTAATGGTCATGTTTCAATGTGCATGTGAAATGAGAATAAATAGAGAGAAATGTAGAAATAGGAAGAAATAATTATAATACTTATTAGAAATGTGTTCATGCTTGGCCTAGGACAACAATAAAGTATAGATTTATGGATGAAAAGCCAAGTGGGTCGCATGAAACATCAGACATTTTACATCCATATAACTTCTTTTTATTTAATAACTTTTTATTTAGCATTTTCCACAAACAGATTATTCCTTGACATCGAAGAAAGAAAAAAAAAAGAGACATTTTAATGTGGTTTTGGACCTCCCACCACTAGGTGGCGCTAGACCAACTTATTTTTTTATTTGGGCCTAATTAATGAGTAGGCCTAACTTATTATTGCTTGCTGTTCTCTTCCACTCAATTTAATATTTGACAGTAAAATTATTATTTTTGTTAATTTATTTGTTTGTTTTTGTAAATATTGTAGCGGTAAAAAAAAAAATTCCGAGTGTTTTTTCCGCCTGGTTCCCTCATCTTTACACCTCTGATTCCCGCCGTCTCTCGTGAATGTGATGAATTCCATCGAGAAAACGTAAACCGCCCAGATGTTTGACCTCTCGCCCCCTCCCCCGTTCTCCCTCTCTCCCTCCCTCCCCGAAGCTCCCCGGTGGGCGAGCTGCCGTCACGTCGCACTGAAGCGTGTCCTTACCTCCGTCTCCTCTCCTTTACCTCCGTCTCCTCTCCTTTAACTCCGTCTCCTCTCCTCATGTCCGTCCTCTTGTTGATCCGTTCTCCCTAAGTGCCCACGCTTCTGTCTCCCCGGGGGATTTCCGGATGGCCAAAGCATAGACCCTTATCTCTCTCTATAAGTGTGTGTGTGTGTGCGTGTGTTCATGTGTGTGTTTTGAGACGCACAGGTGAGCCGTCACGGAGGTTTCTCTCTCTCTCTTTCTTTCCTCTCTTTCTTCTTAGCCCTCTGTGGACTTGAGGAACTCGCTCGGATGTTAACACGAACAGTCGGAGATGATCCCGAGCTCAAACTCTTTGGCCGGCCTCCTCGAAGACTTTGTGTATGCATGTGTACAGTACGGTGTGTGTGTGTGTGTGTGTGTGTGTGTGTGTGTGTGTGTGTGTGATGAATGGGCCGGTGCCAAGCCGCGTTCCCTCGGTGGCCTCGGATCAATCTGCTTATCTGTTAGCTGCCAGCACCGCCGGTGATTAACGACCAGCTCCACACACGACACATCCTTATTCATTACAACACACGTCACACACACACACACACACACACACACACACACACACACACACACACACATATACATGCAAACAAAACATCCTTTTTCATTATGGCGGACGTCCATATCGGGGACAGTCTGGAGTTGAAAGGCAGGTAGGAGAGAGATGGATGGTGCGGCGTGGACCTCACGTGCGTCGCCGCTCCTTTAATTCCACGATAGCTTCTCGTCAACTTTCTATCGTTAAGTTGTTAATGTATTTATATTTTTTTTCTTCAAGGAATCCGTGTGATTCCTCACCTCCTCAGGTCCAAGACTTCTGTGAACATTTGAGCTCCTGAGTGACGTCCTCCCTCCAGGCCGCTGTGCTTCAGATACCTGCGACACCGTCCCAGACTCTCAGCAGGCCGATAGGAAGCGACAAGCGTCCCCCTATAGGTCACAGGTGTCAAACACACGGCCCGCAGGCCGAATCCGGACCGTCATATCATTTTCTGTGGCCCCCGACCGCTTGAAAAGACAAATTGAAGAAAAATATCCTGCTCTTTTATTTTGAAGGTTTCAAATTAAATGGACGCATGTTATAATATTAGAGATCTTTTCTTGTGTACACTCAAATAAACAACAATGAAATGCAAAGAGAGTTATTTAACAATATGTTTGAGTAGTTTATACAGTTACACCGGCCCTTTAAGAGGGCGGCCATGATGCCAATAAAACATTATGGGTGAACCATTTCTCTCAGTTACACTGGCCCGTTAAGAAGGTGGCCAAGATGCCAATATACCATTATGGGTGAACCATTTCTCTCAGTTACACTGGCCCTTTAAGAGGGCGGCCATGATGCCAATGTACCAATATTAGTGAACCATTTCTCTCAGTTACACTGGCCCTTTAAGAAGGTGGCCAAGATGCCAATATACCATTATGGGTGAACAATTTCTCTCAGTTACACTGGCCCTTTAAGAGGGCGGCCAGAAAGAGAACTGAAGATGACATATGCAAAATTATCATTCTGTCGCTATTGTTTTCTGGTTATTGATTGGTTAAGGATGACCTTAATGGACTTTAAATGTACCCTCAATGATAATAAGATTTACACAAGATATACAAAATGGCTTTGGGTGTGGCTAAAGCCTGTAAACTGCGTGTCTATTAACAATCAGCCTGACGCTTCAGCTGCAATGGCTTTAAAATTAACATAGCGTGAAGTTGCGATGAAACAAACTTAAGAAAAACATCTCCGTCTCCCAAAAATCCGTGACTCAAAAGCAGACAAGCGGCGAAGGCGCTCCGCTTCGGTTCATAAACCCCTCGCCGGAGTCGCGCTGAGACGAGACTTTGGTTGTGAGCGACACAGAGACATGCGCCGTGACTGTCAGCCTCTGATGCAAATAAACACCTGTCAGAGGCGGAGACGTCTACCTGTCGACGCCGAGGCCATTTGAAGTCAGAGCTTCTTCTTCTTTTCTTTTTTTTGCCAAAGATGAGATCAAAGGCAAAAGCTTCACAGGATATCTCCATATCTCTGTCTCTCTCACAGATGCATTGACAGAGTTAAATAAAAGGTAAGCGTGGTGATGGAGTAATAACCAGCAATGCAGAGAGAGGAAATGATGCCTCTAGTAATTCTGTTGACATTGTTTTTCTTCATCTACTTGGCTGTTTGCATATTCACTTAGTCTGACTTTGACACTCATGGAATAATAAATAACTCTCTTTGCATTGGATTATTGTTTATTTGAGTGTACACATATTCTACATGAGAAAATGTCTGTAATATTATAACATGAATCCATTTCATTTGAAACCTTCAAAATAAAAGCACAGGATATTTTGTTTGAAATTACTAACATTACTGACTAAAGATATTTAGTGTTGGGGCCAATTTGACCCCAGTAAATAAAACCTCCATTAAATGATTAGAATTTATATTGTTTCCCAAGTTTAAGTGTCAGTTACTTTCTGGTGTTTGTTGACTACCTAAATATCCCTTAAAATAAATAAAAAAGTAGATATTTCTTATATATTTTACACAGTGAACAACAGCCTGGGGTCAAATTGATGCGTAGAAGATGTGTTCAGGACATTGAAAACATATCATTATGTTAATTTCATATTTTCCGAGTTGTCCCCAATAAATTAGGAAAAGTCATGAAATATGAAGCCCAAAAAATTATTTAAAGTTTTTTTTTTGAGACGTTAAACATTGACAGAAGGTTTAAGAAAGTGTGATCATGTGCCTTTCAAGCCGTCAGGGTCCACAAAAAAGTGGTGGGCCGAATTCGGCTGTGACTTAAAGCCTGAACATGAAGTTTTTGGTTGCCTAATCCCACCCCCACCCCCCTCCCGTAACCATGTGACCACTTTCAGTGCCAGAGGCTTCTTGCCTAAGCTTCCAAAATATGACAAGTAGGGATGAGATCATCCATGTTGAAGTATTTATGCAAACTGCTGTGAATTACTTTCAAAGGTTTACCCAAGAATACGATTTGAAAAAGAGCCTTCAGTATCGCCTTGAACTGTTTTCCGCGTTTTTGATCTCAACTGTGAGACAGTGTCTGTAAGTCTTGAGATCAGTGATGCAAACAAATACAAAAAACAGGTTCAGGCCTCTTGCGTTGTGAACACCACCTTCACCGGTTCTGACTTTTACGAGGAGGTAATACACTTTAACCAAATTACATATGTTTCACAACTCCAAGGTCTAATAACTTTTATCAATGGAACTTGAACTAACTGACACGACTGTCTCAAGTAGGCCTAAATTCACATCTTGAATTTTAATCAACCTTTTTAGAACTTTAGATGTAATTAATCTACGATTGCCTCAGTTTAGGTGAGTGCATATTGACATATTACTAATGTTTTGCATCCGGTGGGGATTTTTACGACTCCATCTTGTAGCACTTCATCCTTAAAAGGTAGAGCATTCAACATTCACACGTCCTACTCTTACCTAAACTTCCTCTCTGAGAGTTGAAGACCATCTTCTTATTGACAGAACAAAGGTCAGTTGTACTTTTACCTGAACTTCCTCTAGAAAAGCGTTGAAGATCATCTTATAATGGATATAACATAGGTCAGTTCTACTACTACCTAAACACCCTCTCTTGAGAGTTGAAGACCATCTTCTACTGGATAGAACATAGGTCAGTTGTACTATTACCGAAACTTCCTCTCTAAACCTTGAAGATCTGCTTATGGACAAAAGATAGGTCAGTTGTACTATTGTCTAAACTTCCTCTCTGAGAGTTGAAGACCATCTTCTTATTGACAGAAAATAGGACAGATGTACTATTACCGAAACTTCCTCTCTAAACCTTGAAGATCTTCTAATAGACAGAAGATAAGTCAGTTGTACTCTAACCTGAACTTCCTCTCTCTGAGAGTTAAAGACCATCTTCTAATATAAAGAACATAGGTCAGTTGTTCTACTACCTAAACCTCCTCTCTGAGAGTTGAAGACCATCATCTCATAAACAGAACATAGGTCAGTTGTACTCTTACCTGAACTTCCTTGCTAAACCTTGAAGATCTTCTAATAGACAGAACATACAGTAGGTCAGTTGTACTCTTACCTGAACATCCTCTCTCTGAGAATTAAAGACCATCTTCTAATATAAAGAACATAGGTCAGTTGTTCTACTACCTAAACTTCCTCTCTGAGAGTTGAAGACCATCATCTCATAAACAGAACATAGGTCAGTTGTACTCTTACCTGAACTTCCTCTATGAGAATTGAAGACCGTCTTCTAATAGACAGAACATAGGTCAGTCGTACTATTACCTGCACTTCCTCTCTCTGAGATTTAAAGACCATCGTCTCATGGACAGAACATAGGTTAGCTTGCCAAGAACGATTTGTGTCAGTGGGAAGAAAACATGTTGGGGGAGTCCGGTGTGAAGACTTCTGCCCCGGCTCTTGGCCTTGCAGCCTCCGACTCTCTGTATAGCGCGGCCCTCTGCCACCGTCACTAATACGGCTAACCTTTTCTATCATAACACGGCCCCGTGCAGACACACACCGCAGTTATTAACCTCGGCAGCAGCGCCTCCTTCCAGGGTTTAATTGCTGCCGGTACCACGTTACGACTCAATCCAATAAAGAGTGTACGTGCGGCGCCTAAAGGACAAATTGGTTCTCTAGATTCATTCTGTTCGCTCATTCCGGCTCTCGTTTGACGTCAAGTTATGCGAGCCGAAGCATATT
>CM070110.1:23390916-23430916 GCA_036178185.1 Liparis tanakae | reverse complement strand
TGAATGGTTATTTGAGGAATCATATATGGTACTTAAAAAAAAATGTTAAGGTTTTTTGAGACACCTTTATAGGTTCTTTGAAGAGCTATTAAATGTAAAAGAAACCTGCTTTGAAAGGTTCTTTGTGGAACCATGGCAACCATGTTTGTTCCCTGTTGGCACCTTCATTTGTTGATAATATAAAAAAGAGAAGGTGAATATGCTAGCGGCCGTGGATTGCTCTGTTTGGGTTAGCTAACGCTCCATTAACATAATTATTATGAACAGAGTTATTTTTATCTCGTCTCGTTTCCATCGAGGGAACAAATGTTTAGCGTGACCTTTTTCAAATTGATAAACAGACACGCGCTGCCAGATATGATCACGCTGTGCAGATTGCCAACTCCACACCGTGCCAACCAGATGCTACCTAGCTCCTCGCGCGCGCGCGTGTGCGTGTGTGTGTGTGTGTGTGTGTATGAGTGAGCTTCTTTGTGCATACAAACATTTGCTTCCTCGACTGAAGATGCCAGGAGGCGTTTAAACGATGATTAAAATACTTCAGCAAATACTTGTTGAAACACTTTGTCACAGATATAATAGAATAGAAGAACAACGCACATCGTTGATACGATGAAGAGCCACCATGACTGCTGGTTGCTGGAGTCGCTCCGCCGGTGGGAGGTGGAGAGCTCTTCATCATGTTTCCATTACTCCGTCACAACAGTAAGAAAGAAAAAAACAAATTTGAAGAAGATGAATGATTGAGTTATTGATGGTTGTTGAATACATTGTGTTCCTGATCACGAAAACACAACGTGGAACATTATTAATGTGAAGCAGCGGAAGCAGGAAAAATGGAGCGGTCGTAATGAATAAATATATATATATATATATATATATATAAATATATCTACAAATATATAGTTATATATCTATATATAATATATAGTTATTTATAATAATATACATATAATATTATGTATGTAATAATGGAGCTCTGACATGATGTAAAGTTATATATATATATATATATATATATATATATATATATATATATATATATATATATATATATATATATATATATATATATATATATATATATATAATATGATGTATATAGTAAAGGAGCTCTGATATGATTAAGTTAGTTAAAGTTATATATATATATATGAATATATTAATATTTATATATATTTATATATATATAAATATATAATATATAAATAAATATATATACATATACAGTATATATATATATTTATATACATTATATATTTATATATATATAATATTATGTATATTATACTGGAGGTGTGATATGATGTAAAGTTGGAAGCAGAGCGGTAGTTGTCCGTCATAGCTTCAACTTTAAACCTCAACTTTAAACCTTCTTTCATCCACCTGGAAGTTTTCTTTCCACTTCTCTCTTTCCCCCCCACCCCCACCCTCTCTCTCTCTCTGTCTGTCTCTCTCTCTCTCTCTCTCTCTCTCACCCACAGTTGTTTTCCTTTCCCCCCCGAAGCCTTACATTTATCTGCCCGTCAATCAAAACAAGGAAGAAAAACAAAAAAAAACTAAGCAAATGTAATTATTTGTGGCAGAATTCAAACCGTACACGGCGCTCCGTGTTCAGAGAACCCGGCGAATCGAAACCACCCCGTCAGCTCCGGAACAGAGAAAAGAGGAGAAAAAAACGAGCTACTTAGCGGCGTGTAGCAGGCGGCCTTGATGGGGGAGGAGACCTGCAGGCGATGTGCGAAGGTAAACAAATCAAGTGCACCCAAGGATCCCGAAGGGAGTGTGTGTGTGAAGCTAAAGAAACTTTAGATGACTAACGGAAACAACAACAACTTTGTGAGCGATGCGTGCGGCCGTGAAGGTTTATACATCTCCATCGTTTAGATATAAGCTTATCTTCTGAAAATAAGGGTTATTTAATGAAGAGTTAATTCAAGAAATTCATCTGATCCTAAATGCCTGCCGTCCGAAAAGAAACACGTCATGAAGGCTCGTGTTTTATTAAAAGAGTTATTTACAAATGTTTCACTGATGATGTTCAAATGGAGACTGAGAGGAGAGGAAAATACAAAGTACAAGAACGCTTTAGAAGGAGAGACACAAACAGAGAGACACACACTCACACATACAGACACAGACACATACACACAGAAACACAGAAAGACACACAGACACACACACATACACAGACAAAAACAGACACACACAAACACACGTACATTCACAGACATACATACACACAGAAAAAATACAGACACACACACACACACACACATAAAAAGACAAATACAGACACACACTCACAGACACACACACACACACACACACACACATAAAAAGACAAACACAGACACACACTCACAGACACACACACACACACAGACACACAGACACATACACACAAACACACACACAAAGACACACAAATGCAAGCACACACAAACATCCACACACACACACACACACATTCACATATACACATACACAGACACACACACACGTCCACACACACTCACACACACACACACACATTCACATATACACATACACAGACACACACACACACATACAAACACACACATACACATACAGACACACACTTACACATCTACACACACATACATGCACACAGACACACACATAGACATCTACACACACATACACACACAGACATCTACATGCACACACAAACTCACATACAAAGACATAAACACACACAGAGGCACGCACAGCCACACACGCACACACACATACACACACAGACACACGGATACACACACACACAGATACACATTGACATAAAGCACACAGAAAACATGAGAACACCTGGACTCACCTGGATACCTGTTTCAGGTGGAAAATAGATCAACATGTTGCTATGGCGACGAGGAGAGTGACTATTGTAACCTATGTTGGTCAGTAATATCATTCGTTATTACTTATGATAATATATAATAAAACTATCAAAGTTATTTAAATCAAAACCAGGATGCTTTACTAAACACACACACTCGCGCAGGTGCCGCGATGAGGCCCAGGTCCCCGGCCTGCACTGCGAGGCCCGTGGAGACGGGAGCTTCCATTAGCCGACGCAGCTGAGCGCGGCCGCTGCTGACTCGTCACTATCCGCCGAGAAATAAATCAGTGAATATCGCTTCACACATCACCGTCTATTCGGTCAGCAGATGATTCGTCAGCAGGGCGCCGGGGGAGCGATCCCGTTAGCATGAAAGCGGCGGCCGTGATTCACGGAGGTTTAAACAGCGCATCGTTCCCCGGTCGCTCGCCATGTTGTTAACAATACATCAACGCGATCGCACTTTATTGGAGTCTAACGAGACGTGTAGGTGATGACTCACGGCGCTACGGCTAACGTGTAGCACACACCATCAATATGAATACAAATAAAATAGTTCAAACGGCTAACACTCACGCAATACAGGCTAACGCTCGCGGCGCTACGGGCTAACGTGTGTGCTACACACCATAAATATATATATATATATATACATATATATATATACATATATATATATATAAAATAGTTCAAATGGCTATGCTACAAGCTAACGCTTGCTGCGCTAATCACGGAGGCGTTGATGAGGTCGGGAACGCGTTGGACTTTTGATTCATCTTCCTCGGTTTCACTGCTCCTCTCTCCTCCTCGTTCTCTTTCTTCTGTTCGGTGGCCTCGAGGGGAGATAGCTTCTCTACCTCCCTCCTCATTTGTCTCCCTCTCCTCCTCCTCCTCCTCTCCTTTAATTCCCTGCCTGCAGGAACACTGAGAAAAAGTGCTGATGAACAATTAAATATGGTCCTTCCCCAGGGAGGCAAGGTCATTTGAGTGTGTGTGTGTGTGTGTGTGTGTGTGTGTGTGTGTGTGTTAGGAGGTGGTGGTAACTGCAATGTGTGTTTGTGTGTGTGTGTGTGTGTGTGTGTGTGTGTGTAGGAGGTGGTGGTAACTGCAACGTTTGTGAGTGTATGTGAGTGTGTGAGTGTGAGTGAGTGTGTGTGTGTGTGTGTTTGTGTGTGTGTCTGTGTGTGTAGGGGGTGGTGGTAACTGCAATGTGTGTGTGTGTGTGTAGGAGGTCGTCGTACCTGTAATGTGTGTGTGTCTGTGTGTGTGTGTGTGTGTGTAAGGGTTGGTGGTAACTGCAACGTTTATGTGAGTGTATGTGTGTGTGTGTGTGTGTGTGTGAGTGTGAGTGTGTGTGTGTGTGTGTGTGTGTGTAGGGGGTGGTGGTAACTGCAATGTGTATGTGTGTGTGTTTGTAGGAGGTGGTCGTACCTGCAATGTGTGTGTGTCTGTGTGGTGTGTGTGTAAGTGTCTGTGTAGGGGTTGGTGGTAACTACAAAGTGTTTGGTGTGTGTGTGTGTGTGTGTCTGTATGTGTGTGTGTCTGTATCTGTGTGTGTGTGTGTGTGAGAGAGACACTTAGCATATCTTCATCCAGTCTCAGGGTCATCATCTGAATCCTCTCAGAAACTTTGTGAAGTTAAAGTTCTGCTTTTCAGAATATGTGTCCTCCGTCAAACTAAAACATACAGAACCAATAATCCACGATATTAATGTCATTGAGTAACTATTAGAAGTTAATGACTCATCATCCTGTCCGTCAGAAGCTGATTGATCTCTGTGTCTTTGATCTCTGCGGTCTTTATGACACAAACCAATCAGTGACTCACATGGCGCGGACACCCTGATCTAGGGCGGGGAATCGAACCGCCGAGCCTCTGATCGGCCATCTGAGTGACCTTTAGATTAGATTAGATTAGATCAGATTAGATTAGATTAGATTAGATTAAACGTTATTGTCATTACACATGTACAAGTACAGAGCAACACAATGCAGTTTGGCATCAGACCAAAAGTGCAACAGAAATTATCATAAATACAGGATATGCAGATTAAAGTAATTACAGGATATACCGATTATATAAAATACATTATATAAATATATATCATATATTTGTGTTTTGTTCAGAAAATGTTAGAAAACAATTTTAATGTGTAGACTGCTGCCTAATGGACTTATTATTGTCTAATAGTCTTATTATTGAATAATAGTCTTGAATATTGCCTAATAGTGTTATTACTGCCTAATAGTGTTATTATTGACAAATAGTCTTATTGTTGTCTAATATTCTTAAATATTGCCTAATAGTTTCTAATAGTCTTAAATATTGCATAATAGTCTTATTTTTGCCCTTTGTATGACAAATGCTCATAAACTATCAGCCTGAATAAGTATATTTATTATTTTTTAACAACGGTTATATTTGATTTCACCGGAGGGGAGTGTGTGTGTTTGTGTGTTTGTGTGTGTGTGTGTGTGTGTGTGTGTGTGTGTGTGTGTGTGTGTGGGGGGGTGTTCAAGAACCCCAAAGTAAAGTGTGAACACAGCGCCGTATGTCTCGCTGTTATTCAGCGTTCTCGATGTGGGAAATCACGAATGTTTCAGAAATAAATAAATAAATAAGTGTCAAGTTTCTCCCCGGGGCCCCGAACTATTTTTGTGTTGAGAGAAGAAGAAACTTTAGAGTTTGACGACGTCCTGGAGGCAAAGAGTTATTTATTAATTTCCTCTCATGCGTTTCATGAAGCTGTTAACACACAAATAAACACGATAGAGTCCTTTCTCTTTAAATATGTGAACTATATGTGGTCTTCAGTCAGGATCACTCCCCTATGTGACCCCCCCACACACACACACACACACACACACACACACACACACACACACACACACACACACACACACACACACACATACACACACACACCCTCCGGCAGCTCAAATTCAGCCTCCACAATAATTACATTTTCCTTGCCACCTTTTGGTAATCACTCTCTCTATAAATCTCTCTCTCTCTCCCTCTCTCTATCTCTCTCTTCCTCTCCCTCCCTCCCCATCCCTTTCTCTCTCTACCTCTCTCTTCCTACCTCCCTCCATCCCTCTCTCTCTCTCCTCCCTCTCTCTTCCTCTCCCTCCCCCTCTCTCTCCCTCTATCCCTTCCTCTCTCTATCTTTGTCTCCCTCCCTCCCCCTCCTTCTCTCCCTACCTCTCTCTCCCTCCCTCTCCCTCTCTCTCTTCCTCTCCCTACCCCCCCTCTCTACCTCTCTCTCCCCCTTCATCCCTCCATCTCTCTCCCTTCCTCTCTCTCCCTCTCTTCCCTTCCCCTCCTCTCTCCCCGTGTCTCTCTCTCTCTCCCTCCCCTCTCTCTCTCTCCCTCTCTCTCTCTCCCTCTCTCTCTCTCTCTCCCTCCCCTCCCTCTCTCTCTCCCTCTCTCTCTCTCTCTCTCTCTCTCTCCCTCTCCCTCTCTCCGAAAAAAAGTCTCTATCTTAAATATGACTTCAATCTACGAACATTTGAAAATCTTTTCTTTGCGTTAGTGTTTTTGTTCCTTCATGGGGCTCCGTTCACACACACACACACACACACACACACACACACACACACACACACACACACACACACACACACACACACCTGGGCCCCCGTTGGCCGTTCCGCTTGCCACTTCGATTCTCTTCCGGTTCCAGCCGGTTCCCACGGGACCGTCTCTCTTGTTGCCTCTTCCATCCCCCATCCCCCCCTTTTTTTTTTTGCAATTTCCCCTCAAGTATCTCCGTATTTATTGTAATTCCTCTTTCGGTCGTATTTCACAAATTCTCCCGCCGCACTCCAATTAAGACGAGCGCCGCCCGCCACATCCACGTCTCTCTGCTCCCCGATTCTTCTTCCTCTTCATCTCCCTCTCCTCCTCTTGTTGGTCATGAATATACGGAAGAACATCTGAATACCAAGTCGAGCTCGACGTGTGCGTCCTGTACATGTGTGTGTGTGTGTGTGTGTGTGTGTGTGTGTCCACGGGGGACCTGTACAGTGTTAAGTCTCGGGCATTAACCCCGTGAACCTCGGACGTGGGCCGCCTCCCCGAAGGCGCGTTAAGGCGTGCGGCGTGTTGTGGGCGCGGCGTGGATCGAAGCCCCGCCAGGCGACCTCGCGGCGACCTCGCGGCGACCTCGCGGCGACCTTTTGGAAAGGAATCATTAGCGCCACGGAGACACGTGCAGGCGCAACGTCTTCTCCGATTTTTTCGGTGACCCCTCATATGATGTGAGATCCATTTTCACTTGATCTTTTCACCTTTTATCAGTTATGTGAGAAGCCTGATTATAAAGTTCAGAGTATGGCGTACATGCTCTTAAAGGGCCGGTGTACCTAAAGAGTGTTTAAACTACTCCTGAACATATTGTTCAATAACTCTCTTTGCATTTGATTGTTGTTTATTCGAGGGTAGACATTATACACAAGGACATTTCTCTACTATTATAACGCAAATCCATTTAGTTTGTAACCTTCAAAATAAAGGCATAGGATACAAATGTGATTTTGTTTCTTTCAAGCAGTCAGGGGCCGCATTAAAATGACGTGGTGGGCCGCATTCGGCCCGCGGGCCTCGCGTTTGACACCTGTGACCTAAATCAAGGTCAAATGTGTTTCTATAACGTAAAAAAAACACAGTTGACCAAAGTGCTGAACAGGATGAAATAAATAGATTTTTTTTAACATATTTGAGGATTACTACAATAAGAAGAAACGTTTGTGAGCAGCTCTTTTATGAAAAAAAGCTTGTTTCAGATATTGGAGGCAGCCAACCGCGACACACACACAACCACACACACACACACACACACACACACAGATCTGGTCTGATGATACAAGAGATCTGCTGGATTAGATGGCACCATCCCATTAAAAACCAAAAACAAGGAAGAACATATTTAAATCAATCGTGAAACCGAGAGGAAGCCAGCGTAGGGAGGCGAGTCCTGGTCTTTCTTTGTTTATTTCCCATGTTGAAAGAGGAAAAACAAAAAAGTTTCTTCCCCTCAGCGGTCAACAGCCCCCCCCCCCCCCTTCCATCATCTCCAACCTCTTTCCACACTTTCCCCCAATGACACTGCACCTTAAATGTCCAGATATAATCACTTGCACCTTTGGCTTTCTATTTGCTGTTTGTTTGTTTGTTTGTTTGTTTTGCGTTGTGTTCAGGATGTTTATATATAGTTGTAAATTCACACTGTTAAGCATATCTGCAATGCATTGTGGTATACTGCTTTTATCTGCTTTATACTGCTTTTATATATATATATATATATATATATATATATATATATATATATATATATATATATATATATATATATATATATATATATATATATATATATACATATGTATCTATATAATGCATTTATTTATATATATATATATATATATATATATATATATATATATACATATGTATCTATATAATGCATTTATTTATATATATATATATATATATATATATATATATATATATATATATATATATATATAGTTATAGTGCGGTCCTAATGCATTATGGAACATGCTCTGTAATTTCATAAATCAGAAAATGCAATAAATAACAAACTGAAAACGCGGCGCTGTAAAAATGTGCGTCCGTACGTTTCCTTTGATGGGATTCAGTCGCGCGAAAAAAACGCGTCGTTTTTGTTGTGAACGCACCTTAAGACATCCCAACAAATAATTACGGTAGAGCTAACGACAGCGTGAACAACTCTCTGGATATCAGCCAGTCGAGGACTTCAAACACCAAGTCGGGGAACACGCTCTGGGAATGTCGAGACAAGCAGAGAAAACAAGTTTAACAAACTTGCTTGTTGTTGTGCTCACTAGGGAACACGTTGTTTTGTTGTGTTTACTCGAGCCGACCTCGACCCACGCCGTCCTCCGGGGACGGACAGGAGGCCGGCCGGCTGCCGGGAAAAAAGCTGAGTGGTGCAGCGAGACGTTCCCAGGAACCGGGCGGGGGCCGGAGACGTCCTCCAGTTTAAGACGCGGCTGCTGGGCGTGCCGACTTCAAAGCGCCGTGTTTGTTAGGAGGAGGAGGAGGAGGAGGAGGAGGAGGAGGAGGGAATACGAGCGGCGCTACGATAATCCCGCTCGGTTCGGTCATTCCGTCACGGGGTTTCAGTTCAAAGGGGGGAGCGGATGTTGGGACTGGAGGCGGACAGGTGGAATGATCATAAAGGCAAAAAAAAAAAAGGTGGTATGGAAGTAGAAACTGAGCAGAGATAGGAGACAACTTTAACTTGATAGGAACGCAGAAGGAAAAACACGACGCATGATGAGAGAGACCTTAGAATAAAACTTTAAACATCGTTACATAGATTTATTTTCTTATTTAAAGTTACCGTTAAAACACTTCTGTAAAATACTGGATCATGTTTTGACACTGTGTACTATATTTTGCATTTGCAACAGATGTGTTACTAATTACGTCCGATGATTTTAAGTATAATCATTTCTAAAATAAAAGACCCTTTCTTTAAAGAGAATCACAGTATTGGACTTGTTGAAATAGTCACATAAAGTTTTTTTATCAAATTAAAGACATGAGACATGACTACATCACTACTGGGGTCCCACAAGGCTTTGTTCTGGGTCCCCTCCTCTTCCTCTCACTACTGGGGTCCCACAAGGCTCTGTTCTGGGTCCCCTCCTCTTCCTCTCACTACTGGGGTCCTTCAGGGCTCTGTTCTGGGTCCCCTCCTCTTCCTCTCACTACTGGGGTCCCTCAAGGCTTCGTCCTGGGTACTCATGGTATCACTCATGATATTACTTATGGTATTACTTATGGCATTATTTGTAGTATTACTTATAGTATTACTTATGGTATTACTTATGGTTTTACTTTTTTGTAGTTTTGCTTTCTTGAAAAAAATATTACTTTTTTGATTCTTTTTGTTCTGAGTTTGTAGTCGTGGTTGAATTCTCTTATAAGAATAACTCTTTGGAAGAAAGCATCAGATAAATGTTGTGTTATGTAATACGTAATGTGATAGCCGTGTCATGTGATTTTAAGACTAATTATTTCTAAAAACATTAGACCTGTAAAATTACCTTTTCTTTTAAAAACCACGGTATTGTACTCGTTGAAATAGTCGCAAAAGATATGTTATCAAATGAAATGAATGCCGTCTTGCCCATCCGTAGACTCCCACTGTTGTTGGGAGGAGGCTGAAGAAAGGAGACTGAGAGCTCTTCTTTCTCCCCGAGTCCCTTCATCTTCCTCACCCTGTTGAAGAGCAGCTCCATATCTCTCACAATTTCCCCTCCACAATTTTCCTTAAGGGCCCGCCAGAGGAAGAAAAAAAATAAGATACGGATAAACGAGGAGAGAAATAAAGATAGAGACAAGTGTAGACGGTAAGATGGAGAGATGGGAGGAGACGAGGGAGGTGAAAGGGTAAATGGGAAGACGGATAGAGTGATGGATGCATGATTAGGTGGGATGGGGGAGGGGGGGGGTAGTGGCATCTATAAATAGGTGAATGAATGGATGCGTAGCTGAACGGGCGGATGGATGGATGGATGGATGGATGGATGGATGGATGGATGGAGGGTTAGAGAGATGGAAAGCCTTGAGGTGAGGAGACATACATCACAAGATGAATGAATGCAGAGCAGCTACCTCTTCTTCACCTCTTTTTCATTCCCCCCTATCTCTCCATTGCTCTAACATTATTCCTATTACTCTCTCTCTCTCTACCTCTCTCTCTCTTTTTCTCTCACTCTCTTATTCTGACCAGATGAGTAATGGCCGTGGCGCCGCGGCCTGACTGATTAATGCACTCGAAGAGCCCGGGGAGGCGGAGCACAACAAACAGACGGGGCGAGCGAGGGGGAAAGATTGGAGAGAGAGAGAGAGAGAGAAGATTGAGCGAGAGAACGACGAGTGTGTGTGTGTCGGTGTGTGTGTGTCAAGTGCCGCCATTCCGGAAGTGGTGTGTCCCCTTCCCCTCATCAGGGGGAAAACGTTGTGTCTCTCTTCCAGTTTGAGGACGATCACCGCGTCGACCAATCAGGCGGCCCGGGATTCCCGTGAAGGGAACGAGAGGGCGAGCGAGACGGAGAGAGAGAGAAGGAAGACGGAGGAGTTGATGAGGTCCGAGCCAACATTGGAAGTGACGGCAGGACCCACAGCCTCCTCTCCTCTTCTGCGGCGTTCTCTCCATCTCTGTCTCTCTACAGCGGTGGTAATGATGCAGTAATGATGCAGTAATGATGCATCATGCGGGGAGAACCAGACTCCAACCCCCCCCCCCCCTCCTCCTCCTCCTCCCCCCCCCCTCTCCCATTTGTTGATTGTTTGTGTGCAGCGGATGGAAGCGAGCCACTTCACCACTTCAGCCTGAGCTTTACCGCAACCTCTTCAAATTATTTCAGTTCGGGAATTTTTTTTATTTTTAAACGTACCTAAAACAAATCCCTACCGTTCATTTCAAAGCAGTGTTCAAAGACCTGATACGTCATTTATCATTCATTAGAAACAGAATCAACTGTATTGGCCATGTGCCCATGCAAGTAGTTTCCATTAAAGGGACATACACAAGAATAAACAAGTCAACAAAAATCAAGGATAACATTAGGTACACATATATGTTATATAAATATATACATATAAATATTTAGATATATAAAAATATGTATATGTGTACTGTATATATATATAGATATAAATAGATATATTTTTACAAACAGGTACTGTATATATATATATATTTAAATAAATAATATATATGCATATGTATATATATAAGAAAAAAATATATATAAATATATATGGTTATACGTATATATTCATACATATATATGTATATATATATATATATATATATATATATATAAATATATACAGTACTTGGGTGTTCATATATATATTTATATATATAAAAAATATATGGTTATATGTATACATTCGTATATATATATATATATATGTATATATATATATATATATATATATATATATAAATATATACAGTACTTGGGTGTTCATATATATATTTATATATATAAAAAATATATGGTTATATGTATACATTCGTACATATATATATATATATATATATACAGTACTTGGGTGTTCATATATATATATTTATATATATATAAACAATATATATGGTTATACGTATACATTCATACATATATATATATATATATATATATATATATATATATATATATACAGTACTTGGGTGTTCATATATATTTTTATATATGTATATATATATATTTATATATATTTATATATAGTTCTATAGTTCTCCGTATACATATTTGAGCCTCATCTCTCGGCAGCTTCCTGTTGCTCCGCAGCGATAACTCACTTTGAGGTGTCGAGTGATGGATGAGGATAAAAAACAGAGAGCAAGGAAATGTCAGGAATGCAATGTTGAGCCCAGAGATAAAGAATCAGTGACGCCCACCGGTTATCTCAAAGAGCGGTTGGAGTGTGTGTGTCTGTGTGTGTGTGTTTTTGTGTAAGTTTCCCTATGTATGTGTGTGTGTGGGTGTTAGTCTGTGTGTGTTTTAGCATCTGTCTGTGTGGCTCTGTGTTTTAGCCTCTGTGTATTTGTGTGTGTTAGTCTTTGTGTGTTATTGTGTGTGTGTGTGTGTGTTTGTGGTGTGTCTCTTTCTGTGTGTGTGTTAGTCTCTCTGAGTTAGTGTGTGTGTGTTAGCCTTTGTGTGTGCGTGTGTGTGTGTGTCTGTGTGTGTATGTGTGTATGTGTTAGTCTCTCTGTGTTAGTGTGTGTGTGTTTCTCTGCTGTTTTGAAGCCTTTCACACACTCTTGCAGAAGAACACACACACACACAAAGTGATGGAAAGTTGAGAGAGAATTATTTTGACATTTTCTTTTTTTTGTTTTTCGTCACCCTCCCTTCATTTCTTCGCGTGTTCTTCAGTCTCACCAATCCAACTTTACCTCCTCCTCCTCCTCTTCCTCCTCCTCCTCTTTCCATCGTTCATCGTGTCTCACTCCGAGCACCTTTTTAATTGTTCACCTTGGATCTCTCACGCCATCATCACCTCCCCGTCAGCGGGTAGGATCAGCATCACACGGTTGCCGTGACGATGTGGACCACTTGGTGGCACTGTGGTCTTTAAAGTCAGACGACTCTCTCTCTCTCTCTCTCTCTCTCTCTCTCTCTCTCTCTCTCTCCACATTCTTCTGTTTTGTTTCCTCCTCTCTCTGTTATTTTGTATTATTTATTTTAAATGAAGGGGCACGCAATTAGTGCCGGTGTGAGCGGCTCAGGGGGCCGAAGACGGGCGTCGAGCTCGGGGTCCGACCCTCACAGAGGGAGGAGTGATGGGATGAGAAAACATCAGACATCCTTCTCTTTTCTCTTCTAACTCAGCCCAAATCCTCATTTCCATGCCTCCATGTTTTCTTCTTTTCTTCTTTTTTTTTTTACAGTCCACGAAATTCTGAAACCCGGGTTAATAGAACGTAACATCGCCACAACCATGATTACCACACACACACACACACACACACACACACACACACACACACACACACATGCACACACACACACACACACACACAAGCTCCTCCTTCATTTGAAGATTTTGCCCAATCAGAGGAGCTTCCTCTCGGAGCACTTGACAACACTGTGAGGAAAGTTGAAGAGCGAAGACCCTCGTCTTCAAAAAGGTCATTTCTTGACCTATAGGCCACGTGTGTGTGTGTGTGTGTGTTTGTGTGTGTGTTTGTGTGTTAGCCTCTCTCTGTGGGTGTGTATGTGTATTAGCCTATGCGTGTGTTAGTCTGTGTGTGTTCCTCTGTCTTTGTGTATATGTTTGTCTGTGTGTGTCCATGTGTGTGTGTGTGTGTTAATCTGTGTGTGTGTGTTAGTATCTGTGTGTGTTAGTTGGGGTTTGTGTATGTGTGTGTTACTCTGTCTGTGTGTATATGTTAGTCTGTGTTTGTGTTTGTGTGTGTGTGTGCATGTGTGCGCTAGTATCTGTGTGTGTGTTAGTTGGGTTGTGTGTATGTGTGTGTAAGTCTGTATATGCTAGTCTGTGTATGTGTGTATGTGTGTTCGTCTATGTGTGTGTGTGTGTGTAACTCTGTCTGTGTGTATATGTTAGTGTGTGTGTGTGCAAGTGTGTGTGTTAGTATCTGTGTGTGTGTGTTAGGCTTTGTGTGTGTTGTATGTAAAAAATGTATTGTATATTATATAGAATAATATTGTATTGTATTGCAATGATTGACTGAATAAAATACACAACAACAAAAACAACAACACCAATCTTCCCGGTGCGTTGCACGAAGGCCACGAAGAAAAACTATTTCAACCGCGCCTCCGCCACAGAGACACGGACGTCGTTAACCTCTCACAGCTTTTATAAAACTGAGAAGCAAAACAACTAAATTGAAATTCCTCTTTCCAGAAGAAAAAAGCTGCACAAGAAATAAATAGAAATAAATAAAAACGAGCTCCACGAGGTCCGACGGTCAGGGGGCGTTGTGACCCTGAGGATGATCCTCTTGTTCTGGGACGTCAGGGGGTAAACAACAACAACAACAACAACAACAACAACACACACGTCACAGGCAGCAGACGCGTCGTGGTTCAGCCGTTCGGCGTGCGTTGGCGGGGCGTGGCCACCGGGGGGCGGAGGCGGGGCCAACGCCACGACGCTTTCCGCTGACTCGGCTCAAACGGTGACGAGTCTGTAGATTTATGAGTTAGAGTCCCGTAACTTTGGCGAGGCAGCTGGAGCTTTATGGTCTTCTTTATCTCCTCTTCGCCAACGACAGATGCGGACGTCGGTTTGCACGAAGAAGAAGAGGAGGAGGAAGAGGAGGAGAACATTTAAAATGTTTGTGTTTGTTTATCGGACGGAGAAAAGGGAGGAGTGAGCGGTGAAAAACACAGAAGATACAAGAAAAAACTCATTTATCTTTGATTGGTTGATGGTCAAAGAAGAGAGGAAGAGAACGAGAGATGGGGAGAGAAAGAGAGGGGTGGAGGGAGGGAGAAAGGGAGGGTGGAGAGAGAGAGAGGGAGGAATGGAGGGAGAGAGAAAGGGAGGGGAGAGAGAGAAGAGTCTGAGAATCCCACAACTCCCTCTCTCTCTCCACTTCTCTCTCTCTCTCCCTCTCTCTCTCTCTCTCTCTCTCTCCACCCTCCCTTTCTCCACCTGCATGCTCGACCTCTTCCCTTCTTCTATGCATCCATGTCCGTTAGGCAATGACCACCTTCACCCTCCTCTCCATTGATTTCTCCCTCCTCTTCTTCCTCCTCCTCCTCCTCCTCCTCCTCCTCCTCCTCCTCCTCCTCCTCCTCCTCCTCCTCCTCTCACATCCATCCTCCCCTCCCCCTCTTATACCTCGTCCACTCGTCTTCTGTGTGAGGTCCATGTTCTCTGCAGCCACTCCATTGTCGTTCCTCTTCCATCTCTTCCTCTTTTCAAGCCCCCCCCCCCCCCCCCACCACTCCGGCCACCTCGGCTTCCGCGAGGTCCTGAGGACCTTTAGCCGTCTCCGCCGTGCCTGACTGAGCTGAATTGTTCTTCAATAAGTCACTGGGCTAATTCCCCGGCTTAATCACCTCACGCATTAGCAATTTAAATGATTTCACCAGCGCGCCCTCATTAACGATCCCCCGAGGCACGAGCAGGTACAGGGGGGCGCGGGGGGGGGGGGGGGGGGCGCAGCGCAACACTTCACCTGTGGGGGGCCCACGTGTTAAGTGTGTGTGTGTGTGTGGGGGGGGGAGGGTGAGGGGATACATTTAAAGGTAACAAAGCGTGTGTGTTCGCAGCGTTGATCAATGAATGGTATTGGCTTGAGGATGGTTGACCTTTTGACCTTTTGAGCTTTTGACCTTCAAGGTCAAAGCATGTATTATTGAGTGGTGTGGCGACAGGCCAAAAAAGTAGACCCAAGAAGTTTTGTACATGCAGCTGACAAATGTACACACATGGATCCAAGAGATGATTATCGGATAGAAAAAAGCATCAATTAAGTGTTTTAAACATTTAAAAATCCGAGCAGAGAGGAACAGAGACAGAAACATCCAGAAACACAGAAAGAAAAAAAAACATGCACGCTGTCTCTGAACCCACGAGCCTGAATATGAATCTATTTCGGGGGTGATATTAAATTCATGAACATCAACCAGAGAGTCAGAGATGAAGCCGTCAGGCGGGTTGAGCGGATGTTGAGGCAGACGGCCTCCGTTCTGACGCTCATCCAACCTCGTTAAAGCAAGATTCCTTTAAAAAAGAAAAATTATAAAAATACAAATAAATAAATAATAAATAAATAAATAGATACATGAATAAATAAATATATAAATACATAAATAGATGGATAAATAAATACATAAATGAATAAATAATATTACTTTTTAAATGCAGACTATTAAACAGTTAAGTGTTACAAACTATAAAACTGCATTTAATGATCACGTGTGTGCCTTTAAAGCCTTTAAAGCATCTCATGTATTTAACATTGACACATAATTAATTGTGATGCTTTTCTTTTTTCATCCTCGTTATATACTCTTTTTGGGGGTCCAGAAACGGGGCCGTTTCACTTCTGCGTCTCCTTTCTTTTCAACCTCTTTAAAGCTGTAATTTACAAACAAAAGTTCAACATCTATTTTTTTTATCCAGACTAATAAACTGCATTCATGTCAATGTCAGTTACCAGATGTGTTCCTTTTAAAGCATCATACGACAATATATTACGACACGTATTTTAACAACCTAACACTGAACTCGCTTCACCAAAACTAAACTACGGTCTCCGCAAACATAGATCTCTTTTTCTCTCTTTTAAAAAAATTATAAGACAAAAGACAATACATAGACATCTAGAGGACGACGATACAGTGGACGCAACATCATAACGTCAGAGTATTGTGAAAAAAGAAAGAAAGAACCAAATTTAAAAAATAAAGAAAAATGCATGTGTGAGTTTTTTTTATTTGTTATTATTTTATAGAAAATGTTATTTAAAGAAACAAAATGCATTGATGATGGCAGATGTACAGTATATGTATGAGCGTTTTCATGTACATGGAATTGAATTGTTTTCCAGGCAAGGGGAAAAAATGAATTATGATGTATTAACTAATGAATAAGATGAGTGATGGGAACATAGATCTGATAAACTGCTGCCAGGCTGATTTATTTCTCGAGATGTACTCACTGTGCAACGAACTTCAGCTCCCGATGGAGGAGGAACTTTTACTGTCCTTCATTCTTGAGCTTCTCTGTGAAGCAGTACCGGGCTCTGTTGCTCTGGGCTCTAGGCTCTGTTGCTCTGGGCTCTGTTGCTCTGGGCTCTGGAATCTTGGCTCTGGGCTCTGGAATCTGCTCTGGGCTCTGGAATCTGGGCTCTGGGCTCTGTTGCTCTGGGCTCTGGGCTCTGGGCTCTGGGCTCTTGGGCTCTGGGCTCTGGGCTCTGGGCTCTGTTGCTCTGGGCTCTAGGCTCTGTTGCTCTGGGCTCTGTTGCTCTGGGCTCTGTTGCTCTGGGCTCTGGGCTCTGGGCTCTGGGCTCTGGCTCTGGGCTCTGGGCTCTGGGCTCTGGGCTCTGGGCTCTGGGCTCTGGGCTCTGTTGCTCTGGGCTCTGGGCTCTGGGCTCTGTTGCTCTGGGCTCTGGGCTCTGTTGCTCTGGGCTCTGTTGCTCTGGGCTCTGTTGCTCTGGGCTCTGGGCTCTGGGCTCTGGGATCTGGGCTCTGGGATCTGGGCTCTGGGCTCTGGGCTCTGGGCTCTGGGCTCTGGGCTCTGGGATCTGGGCTCTGTTTCTCTGGGCTCTAGGCTCTAGGCTCTGTTGCTCTGGGCTCTGTTGCTCTGGGCTCTGTTGCTCTGGGCTCTGGGCTCTGGGCTCTGGGCTCTGGGCTCTGGGCTCTAGGCTCTGGGCTCTGGGATCTGGGCTCTGGGCTCTGTTGCTCTGGGCTCTAGGCTCTGGGCTCTGTTGCTCTGGGCTCTGGGCTCTGTTGCTCTGGGCTCTGTTGCTCTGGGCTCTGTTGTTCTGTTGCTCTGGGCTCTAGGCTCTGGGATCTGGGCTCTGGGCTCTGGGCTCTGGGCTCTGGGCTCTGTTGCTCTGGGCTCTGGGCTCTGGGCTCTGGGCTCTGGGCTCGGGGCTCTGGGCTCTGGGCTCTGGGCTCTGGGCTCTGGGCTCTGGGCTCTGGGCTCTAGGCTCTGGGCTCTGGGCTCTGGGCTCTGGGCTCTGGGCTCTGGGGGCTCTGTTGCTCTGGGCTCTGGGCTCTGGGCTCTGGGCTCTGGGCTCTGGGCTCTGGGCTCTGGGCTCTGGGCTCTGGGCTCTGGGCTCTGGGCTCTGGGCTCTGGGCTCTGGGCTCTGGGCTCTGGGATCTGGGCTCTGGGCTCTGGGCTCTGGGCTCTGTTGCTCTAGGCTCTGGGCTCTGGGCTCTGGGCTCTGGGCTCTGTTGCTCTGTTGCTCTGGGCTCTGGACCCTGGGCTCTGGACCCTGGGCTCTGGGCTCTGGGCTCTGTTGCTCTGGGCTCCAGCTGGCAGGCGTCCAGCTGCTCTGAGCTCCGCAGAAAGAAATCGAAGAGTGGAAGACATCCGTTCTCCACCGGCATAAAGACGTGACAGCGATTCTAAAGGCCTTCATCATAAACTGTAAACCCTTCTTACTCCTACTGTGAGTCTTCTACATTTATTCTGGCCAGTGTTTCCATTCAGCTAGTGTGTGTGTGTGTGTGTGTGTGTGTGTGTGTGTGTGTGTGTGTATAGCAAACCAACCCAGACTCCTTAGTCCTCGGCGACTTCAACAAATGAAAACCTTCAGCCGTGAACTCCCCCAAATACTGACAGTGTATTAAATGCTCAACCAGAGAGGAGAACCCTTTAGACCACTGTCACGCCTCAGTAAGCGGGCGGCTGCAGCGGGACCCTCTGGACCACGGGTTGGACCACCTGAATCCTGCAGACCGGCATCCATTAGAGAAGGACATCGACGCGGCGGAGCGGTGATGCTGTGGAGGATCTGCAGGTGTCCAGACTAAGATGTGTTCAGGACTACAGGCGCCTGGATGAGGACCCAGAGGCCGTGATGTCATCCATCAGCTTCTGTGAAGACACCTGTGGACCATCATGCACCAGGGTCTCCTTTAAAGAGACAGAATAAAGTTCTAGCAGGGCGGTGATACTAAAACGACTTTAACCCTCCTGTTACCTTCACATTTACTGACATATTTTACCCTCTGGGTCAATTTGACCCCAGCAATTAAAACCTCCAGAAAGTTATTAGAATTATTATTGTTTCCCAAGTTTAAGTGTGAAGTACTTTATGTTTGTTTGTTGACGACCTAAATATCCCTTTAAATATGTAAAAAAGTTGATATTGAGCTCCTGAAAGCACCACCCGTTTTTTTTAAACTCAATTCAATACCGCTTATTGTTGGGGTTAGAGGTCAACGCTCTAAAGACGGTGAAGATGTTTGAGGATTTCGAGGAACGACCCCGTCCGTCCGCCTCCACCACGACCCGGGTCCTTGAATGGGAGCAGAACATCGGCTCCATCACCAAGAAGGCTCAGGATGCTCTTCCTGAGGCAACTGAAGCCTATAAGAAGATGATGGGGAACTTCTTCTAATCAGCCATCGTTGAGTCCAATCCTCTGGTCCTCCACCAGCGGCTGATTTACGATGCAGCCAGAGTGTCTAATTCAGGGTCATCGGTTGCAATCTGACCCCCTCCGATAGTTCTTCGACCTCCTGGACCCGGTAAGTAAAGACTGTAGCAGACCCCTTTGAACCTGGATACAGATTGATTGAGCCCCCCCCCCCCCCCTACTTTCGATCCATCAGGACTAAGACCTCAATACCACCAGAACAGTTTCTTCATCAATAAAGCCCGGGACCCCCCGCTGACTCTGAAGCTCATGTCCCCCCCAGGGCAAAGTTCTTTTACAACCTCGCACAACTTTTCTTTTATAATACAAGTTTTTTTTACCAACTTTCACAGAGTAAAGAGTCAAATTCCCTTGCATGTGTAACGTCTCTCGGCGAATCAATGATTCTAAATTCTGATCCGATTCTGAATAGACCTTTTTTTTCCATAATGGGCCATCTCATCGATTTGAAGAAATGGCTTTTTTGGGGGGGGGGTTGTTGTAGCAAATTCAATTGACTGGGCGCAGGAGTGAACTCACGCCGCACGGCAGCATAATTCTCCCGGTGAACACGATCTCACCAGATTCCAGGGGATCGCATATCATACACACACAAAGAAAATCAATCTCGTCAGACGAGTAATGCGTTTTGTGTCTGGACGGCGGTTTGCGGACCGATCGGCGTCCAGCGAGGAGCTGCTGGGTTTCTTCATTGAAAGAAAGAGCATGAATATGGCACTCAGAGACTTTCTAGATGTTTTTCGAATCTTCTCCCAACTGGCAAGAGTTTCCTGCCAAGTGTTTTTTTATTTAAAGTGCTTTTCCCTATTCCGAAGAGTTTCTAATGACGGCTTTCTCGGATCGTACTGTGTAACGACCCATCTGGCCGGTCCGGAGAGGAGTGAACCTCATGTTCAGAAGTGTATTTCCTACCCCACCCCTCCCCTTCGGCAGGTCCAGTTTCACTGTATCTGGACCTCCCATTAGATTCCAGTAAAAGGTTATTTAATTTACTAGTCAGTACCTGTATGTCCACGGTATGTCAGGGTACCCGAGCGGTCAAGGAGTCAAAAGAGACGATCCAGACTCAGGAACAAACTACATTGTATTTTGTTCTTCCATCCATGTAACAAACCGTTATCCACTTGGTCCCCCATTCCCTCCTCTTCCCATACAACCCTGAGCTCCTATATGTACACCATGTGCTGCCAATTAACCCGGACCAACCATCCCGAGGTGCACCTAACACCAAATGTGTATCCTAACTATTTACCTAATTCGACTAAACGTAAACTATTTATACCAATTCACCCTCCAACATGTATCCAACCTATTCATAAAGTAAATTATAACTCCATAGTTACATTAAACTTAAAAGCAGCAACACACATCCTCAGTTCCCCCCTACCCACTTCCTCCAGTTGGTCTCTCCCGGAACTATACCTGTGTGTTCGGCTCCTGGGGGAATTATTTTACCCGAACACCCAGGGAAAAAGGTAGAGATAAGTTGCAAACTATATATATATATATATATATATATATATATATATATATATATATATATATATATATATATATAAGTGATGGCGAGATGAAGCCTCATGAGGCATCGAACCACTTCAGCCAATTGGTTCGAGAAAGGGTTCATTACTCGAAGCTTCATGTGCTCACGACACCACCTACTGGCCAAGTGTATAATGACAGGCAGCTGTATCTGAACCACATCATGTGACGCATTGAATTGTGTCTGTTATGGCTGTTGGGAATCACTATGAATTAGAAAAATGTGTGACCAAATATTGTACATAAATTATCACATATGTGCATAATAAAATATTTGTTTAATGTATGCTGTGTGTGCAAATTGGTAGTATTATATGATATGGCAGGTTGTGTAATAATGTTATTATGACACTTTAGGGAAATGTCATGGGCTGAAGCAGGCAGAGGACAGGGAACGTGCTTGTGGAACTAGGAAGAGGGGACTGAATATGCGTGTGGAACTTGGACAGTGATGTACAGGAAGGGACATTTTATTTATTTGTATTCAGAAATAACAGTTTCTTAACAGTTCCATTTTACCACCTATCCTTCTCTCCTCACTCTCCCAACTCTCGAAACTATCTCTCTCTCCAAACTCTCAACCAACAACCCACATGTTGAATGGAGCCTGAGGCGTTTATATTGCTGTCAAACCTTGCCGGCAAAATCTGAACCGCTTGCCGACGCCGTCACGTGGTTCAGCCGGGCGGCGAGGCTTCGGACATCATCATTGTTGGCTCCTCCCCTAAATGAAGCACAACTCGATACGCGCTTCGAGGACACGCCCCCTCCATTACTCGACACACGCTTCGAAGCGTCTGCACATCTCGTAACAACACTAATATATATATATATATATCTATTATACATATACGCATGTTGAAGTAGTCTGCTAATGGCGCTGCGTTGTTACAGCAAGTATGTAAAAAATAATAATTACCAAGTAGTTGATCAAATTAATAAAAGTGAATATCTCCATTATTAATAAGTGTTTAATTGGAAGAAAATAGGAATAACCATGGTTATGATGCTTTATAATTAGACGAAACAGATACAGTAAATGTTCTGCTGCCTTCAGGATGCCGAAATAGGGATTTAATGGAGGAGGTGTTATCATCATTATTGATGACTCAATGTGATAAGAATCACTTATTATTGCACACATGCAAAGCTGTTTCACTGACATTCTTGATATGAATGTATTACATTATTTTACAAGAGCTGTTTCAGTCTAATTGAATGAATTAAATATGATTATGCTGCTTTCAGATATGTACAGTGGGTACGGAGAGTATTCAGACCCCTTTACATTTTTCACTCTTTGTTTCATTACAGCCATTTGCTGTATTAAAAAAAGCTCATTTTATTTCTCATTAATGTTCACGCAGCACCGCATCTTAACACAAAAAAACAAATGTAGAAAGTTTTGCAAATTTATAAAAAAGGAAAAACTGAGATATCACACGGTCCGAAGTATTCAAACCCTTGACACTCATATTTAACTTGATATATATATATATATATATATATATATATATATTTGTTAATACATATTTATATTATGTGTTTAAATAAACTGATTGGAAATATTTAAAGGGGTCTGAATACTTTTCCTACCCACTGTAGGTGTACTTGTACGCTCGCTATTCGTACAAATTATACAGAAGTCATAAGAAAACTTTAAACTTCCAGTGGGAATGTAACAATCTGATAATTTAGTGAAAGTTGAGTGAGAATTTTCCATCATGTGTCATGTGATTAGTTTTTGAACAGAGGTACCATTGTTCAGCCAATCGGAGCTGGGTATTACCTGGTTGTTCATAAAGCTTGGCTATACCACGACATTCCTTGGACCCCAATAATGAACCAGAGTTTATCATATGAGTAGCAAATTTCATGAAATTGGTTTCCCCTATGCAATCTATGCTTAGATACATGCAGTCTCACAAAAAACGCGTGTCACGAAATAGTAACGGCAACACGTATGGAATTTAGGGTGCAAAGAAACGTGTCTCTGGGCACAAAGGCGGCTTTCTGATAGCCTGACTGAGCAATAACAGTTTTGGTTGCTATCAAAATCCATTTAAACAGAAAGACCCTCTTAGTGTGCTCTGTAAAGAAAATTGGAAAGCGCTTTGGACGAGGAAAAGAGGAATTACAGCCATCCACTGGTTTTCAAATCTGTTCCAATGCACACACGCTATACCTTTCATACGATCCGAAAGTGAATTAAGCCGCAAGTGTGAAAGAAGAAAGTGGAAACGCTTTTCTTCTGGAACTGTCACTAGCTTCCTGGTCATCTGAGTGACAGCTTGCATCAGAGGAATTGCCATTCAAACCTATTAGCCTGTCAGGACTCAGAGGAAGTTGTTTCCCTTTTAACACCATTACCGTTGGGCATGAGAAACAGTGGCAGCTTTGGAAATAACCTTTTTTCAACTGCGGCGGCGAGACAAATGACCGAGAACAAAACATTAAACGGAATTATGGTGGTGGACTTCAGGAAGAAGACGACGGCTCCACAGCGGCTGAAAGGAGGTGGACGTGGGGGGGGGGGGGGAGAGTACCAGCTCCTGGGGGTCTCCATCAACAGCAGACTGAACTGGAACGTCAACATCAACGCTGTGTACAAGAGGGGGATGAGGCCACTCTTTTTCTTGATGAAACTTTGATTCTTATCTATCTACTTACCTATCTACCCACCTCTCTACCCACCTACCCATCTACCCATCTATCCATCCATCTACCTGCCTTCCTATGTATCCATCTATCCACCCATCCATCTATCGACCAACTCACCTACCAGCCTATCTGTCCATCTATCTATCAATTGTCTACCCGCCTACCTATCTATCCAGCCATCCATCCATCTACCCGCCTAACTATCTATCCATCCATCTATCTATCAATCCACTTACCTGTCCATCCATTCATCTACCCGCGTACCTATCCATCCATCCATCTATCGACCAACCAATATACCTGCAGTGCCTATCTGTCCATCTATCTATCAATTGTCTACCCGCCTACCTACCTATCTATCCATCCATCCATCTACCTGCCTACCTACCTATTCATCCATCTATCAACCAACCCACCTACCAGCCTATCCAATCATCTACCTGCCTACCTATTCATCTATCTATCGACCAACCCACCTACCAGCCTATCCATCTATATATCAATTGTCTACCCGCCTACCTATCTATCCATCCATCTACCCGCCTACCTATCTATCCATCCATCTATCTATCAACCCACCTACCTGCCTATCCATTCATCTACCCGCCTACCTATCTATATATGCATCCATCCATCTATCCATTCAAAAAGGTGGAAAATGGAAACCTCTGAGGTATTTATTGTTCTTCAGAAGGACGTTATACCCTTTAATTCATTCTGTTACTATTTCTGAGATCATCAAGAGTCTAAAACAGGCAAATGACTGGAACTCCGATGTAACGGTGTCGCCACACAAGCACATCGCCACGTATACGAGAGCAACACGATTACATACATATGCATGCTTACAAGGGGAGACAGCTGAAGGAAACATACCAACCGGAGGAAACCAACACGCCGACGACGCAGTGGCACGCACCAGTCACCCCTGAAACTGAGTGACACGTGTTTACCCTGCTTGTTCTTTCCTGGATGCTCTTGGAACTCGTAGATAGAAACAGAAAGAACTCCCCAAAGCACGGCGAGTGAATATGTGCATTTATTATTTTTCATAACCATCCTTCCTGACAGGCAGGAACACATCTATTTAAAGAGGGCTTTTTTTTAGGATGTGTTTTATATAACGAAGGTTGTGTCAAGCTGTGCCCACATTGTTGAAATTGATTGGCAACAGCCAGTCAGTGTTGTTTCTGATTTTTATTTTATTCTTCTCTTTAAAAGTTTTCTGTGCTTTAAAAAAAGAAAATGTGTTCAAAAACATTTCGAATGAAATTTCTCCTTTTTTTCCATTTCATATTGAATAAAAAAAGGAGAAAAAAGATAATCAACTTTACAAGCGGTTACATCAACAGTGGCAGAGTTTGGCCTCCGGGGGGCTTTGGAGAAGAAAAGAAAACTTTCCACTGGTGTCCAACTTTTCTCGCCCAATCACACGAAAGCTAGATGAACTTTTTTTTTAAGGCAAACACTGAGCGAGGGGCATCAGAAGCATATTCGTCGGCATGGTTACAAGAGTGAAGTCCCTGAGAGAAGAGGGAGAAGGGGATGAGAGGAGGAGGAGGAGGAGGAGGAGGAGGAGGAGAAGAGAGGGATGAGAGGAACAGACTGATTTGTGACACCCTGCAGCAGCCCTACAGCCAGAATCCATGACTGCAGCTGGATGCTCAGCTGTCATAGCGTGGTACTCAGTCACTCACCCAGACACACACACACACACACACACACACACACACACACACACACACACACACACACACACACACACAGCCATGGACACACACACAACGCCATGGACACACTTCATGCAATTATACAAATACTCTCCTGAAATCTCATTCACAGAACTGTTAAGAAGCCATTAAAACAAGTTTTAAAGCAAGTGTGCAACTTATATATATTTTTTAATTATATCATTTAACGCACATTTTTGTAAAAACATTGTAAACCTTTATTTTACCAGGTGAATCCCATTTCCTGTTTTATTTTGAAGTTCCCTTTGTCTCATGTCCTCTGGTCTCCTCACTTCCTGCCCTTGTACTTCCTCTCCCTGATATAATCCACTTGTACTTCCTGTCCTTGATTGAATCCACCTGTACTTCCTGTCCTTGATATAATCCACCTGTACTTCCTGTCCTTGATATAATCCACCTGTATACTTCCTGTCCTTGATTGCATCCACCTGTACTTCCTGTCCTTGATATAATCCACCTGTACTTCCTGTCCTTGATATAATCCACCTGTATACTTCCTGTCCTTGATTGCATCCACCTGTACTTCCTCTCCCTGATATAATCCACCTGTACTTCCTGTCCTTGATATAATCCACCTGTATACTTCCTGTCCTTGATTGCATCCACCTGTACTTCCTGTCCTTGATATAATCCACCTGTACTTCCTGTCCTTGATATAATCCACCTGTATACTTCCTGTCCTTGATTGCATCCACCTGTACTTCCTCTCCTTGATTGAATCCACCTGTACTTCCTCTCCTTGATTGAATCCACCTGTACTTCCTGTCCTTGATATAATCCACCTGTACTTCCTGTCCTTGATATAATCCACCTGTACTTCCTGTCCTTGATTGAATCCACCTGTACTTCCTCACCTTGATTAAATCCACCTGTGTCTAATCCCCATGCACATGCAAATGAACCTAATTGGACACGCACAACAATAATATAATTTAACTGATTCATGAATTTGAAAGCAGTGTGTGTGTGTGTGTGTGTGTGTGTGTGTGTGTGTGTGTGTGTGTGTGTGTGTGTGTGTGTGTTGGTCAGCTTCCCGTTTCTGAGTCCCAGTCCAGACGCCTCAGGCCAAGCCTCCAGCCCATCACAGTTTAAAAGTCCTCACCATGACAACCGCTGCAGTGGCCCAGTCTCCCGTCTCATCGCCCTGGCGACCACCCAGGATGCTTTTGGGGATTTCTTTCACATTCGGAAAGATTTCATCTGCAATCAAAGCTACTTATGGAACTCTTTAATCTCTTTGTGTGTGTGTGTCTGTGTGTGTGTGTTGTCTGCATGACAGGTGAGCTACTTACAGCTTCAGCCTATCAGAGAGAAGTTTGAAGAGAAGGTAGCGTGTGAGGTTTGTGTGATTGGAGATTGAAGAATTAGAAATCAACATGATTTTCAGCGGAATTCAAAGTGCGAAACATTTAATTTGCACATTGCTGGTTGAGGACGTGAGTTTAGAGAGAATATATGATTAACACCCAAATGGGACGTCACATGAAGTGACACGCACGTGTTATAAACATTTACTCTAATAACACTGGCTCTGAAAAACACTTCATAATTATTTCCATTGTATTCATAATTTAAATATAATTTATGAATGATGAGAAGAACGTGTTTAATTAACACTCCGAAAGTCAAAAAATTCTAGTATACAATTATATAAAATAGAGATAATATATTTAATATATATTAAATATCATATAAGAGAGCTTAAAATCAGCAAATGTGGGCATATTCTTTATAATTATATTTATTTTTGTGGCATCTGCTCGGACAACAGGAAAATATCTTCTGCCTTGGACTCAAATTATAAATATTTTTCATTTCCTGTTTAATAAATGGATTAAGAATGTAGCCCTGGATATTGGGTTCCTGGTTGTTCTCCATTGTTCCGTGACACGAACTTTACAAAAAAGACGAGCACACGTTCATTTAATGGAGTATTTTTAGGTTGGGAACTGATAAAACGTGGTTCAACCAATTCAAAAAATACTATTGTATAAAAGCTGCTGCAAGTTTGAATAATAAGACATTAAACAAACTTGTTGTGTTCCCATCAGTGCAAAAAAAAAAAAAAAGTGATGGATGAGAGACGCCAGAAAAATGAACGAGTGAAAAAACGATGTGAATCTGATCGAGATGTAGAACTCACGATTACATAATACACGGAGAAAAACAATGAAATGAGTTATTCTTTGGCTGCTGGATAACAAGCAATAACACACACAGGGCTCCAGATGTTAGAGGAGCATCATGACAGACACACACACACACACACACACACACACACACACACTCACACACACACACACACACACCGCCTGCCACTGTTTTCAAATTCTTCACCACTACAGATGCGTTCTGTGGCAAAGAAATTTAATGTAAATGTCAAATGGTAAACAATTGATCACACTTCTTCACACACACACACACACACACACACACACACACACACACACACACACACACACACACACACACACACACACACCTCATGCATGGCGCCTTCATGCAATTTGAATTTCCATTTCTTGAGCGCAACAGTGTCCCAATGTTTTACTGATGGAAGGTGTGAACCTGGACTCTGTGTCTGTGTGTGTGTGTGTGTGTCTGTGTGTGTGTGTGTGTGTGTGTGTGTGTGTGTGCGGGATGAAAGGATGCCTAATTCCTTTACTTTATTATTAATGTCTGCTTGAAAGAATGCATTCATGTCCTATTTATTCCCCCAATTTCTCTCTCGCCCCCCCCCCCCGCCCTCTGCACCTGCAGTCATCTCTCTCTCTCTCTCTCTCTCTCTCTCTCTCTCTCTCTCTCTCCAGCAGCATCCCAATGCAACGGGATATTGCTTTTCTAATCTTGCTGACAGGGGACAATATTTATGTTTTGTTTTTCAATATCCATTCCGCTCTGCTTACAGAGGCCTCCGTCGGGTTTTTGCACGGGGACAAACACACACAAGCTCCGCCCCCCTCCACCTCCTCCCCCCCCCCCCCCCTCCTCTTCTTTATACGCTCGCATTCGCTCCCTCGGTGTGCGCCGTCGTTGTCGATCCTTCACGGAGGGCAAATAAGTGTGTGTCTGTATGTGTGTGTGTGTGTCTGTGTGTGTGTGTGTGTGTGTGTGTGTGTGAAGAGGGGGGGGGGATGCACACGATTCCATGAAAATAAGAATAACAAAATAAGTTTGTGTACACGAGTAGAAATGTGTTCTGGAAGTTGAGTGTGAGCAGTCGGGGGGTGAGGGGGGGGGCAAAGACCCTCAACAAGCTCGGAGTCGAGTCCTGTGTGTGTGTGTGTGGGGGGGGGGGGTGGACGGACAGCTCTGCACTTTGGGGATGGAGCTTCTCCTTGGTATTCAACAGCTCTGCTTCCAGGGTTTGGGCTTTTCTTGAAAGCCTCTCTCCTCCTCTCTCTCTCTCTCTCTTTCTCTCTCTCCGTCCTCTTCGCTGCCCGAAGGCCATCGTGAGTCCTTTCACAGTGTCTCTCGCCCCCCCTCTCCCCCCCCCTCTAAAGTCCCTCGGGCTCTGACCCTGGCACGATGTCTGACAGCTCACTAAACAGAACGGCCTCGTGATCCGCATTGAGATAAACACACACACACACACACACACACACACACACACACACACAGTATGTGTATTGCTTAGCAATCTGGAGGTATGTGAGCTCGTCGGTTGGCTGCAGTGTGTGTGTGTGTGTGTGTGTGTGTGTGTGTTTCTCGTTGATGTCTGATTGGATGTAGTTCTTTGCAGCACTTTGGCATCTTTATTGATCCTAAGAACGACGCACGTTGTCTGAGAGACAGAAATGTTATTAATGATATCACCGTGTGTGTGTATGTGTGTGTGTGTGTGTGTGTTGCACTCTTGCCAGACTTCTGTGTATTTCTCCCCATTGTGTAAACAACACAAGCTTGACAAAATAGCTTTTTTTCGTCTCTCACACACACACAGATTTTTAGAGGAGACACAAACTAAATGATCCAGAAACAATGATATATGAGATGAGGGGGGGGCGGGGGGGCGGGGGGCGGGGGGGGGATGTCAGAAGTAGGATTGTGAAATATTCAGCACACCATTTCATATTCAAGGCTGAGGTGGAGGTGCATGGATACACACACACACACACACACACGCGCACGCCGATGCACTCTATCACCCCCGGGGCACCGGGGCTCGTCAAACACTGGCTCTGGGGGGGGGGGGGGGGGGGGGGGCTCATATCTGATCACTGCATTAGAAGTGGCGTCAGCAGTTTTTCTATCACCCAGTAATCAGCCGGAGAGGTTCTGCATGTTAGGAGGTAAAGTCACACACGTGCATACAAAACACACACACACACACACATGCAGAATTATACACTACAGAATGTTGGGGTCATAAAGATAATTTTGTGTTTTCCATGTAAACTCACATTTTTATTCAGCAAATTAATTTCTAAATTAATATAAATCTATTCAAGACATTGACAAGGTTATTACAAATTATTTTTATTGTAAATATTAATGTTGTTCTTCTTGTGGCTCAAAGGAAGGCCAGTTTTAGAGCTTCTCTCAACAGCATAACTGTTTTCAGCTGCGCTCACATAAAAAGGGTAATCACGGGTTTTCTACCCCTCTGCTAGTCTTCTAAGGCGATAACACAATGTGCCACTAGAACATGGAGATGGGCCTCTACACACTATGGAGAGACTTCATTAACACCAGAGAATAGTCATTACACATTAACTATGTAGAGAGAGTGTTTATGATTCATTTAATGTTATTTTCATTGATAAAAACGCTGCTTTAAAAAATAAGAACATTTCTACGTGACCTTAAACTTTTGAACCGTTGTGGATCCCAAAGCTCGAGGATGCGGAGACTTTACCAATGTGATGCACGTGCTCACGCTCAGCATTCCTCATCTGATGAAATTGAAGTGAAGGCTGTTAACCACATTTTTTTAAATGTATTAAGTATTGAAGAGTTGGGTTTTCTTCTCTGGGATTAGCGGCCCTCCAGCAGCTTTTACTTTTTTATGCTCGAGTGCCAGCTCAGACTCACACTTCCATTGACCCTCTGCCTGGGTCTTTTCTCCCACCCCATATATCAGGGGCCACAAACACGTTAAAGGGCCGGAAACACGTTATAAACTCCTCGAATATATTGTTAAATAACTCTCTTTGCATTTGATTATTGTTTATTTGAGTGTAGAAATAATGTACATTCAAAAATGTCTCTAATATTACAACATTAATCCATTTAATCTTAAACCCTTCACAGTAAAAGCACGGGATATTTGTATTCAATGTCCGTCAATATGGATCATCTAAGTTTTGCGTAGACGGTCAATATCACGGAAAATGGAAAAGATCCGATCGAATATCTGGATTGCGATGGAAATTTAGTGCAAAACATTAGTTGTTAAAAGTTAAAGTTAAAATGTTACTTTGGTATTTGTTATATTTGTAATACTCATGAAATTCCCACCAGCCTCAGATGTACTTGTGTGTTTCGAAACATCTTCACTTGAGCGTTTTCTTTGTGAGCTTGGATCCACATTTCAAATTTGGACTGACATCTCAAAACATCTTGTTTTTCTTCCTCTTGGACTAATCGCTATGGCAACAATTGATTAATCATTTTCAAAAGTATTCCACAATCTGATATTGTTAGAAAAATAAGTTTCGGTGTGAAAATGAGATGTTCTCTGTGATAAAGAACAAATAAAGACAACAAATAACCCACAGCTGCTTTCTGTATATTCTGAAATATATAAAGAGTCCGATGGCGATTGGAAAGCTCCAAAAACAAAAAGCACGGGTTATTGTAATTTTTTTTAAATTTATATATATGACTTTATGAAGAAGCCAGTATTTTATCGTAACCTGTATGTTTATCGCTTTTGCATAATGTTACTGTGTTAACTTCATTCTCCTTTAGGGCAGGCTGTAACATCAGGCCACAGGGACCACAGCGGAAATTTAGCTTTAGCTAACATTGACACATTCACCCCTGGGTTGATTAATGTGTACGGTCCCTGTACAAATAAATGATAATAATAACAACTAGAATGGACACTCGGTAGAGCGCATACCTTTGCATATCACAATATTGGACATTGAATTATGAACATGTTAGCATTAGTTGCATGCCAATTGAATAAAACTTGACCGCACTATGGTAAAAAGAAGATGTTGACCTTTTCATGACCTTGACCTTTGACTTGATCGATCCCAAAATCTAATCAAATGGTCCCCGGATAATAACCAATCATCCCACAAAATTTCATGTGTTTTGGTTAAATACTTTTTGACTTATGTGAATAACACGCACGCACAAATACAAATACACAGCGATAAAAACATTACCTTCCGCATTTTCAATGCAAAGGTAATAATGATCTGGGAGTTAGAAATGATGTAAACATACTTCAGAGGGTCATATACAAAATATTTAAGTCTAGGACGCTGGGTTAATTAAGGTAAACATGAAATGTCTGTGAAAAAATGCTAATGCTGATTCAATACAGCCACGTCAATTAATACAAATAAACTAAACAGATTTAAATAAAACTGATTTATAAATTATTCTCAGTGCAAAATCAGAATAAATTAGAGGTCCGCCTCCGGAAAAATTAATTATTATAGCTATTTGTACGGCTTATGGCTTCATGTGTTAATTTTTGTTGTAGGTGTGAGACCTTGAAGACCACGTATTTGCTTGTTGGAAAAAAAATATGTCTCAATTTCCATAAATCTTCACCGGTTTACTTTACACCGTTTGATTAATTACAGAAAAGAAAAGAAGAATAAGAAAAAAGGCCGCGCTGCCTTCGGGAGGCATGTTTATTTGTTTCTACCAATACCACTTACAACGTTTTCTAATTGGTCCCCAGGGAATCCTCAACACTGAAGGTGTTCGAATCACTCATTACCAAACCGAATACGTCTACATTCATGAGCAAACATTATAATTATAACGCTGCCGCAATTAACTTCTGTTATATTTCCATGTGTGGAAGTCATATGAATGGAAATCCAGCAGTAAGGAAGTCAGCTTTAGAAAAGTGTTCAGCATTCTGGAGGTTCTCCAGAGTCCCAGCGGGTATCAGACGTCCAACATAAAGAGTCAAGTTGATCTGTAGATCCGTTGAAACCTTGACCTTCACCTCTTTAGTAAATGATGGCCGGTGCTGGTTGCTTCCTGGTTTGGTTGGCGTCAACACTTAGCGTCCAGCGTGAAGGCTAATTACTGTGGAAAAGAAGTAGCACGATGGTCAGAGCGGCGGCGATTTTCATTGAGTTTTTGAAGCGGTCTATAACGGCCATATGAACCAAAACCCAAATATGTGGCAAGTTGTGGACTCACGCAAGTGAAGTTTGTGTACGTGAGCCTCTAGTACAATAGTTGGCGATCAGACATTACATTGTCATTGAGTTTTTATGTGTTCTATAACAGCCATATGATATTACTGCCTGGAGCCGTGTAGTCCAGCTGATGAATTAAAACAACAGAGATTTGTATCGGCCAATATGGATCATCGATGATCGGTAATTATCATCGGTTACGGAAAAAAACTTGATCACGGAACTCTCAAAAAGTTATATTTCATCCCTTTTTTTCTCTTGTCCTTCTGGTCACATGACATCTATTTTTCATCTGGTCACACAACATCTATTGTTCTGTCCATCCTGGAGAGGGATCCTCCTTTGTTCTCTCCTGAAGGGTTCTTCCCTTTTTTCCCCCTAAAGGGTTATTTGGGAGTTGTTCCTGATCCGATCTGAGGTCAAAGGGCAGGGATGTCTATGTGTACAGATTGTAAAGCACTCTGAGGCACATTTGTAATTTGTGAAATTGGGCTATACAAATAAACTGAATTGAATTGAGCCGATCTGATCCGTGACTCTAATCTGAGGTACGATACGAAGCGTGACTTTTATGATCCGAACTGTGAGTTTTATGATCGAACCGTTAGCTTTATGATCCGTTGCACTGCTGTAGTTTTGAGTTATCCCACAAACCGTATCCAGACCCAGAAGGAAAACTCTAAAACTGAAGCTACGCCGATACACGGCAGCGACTAGCACCCGGAGGGAGTTCGGAACACGGAGTTAGTGTCGTAATGCTTTATGCACCCACCGGCAGAGTGCCTTTATCCAGGTAATGTGGAGCTGCAGTAAAGATACTGATTCAACCCAAGACTGAATAAAGTGCAAATGATTGTGTCGTGGTTTAGCGCTGGGTGTCGGAAAGGATTTGGATTCATTAAAAAGAGGAAATATTTCAGCATCGAATAAACGTGTGAGGCTAGAAAGCAGTTAGAGGCACCAAAGGACGTGCGGCGAAACTTGAAGCGAAGACGTGTGGCTCGGCCGATGAAATAGATGTTTTAAATCCGTGTCACGGTGTTTTATTTAAACATGCGTAGCATTTGATTCTGGAGATGGAAACAAAAGGGCAATTCTTCCACAGGCCAGGGTATTTTGTCCCTCAAGGGAAGCTGTGATAGCATGACAGAAACCAGACAACACACAGGTCCTCATCCACATGATTCATCCACGTACCTTCTATACGCCCATCCTCCATATTTCCTCAACGCTACACAGAACAGACGTTCTCAATTAATCCTCCAGCCGCATGAATTATTAAGACGTTTAGCATCAACTGCTGCGTTGCCTCGGCATGTCATAATTCTGTCATGAGCTCAGCTTTACTAACCTGAATTAAAAATGTCAGCAGTTGACCTTAATAAAACAAGATGGGGACATTAACTTCTCACCCCTCGGGTACATGTTGTGAGCGTGCAGCGTGAGTTCATATTTTATTTATAACAGGGACGAGTTTAAATACGTCTGAAGTTATTAATTATGATTTAGAACTACGTTTTATATTCGTAATACCCGTCGCCATATGGCGTACGGTCGCACTTCAAGTTACTTTTGATGACTTTTAACTCATCATCTGGGACTACGGATGAGAAATAACCTCTTGGCTAACTGGCACATTTACTGAAATATTTGTATTAATGTGCACTGTCCCTTATTAATAAATGAACCCAAGATACATACTTATAAAAAAAATAAAAAATTATGATTCAGTGTACATTGCACGCTGATAACCTTCAAAAGTAAACGAAAGCATCGGAAAGAAATATTGGATATTTCTACATGCTTATTATTTCTGTCATTTGTGCCACAGGCTTCAGATTCAATGGAAAATCTGATGAAATCGAGCCCTTGAGAACCAGATGCAGCGCTATTAGTAAATGAGAGTTTTTGTAAAGGGAGCAATACTTTAGTGAAGATGGACCACCTTAACTAAATAATCAGGGGTGTCAAACTCACGTTCACCGCGGGCCTCATCAGCATCACGGCCGCCCTCAGAGGGTTGCAACTGAGAAATATGAACGCGTAAACTATTCAAACATATTGTTAATAACTCTCTTTTCTTTTGATTATTGTTTATTCGAGTGTAGAAATAGTGTACGTGAGAACATTTCTCTTTATAGTGTAACATAAAATCATTTAATTGGAAACCTTCAAAATAAAAGCACAGGATATTTTTCTTAAATTTCTTAAAGAAAAGGTGTGTGTGGCGGGATCTTTAAATTCTATTCAATTTAATTCAGGCGAATATCGTAAATTACAAAATTGCCTCAGAGGGCTTTACAATCGGTTAATTTCATCTTTATGGCTAAGGAGGACAGACCAGGTCCATCTTGACGTCAACAACATCCATTATTGTAGAATTACTCATTGTTCGTATAATAAACAGTATAAAACCCATAGGATAGCCTTTTGTGTATAGTTACTGTAGCAGCCTTTTTTAATTTATTTTGTATTGTTGGACCTCCCACCACTAGGGGGCGTAGGGCCACTGTCAATTAAGACAGAGGCCAATATAATGCTAGGAGAAGCTGCTGCTAGATTGGCAAGAGCACACAGTGTTCTGACTGTGGGAGAACAGACAATGTGTTTTTGATTTCTTGAATTTTTTGGGGAACAGACAAATGGGTTTTGAAAAGCAATGTACATTTTGGTTTGTGTTGGAAGTCGTACAACTTTATGAATAAATAACCTTTTACATTTCAACCGTGACACTGCATCTTTTTTTATTACACGCGTCGAAAGTAAACCTCCGAGCCACCATTAGTGACCTTTTTTTTATAAGCTATGTGGTTACTACAGTTACATTGAAATAGAAAAACAAAGATGAGATAAAAAAAACAAATAATAAAATATAAGAAAACAGTTAGTTGCCTGTAAGCCTCGGCCAAACTCGTAAAAAAGGGAAGTATTTCTCTGTAAAATCAATAGATGAGTTGTGTAGACTTCCATTACATGACTTGTTTTGTAGCCCGTAATATATTTGCGATGTACTTGTTAACGTGTTTCTCCAAACTTTGAGTGCTAGCGTTAACTTTGAGTGTCATGTGAAGCTTGCGGCGTTAAAAGAAATCATCTCTCTCCATAAAGTGTTGCAGTGTTTCTGTTACTGAAACATCTTTTAGAGAAAGTGTTTCCCAAAGAAGAGGAGATAGGACTCTACTGTTACACAGCCATGCTTCATTGAGTTTTCTCTAGTTATGTAATTTTTCAAAGCCTTGACAACCACGGACACGCCTCCATTGTAATGGAAGGAAAGCAGAAGTATCAGAAAAGGATTTATCGGAAAACCTGAACTCTTCAAACCACTTCAAAGGAACATCTGGTAACTTCCTGGAGATTCAGACGAGTAATGAACCCCAACGGAACCCCTGAAAAACATCAAATTGTCCACATTTTGAGGCTTCAGTTTTTTAGGCTTCAGTTTTTGAGGCGCAGGTGGGTGGATCGTATTTAACTCTTTTAAATATGGAGGCAGTCAATGTAGTGGTTAAACGATGGCATCGCGGCTAGCGCTGTGGAATCGGGGTTAGCACGAGCATTTAGAGCGCTGCCTCTAGTGGCCATTCGAACAACTGCAGTTTTTCAGCTCTTTGGCCTCACTTCTCAGGACCAGATGACTCATCATGTTTGCTTTGTACGGATCTCAAATACATTTCATCAGCAGTCAATGAAAGGAGGTTGGGGGGGGGGTGGACGGGTCAAAAAGAAAAAGGGCCCAAAGGGTCCAAAGGGCTTTCACCGAGGATACGAAAACATGAAGAAGTTTATTGTGTTTTTGCTTTGTTTGAATTTTTTTTTAGTTTTTGTTTTAGAGTGAAAACAAAGACGACTTTGAATTGGTGGAAGTGAGAAATTAATCATGTCTAGAGACGTTTAGCAAACGGCTTTTTTTTTCGGATTTTCAATTTTTTTGGCAGAAACTCGAATTGAGGATGGAGACCCCCTGGTCGCTTATGTCAGATATTTGTTGATGTCAAATTTCAGTATCACAAAAGACTCTAATCGAATAAGTAAGTAAGTATAGTAGCCGGGTGAAGTCAACAGTAACTTCTGCAAGTGTTGCTCTCTCCTCCCTCAAACTTTCTTAACGTCTTTCCCTTCCTCCCTGCGCTCCCTGCCATCTGTGTCCCTCAGAAAGGGGTATAATATTGATTGCTGGAAAGAAATTGAGGGGCTTAAAGGGAGGGAGAGAGAGAGAGAGAGATAAAGAGTGAGAGAGACAGAGATAAAGAGAGAGAGAGAGAGAGAGAGACAGCTATAGCCTGAAGCCAAGGTAGAAAGGACCAGCCTTCTGTCTGAGCCCAGACACAGATGTTTGATACAGAGCACCATCACAAATAGAAAAAGCTCACTGCGAGTCACAAACACACACACACACACACACACACACACACACACACACACAAATACACACACACACATGGCTGCACCCTCCAAACAGTGTGAGAGCGATGGTGAATCTGTCTCTTTCACATTAGGCTATAATTGGCAGGAGGCTGGCCGAGGCTATCACTTATCTTGTCACTGAGCAATTGTTATGGGTAATGGAAACGGTGCGTGTGTGTGTGTGTGTGTGTGCGTGTGTGTGTGTGTGTGTGAGCAAGTCGTCTTTGTGACGGAAAGTATTTGTGTTTTTGTGTTGATGTGACTGTGTGTGTGTTTGTGTGTGAGTGTGTGTCACTCCAGGCAGCAGATGGAGCTCCATGCTAATTGGGTGGAGATCAGTGGGGGGGCCGTGGCGCCGGCCGACCCGGGTCTGGGCTTGGCTCTCGGGCTTGCCCCCCCCCCCCCCCCACCCCCACCCTGCGCGCGCTAGCTGCCGGTGTCGGGCGGTTTACCGGCGCTACATCCCCCGTTAACCACTTCTTCTACCCGGAGGTCTGCAGACGGACGGCTTGTTTGCTCGTCTGTTCTTTTCCTTTCGCTCTTCCTCGTCCTTTAACCCCCCGTCTTCACATCCCTCCTTCATCACAGTGGGCTCTGTGAACGCTTCCTTTACGCTGTGGTAAATATCCCAGAATGCAGCACAGTGTTGTAGTCGAGGAAATCCTGCTATTCAACGGACAATAAACATCCTTTAAACTCATCCCTTATCTCTTACCCCTTATATACTATCCCTAATCTCTTATCTTGTATCTTTTATTCCTTATATATTGTTGCTTATCCATTATCTCTTATCCCATATATTGTATCCCTTATCTCTTATCTTGTATCTCTTGTTCCTTATCCATTATCTTGTATCCCTTGCATCTCATCTCTTATCCATTGTCTCTTATATGGTATCTCTTATTCCTTATCCCTTATATCTTATCTTGTATCTCTTATTCCTTATCCCTTATATCTTATCTTGTATCTCTTATTCCTTATCCATTATATCCTATCCCTTATATCCTATCTCTTATCCATTATCTCTTATCCCTTATATCTCATCTCTTATCCATTGTCTCTTATATGGTATCTCTTATTCCTTATCCCTTATATCTTATCTTGTATCTCTTATTCATTATCCATTATATCCCATCCCTTATATCTTATCTCTTATCCATTATCTCTTATCCCTTGTTTTATCATCCCTTATCTCTAACCTCTTATCCTCTATATCTTATCTATAATCCTTTATCCCTTATCCCTTATCTCTTATCACATATCCATTATCTCTAATCCATTATCCATCGTATCTCTTTTCTTGTATCTCTTATTCTTTATCTCTTATTCCTTGTACATTATTTATTATCCCTTATATCTTATATGTTATCCATTATATATTATCTCTTTTCTTGTATCTCTTATTACTTATCTCTTATTCTTTATCCATGATCTCCTATCCCTTATATCTTATCCACCCATTATCTCTTATCCCTTCTTTGTTATCCTGTATCTCTCATCTATACTCCTTTATCCCTTATCTCTTATCCTCTATTCCTTATATTACCACTTATTTCTTGTAATTTATCTCTTAACTCTTATTCGTTATTCCTTATCCATTATCTCTCACCTCTTATCTCTTATCATTTATCTCTTAACTCTTATCCGTTATCCCTTATCCATTATCTCTCACCTCTTATCTCTTATCATTTATCTCTTAACTCTTATCCGTTATCCCTTATCCATTATCTCTCACCTCTTATCTCTTATCATTTATCTCTTAACTCTTATCCGTTATTCCTTATCCATTATCTCTCACCTCTTATCTCTTATCATTTATCTCTTAACTCTTATCCGTTATCCCTTATCCATTATCTCTCACCTCTTATCTCTTATCATTTATCTAAGGAAACTACTTGTGGATATTTCCCATATTTTTCTCTCAGATGGCCGCTCAGTAATTATGTACATATTTCCTTTGACACTATAATATTATATTATAATAATAATCATCTAGCTATAAACAGCTATAGTTGCACCGACTGATGACAACATACAGTATGAACCTATGATTATATCTTTATAATGTATTATTACTCTACTATATGTCCTACCTCAACACGACCTTCTGCACACTACATCTGCTCCACACGTACGTCGTGTATCGTGTATAAAATGTATTTCACCGTCAATCTAATTTCTCAACTCATTCATTTAAAAAACATATCTATATATTTAGTTTCTGCTCCACTTCAAACTGTTTTTGCTTTTGTTGGTAAAGATTGATGAAGACGGCCTCAGAGGGGGTTCAGCCGCGCTCCACTTCACCGCGTGACATCATTACACTCAAATGAACACGGCTGTAAATAATGAAATATTAACTCGACCTCTCCACAGCGTCAATAAATCAGGGAGCGAGCCGGCGCCGGCGGAGCGTCCGTTAAGCCTCGGTTCCCCACCTGGAGCAACACGCAGAGCGCCGGGACGCTGCATAATGCAGCGAGCGCACAGAAGGCTTGATATTTGGAAATTTGTCAGAAGCAGTGAACCCGACCGGCCCTCATTACTTACAGGACACGCACACGCTGAGAGGTTAAGCGCTAGTAAAGAACAATAACATCAATATATGTATTTAAATTACTTTTTTTTATTTTTTATTATTTGTTGAAAACATGTTATTACATCTCAAGAGCAATAAATATATCAAAGGTTAAGACAGAAAATAATAAGAAGAAAAGCAAAATAAAGGTCTATGTGGTCTGCATTAAATACAAATCAGTTAATGTTGCACGA